>JANRMT010062817.1:41878603-41901763 GCA_026402145.1 Polypterus bichir lapradei | reverse complement strand
AGTTAAGTTCTCCTGACTGAGAAGCTAACCAATCAGAGCACGCAGTTAAGTTCCTGCGTGCTGAATGCAGTGTTAACCAATAAGTCTTGTCTCGCTCATTCAGCATCAACGTGTTTCGTTGTGTAAAGAGTTGTGCTCTTTTGTGTTTATCTTTGTGCATAGTCAAGCCCTTCATTATGGCTCCAAAACAATCTGCTACTGCTTCAGGGGCCGTGCCCAAGCGCCAACGGAAGATGTTAACGATTGCCGAAAAGGTAAATGTTTTGGATTTGTGGAAGGCTACGATTCTTTTTATTTAAAAAGTAGGAAAGGAATATAAGATCTACGGCCACAGTGTCCTTTTAACCAGGGTGCAAAACGAGTTGTAAGTGGATGTAATAAGGTAGTAGTCTGGATGGAATCTACTTTAGGGATTTGGATTGAAGACTGCCAGAAGAAGAACAACGGCAGTGCTACACAATCGCCTGAAGTGGCTCTTTTAGAAGAGCTGTAACGCTCTCCTTTGTTGTGCAGTAAAATTAAACTCATTGTTATCGGACAAGTCATCGTGTCATTGTTGGTGAGTAACTGTAATTAATTTTCTACTTACAGTACTTAGTACATGTACGTACGTTTAGTGTCACTGTACACACATTTACTGTATACTATTTTTCTTGGATTGTACTTATTTATTGCTGGTGGCCTGTCTATCTTAAAGGCTGTAACATATGTGATATCGGAGACACTCAATATCTTTAAAATAATATTTAGGTTTTACTGTATATAAGCAGTGTGTTTATATACATAATTTCAATGAATCTTACCTAATATCTAAGAGAATACAAAGGGATTATGCTGTATAACTCTGCTGGGAATATTTATAAACAGTGCGGGAGGGTTTATAAGGGCTTAAAATATATAAAAATAACCATACAAACATATGGTTTCTACTTTGCGGATTTTCACCTATCGCGTGGGGGTCTGGAACTCAACCCCCGCGATCGAGGAGGGATTACTGTATATGAATTATTGGTGCCCCCTTATTTCAAAAATATCAATATTCACTTATTCAGAGGCATTTTATGTGTGAGTACAGTAACTTTACTGCTGATGGGGTTAAAAGAATTTTTTTTCCTATTGTGCATGCCAAATTGTTAACAGTAATTTCCTTCATTAAGATTTTGAAGAATCCTTTGATGATTAAAACAAATGAATTATATTGGGAACATTTGCAGTTGACAGTCTATAAGAGTTATAAAATTTGTAATGTCCTAATTATTGCAATTTGCTGTCTCTCGAAGGAGCTTCGATAGTAAAGGCTAGGAAAAAGACAATGATCTCTCTGCTGGAGTGGGAGCTTTCAGTCACAAAATAAATTACTAAACAGAATGAGACATGTCTGCAGGAAAGGTAAACCAGGACACAGAACTGCATTTACTACTAATTGCCTCGTCCTTGAATGTATTTAAATGAGAAACTAGCAAAGATCTAGGACAGCATGTTCTCAGTTTTATGCAAAGTAAAACTGCTCATCTTTCTTCCTGCTTTTTCTGATACTCTTATTTAATAACAAGCATTCATTGTGACAATATCTCTCAGACAAAAGTTTCTTATGAAGGGCATGAGTGTCCATTGTAAAAATGTGTTCATTAAATAGGTAGTCTCATTAAAAATAGGCCTATCTTGTTCATTAGCAAACGACAGGTTTTTGGTTTCATCTGATTTGTAAGTAACTGTATTTTAATAATTTACTGTAGTATGTGGTTAATCGGCTATTTGTGTGCTAATAATTACTGTTACTATTTTTTGAGAGATATGCTGCCCTCCCAGTTTCTGGGTCTTTGTAAAAATTAACAGAATCATTGGTCCAAGTTATTAAAACTATTCTGCCATAGATTTTGGATTTTTTAATTACTCAGTGTTTGCTCCAGCCTTCATTATCACCAGGTAATGTCATGTTTTTATGGGAAATGTCAGCTATTGAGAGGTTCAATATGTATCAAAGGCTTCAGTTGTTTTTAGTTTTAATGATTCTGAGTTCCAGATGGTGTTGTACATATACAAACATGCTGTGAAATGTTGCTAGATACAGAGTGTGCCCTGAGATGATGCAGGACAAGAAAATACCTTGACAGTGCCATACATTAGATATTCCATGAAAGATAAGCCTTGGGTAATTGGAAGGAAGCCTGCTTAATACTTCCAGACCAATGGGTAACAGTAAAGAAACACCATGTTGCAATTTCCATTTGTTTAATCTTTAAAGCCTATCATCTGTCTTGTGTCACATCAATTTCCCTTTTCCCCTATCATCTTTAAGAATTCCCTCCAAGAAAATATGTTGTGCCCTACTTTCATTTACTTTTTACTTTTCTAGAAATATATCTCTATATCAAATTCTCTGTGATTTGTAAAATCAAATTTCGTTTTTTAATTGGTGCAAATATTATTTTTAATAAGGCACACCTCTCAAGTGAGTGCTGGCCTGCCTTGTTCACGGATGCAAGTGGATATGTTTTCCAGAGGAAAAAGATGCTCCAAAGGGCTGAAAGACTTCATGCTGCAATATAAAGCAAACCTAGGATGGGGTATAGATGTGCATTAGCAAGCATGATGGAAGCCATAGCAAGTACAAAAAGACCTAGAGATAAAGATAATGTATTAAATTATGTAGTCAAAAAGGTAAAGTAAAAAGGCAAAGATCAGAGCACATGAAGGCAACAAAAGCACAAAACAAGACTTTAGGTATTTTGATTGTAAAGAGCTTGTGAGAGCAGAAGACAATGAATCCTGTAACAAAAAGTTGCTTAATTAAATTTTCTTTAAAAAATCAATAAAACAAAAAGGCAAGTGATTTAATCATTAAGTAACAAAACCAGAAATAATGTACCTTAACAGCAAACTTACACATCTTTAAATTGAAATAATCCCAAAAGACCTATGTTAAATTTCACCACAACTTCTCATAAAGATGGTAACTCTAAAAGTGAAACACATTTTTACTTTAGTGATAACTCTAAATGAATTCCTAAACAATGAAAAACATCTTTACCAAATGAATTTGTTCTAAATAGTTGGCCTATCCAACAAAGGAGAAGCAACCAAAAAAGGCAGAAATTTGTAATAACTTATTTACAAGCAGTACTAACTGCTTACTAACAAAAAAACTTCTACCTTAAGTGAGTTTTAGGGGGTCCTGCCCACCTGGGCTCCACAACTAAAAAACAAGAAAGCATGTTGAATTATGAATCATTATAATAATTAATAATATTAATAAACAAAAGAACAATTGAACATAAATTTAAAAATACAATGATCTCAAATTTAGATCAAATATAACAATGTAAAAAATATAAATATTAAAAATTAAGCAAAAGGCAGAGACAGAGCCTCAGTGTTGACCTGATGCTAGGTTTCACTTGATCATAAAAGCCAAAACATTAAATAATAAAAATATAAAAGTTGTGAACATCTGAATTGAATCTTTCTCAATAGCAGAATGCAGAATGCACAATAGTAACAAAGACTAGTGGGTTTTTATCTGTAGTGATTGTAGGATCATCGTAATGAATGTTATAACAGACACTGACAAGAGGGGCTAGAGACAAAATGTGGGAGCTAAAGGTAGAGGCGGACAGGCTGACAACATCAAAGCCAAATATTCAAAAGAATGCTATTTTTTAAAATTGCCATTGCATTTTGGATTATGTCCATCATAATGGAATTATTCTGAATGTATTAAAGGAAATGTACAGAATAAATATTGCCTGATGGCATACTCACCAGTCTAAAAAGATCTTGATTTTTTTTATTTTGTGCAGTCCAAACAGTTAAGTGGCTGCTGCATCACATGTATGTTTTCCTATAATGCAATATAACTTCTTATGTATCTTTGGCATAGTTTAACACCAGCTGTACTGCTGTACACACATTTGTTTATTAACCTTTAGAAGAGAATAATGTATTTTATTATATATTTTACTGGCACCTTTATCAACTCACAAGATCACTGTTCATTATAATTGTTTACATAACTTTTTTAGAATTGGAGCACAGTTTAACAACCTACACCACACTCTCCTTATCAGTTTGATTTTGGCTTGCATAAGAATGGCATGCGCAGCACTCTAGGAGGGGTTGGGTTTGGGATATAACATGCATTGTGCATTAACCTGGTACTCCCAATTGTGATGCATACTGCAGACAGATTAAATAGATCAATATTCTTATAATGATTTTGTTCATAACACAACAAATCCATCAACTTACAATGCAGCCAAATCCAACATCCTAGTGGGCATAGACACATGAATGGTATGCCACTTTAAAATCCATTCAAAGCCCCCTTATCACATGTAAACTTTCATCTTGTTACAAAACCTTTGTATTTAAAGGATGAAAAGATGTTATCATCTTGCTTGATTGCCCAGCATAAATGTATTCTACAGAATACATAGGTAGGCACTGACCTAAGTCTCCAGAACTGTGAATGTTCCAGTGGCTTATTTTCTCCAGATGTTGCTTAGGAGAGTTTTTGTTTTCCTCTTCTCTGTTGTCAACTGGCCGTATCTTAACAATAGCATTAACAGACACATATTGTTAGAATCTTTTTGTGTCATTCAGTTTGAAATTGCTTTGTAGCTGTATTTTATTTGTGAACTTGTTACAGTGAGCTGAGCGATACCTGAACAGTGCAATCCAAAACATTGACAGTAATAACTGGAAACTTTGACTTTCAGTATGTTCACACTTGTAAGTCTTTAGAAGAAAAGTAATGTAAAATGTGATTTCAGAAAATGGATATTTTATTTAAGGCAAGAAAAGAGAATAAAGAGAATACTCTTGTAAATATCTATATGAATAACTTTAATTTGAAGTATTTGAAATATTCAGTTTGAAGTTTTTTATTTAAAATAGCCACACAAATCAGAAGCTGGCTGCTGCATTTATATTGTTTCAGCCATCTATTTTCTAACCCACTTAATCCAGTTGAGGGTTGCAGGGGCCAGTGCCTATTCTAGCAGCATTCAGTACCTTCAGGCACTGGTCTTCTGTATTAAAAAGATAGAAACATTTCCCCTACACCTCTGATATAAGTGAGAAAACACTTTTTTTTGCTTTATTCATTCATTCACTTTACTGGCTTATTCAAAGGATACAAGGCAATTGTTAAAATGTGGGCAATATGTCTCTCCACTTCAGAGCACAGTCTCTATCACATATATACACATACTCACATTCACTTGTAAAGAGCCATCATGGAGGCAAAGGTTAATTTAAGAATCATGTCCTTGGAATGTGGAAGATCATCTTCAGTAATCATGGAAAATCATCCCAAGGACACATAAAGAATATGATAATTCCACTCAGAGAGTGTCCAGAGCAGGATTCAAACTACTGCATTAACAACCTGGTTACAAATGTACCCAGAAGAGATCTTCATGAGAGCAAAGATATTTGTAAGCTTTCAAGCACAAATAAAAAATGAGCACTAGCACAGTTGTTTAGTAATGAGTGCTGCCTCACCATAAATTCTGAATCCTGGTTTCAAATCTTATTCCTTTTTGTTATCTCTGTTGGATTTGTATGTTCTTCCCGAGTTTACGTGGGTCTTTTTCCAAAATCCCTTACATTTCTTTGTTAGGTTAACTGGTGAAAGTGTGTCCTGTGAAGAATGGGAGACCTGTCCAGGATAGTTTGTGTGTATGTATTAAAGAATTACATAACTTGAAAGTTTATTAAATAACAATGTACAAAGTAAAACATTTTATTCAACTAAGCAATCCAGTCTTTTCCGGAGTTTCTAAACTAAATTTGTTGTTAATGCTTCATTCAGAAGCCAGTGGATTAAGCATGTCAGAAAGCAAAGATGTATGCTGCTATGCTCATTATCAAAAAGTGTGTTCTGAAAGGCACAGGTTTGAGTTCTCTATATGATGCATCCCTTTTCAGTAAGAAATGTTGGCAGGAGACTCAATCAGCCTTCTGCAAATTGTACAGCAGGGACTAATATCCAGTTACTGCCTGTGTGTAGCTTTAGTATACTTTATTTGCTAAAAGATGAATTTTAGATGATTTTAAATGCTATTGCCATACATTTGCAGGTTCCTGCACAAAGTTGATATCACAGGGGTTGTTTTTTTATTAAATCTGCATCTGACGTGAACACAGTAGTTGGAAAATATGATTTAGCAGCATGTTTTTCCTACCAGAGTTGCAGTGGTTAGCACTGTTACCTCATGGCTTCAGAGTTGCATTTCACTCCACACACTCAATGTGTTGTGTTTATACAGTATCTTCTTTCTGCATGTGTTTTTATCCCTGGGTGCTCTGGCTTTCCTCCTACCTTCCAAAGACATTCAAGTTAGGCCAACTAGCAACTGAAATAAGCTTGCATGGGTATGGGAATGTGTATGAGTATTCCCGGTAAAGTAATGGCACCACCATACAGGATTGGTTCTTTCCATGTACCCAGTCCTGCTCTAATAGACTTTTCTTCACCATGATCCTATAATTGGATTAAGTAGTTTGACAGTAAAATGAAAAAAACAGCTGCAGTTTTCCTTTGGTTAGGACGCTCTTCATACTCAGTTTCATGTTTATCAAAAAGTGATAAGCAAGTCAAATTAAATTCCAGTGATTACAACTGATTGTACTTGAGGGCAAATATTGTGTGTTTATCTTTTAAGAGACAGAAATAATATGTTACTTCTGCATTACTGAACATGTTTTATTATGTACTGCACTCTGTGGAGAAAAAACATTTTTGTAGGCATTAGAACTATTTAAGTTCCTTTCTTAATTTAACATAAAACTTATTTCATGCTAATCTAAGGCCTAATTAGTGACTAATAAGATCAGTTTAATCAAACAACACACAATGTTTTAATAGTTAATGCTATTGCTGATCATGTTGAATTTGTTTGAAAAGCTGCAGTGCTTGGTGTTGAAAATTATTTGAACCAGCCTTTCCATTTAATGGAAGCTCAGTAGCACAATGGTTTTTATGCCTGGGTCCACACGCCTGGGTTTAAGTCATGTGCCGGATTGTTGTCAAGGTGGAATTTACATGTTGCCACTTTGTTTGTGAGGGTTTTTAATCTGGGTACTCTGGCTTTTCTCTGACATCCATATTAACGGGCAGTTTATTTTAACTGCCAGTTCCAAATTGGACTGGTACCATGTCCAGTGTTGATTCATTACTTGTGCCTAGTATTTCCGGGATGGGCTGTAACCCCATGACATTGATTTGGATTAAGAAAGTTTGTGAATATTATTAGTCTTGATTATAATGTTTTTCCCAAATATCATAATATGGATGGTGTACGGGACAGCCAGCAGCTCAACCTGGTCAGGACGCCCAGAGAACAAAAAGATGGAGGAAGGCAGCTTTTTTAGGACACTGCCTCCCCCGAATGCTAGATGGCTACTCCCTTGGGTGACAGCGGTGCCCCAGATTCCCACAGGGCACCATGGGACTTGGAGTTCCACATCTCAGCCCTGTTGGGTGCCGTGGGTGCTGCCAGGGGATGCTATGAATATACAAGAGCCATATGGCACTAGGCTTCCGCCTAACACAGAAGTGCCGTCAGACCATGTGGGCAGAAGAGCAGAAGCACTTCCGGGTTGGCCAATATAAGAGGACTGGAACAACCTTACAGGGATGAGCCAGAGTCGGGTGGAAGACAGACGAAGTTTGTGGGAGAAGCGGAGGAGAAAAGATAGAGAAAGAAGAAGAATTGTGTGTGCTGTATTGTTTACTTATGGCTGTAGTGGTGGGAAATGCTTTGGGAAGAGTTTCCTTAATAATTAATAAAAGGCTTTCTTGTGCTTTTAACTTGTGCCTGGTGTCTGTCATGTTGGGTTTGACGAGCAACAGTGCCCTCTAGTGTCCACAATGGATATTTGTCTAAATCCCCTATCTCTGTGTCATATTTCTAGTGTACATGAAAAGTCTTGGCTCTATTGATGACTATGAGATCCACTGAAATGATTAATATCCTAGGCCTAGTGGACAAACAGTCACACAAGCCTATGTAATGTAACACACAAGAGGTTTTTCTGTAAAGCCACATGAAGCTAAAGAGATTCTGTTGTAAAGAAGAAAAAAAGCAGAAAAAACATGCAAGGGACAAACTCCTCAGAAACTTACAGAGACTGGGACCTTTAAAACACCAGGAGTATGATTAAACTTCTTTCTGAGACATCTGGAATTGATTTAGTTAATTTGTGTAATTTTTGTACATTTTCATCAGTGCTGACTTATTTTATCGTTTTAACAGTGACATCATCTTGGAGCCATTTTGGATTTTGTTTTTTTACCCCATTACTATCATTTTGTGTAAGTTACAGATGGTGGTAGGCATGTTGTGCATGGTGTTTATGCTTGGTGCTGGTCATGTTGGAGAGCATATGACAGGCTGTATTATCGAGGTCTGCCTATTTAGGATGGCAACACCCAGAATAACGAATCTGAGTATGGATTTCAAAACAGACTTCAAATGTTAATGATAGTTAGGAGAAAGAGAAACAATTCAATGCAATGCTCTGTTTTCAAATAATATTTTGACTGTGACTTATGTTTTAGTGTTATTTCTTTGGTTTGATGTTTGGTTTTGGTTTGTTCTTTTAGTACTCTGGTCTTGACCTGTTATAAAATAAAGAATTTACCTGATCATTTTTTCCCTCATTTTCCTGGTTACTTTCTTTAAATTTCATTCTGAATCACTTGCCTTTTCCTAGTAGCCATAACAAGGAGAACATCGCAAAACTAGTGTCAAACATCTGAAGTTAGTATGTATGTATTGTCACAAAAACAACCAAAAAACATTGAGAAGGTTTGGGGCAGCCACCTGTATAACTTTTCCTGGCTGCAGAATTGATTCAAAAGAACAGACATGTTCACACGACTGAGTCCAAAACAAAACTGCTTTACTAGAAACAAGATAGTGGCTTTAAAGGTCAGTATGGGAAGTGATGTCATCAGGACTGGAACCGGAATTGGCATTGTTGGCTGCCCCAGAGCCGGGTAGGATTTCCCTAGAATGGTCTGTAAGTAATTGAGAGAGAGTATTAGTGCACTCCGCCACCCCCTGGTCCGATGTGGAATTACATGTACCCAGGCCCTTTAGTTGTCTCCTAAAAATGCGTGTGTGACAAAATGTATTATTGACATCATATGAGGTGTGAGTGCACTTAAGTAAATATTTATTATTTTCATTTTTTTAATTTATGCAGCATCTGGTTCATGGTTTTATTCTGAAGTAGCAGTATGAATGAACTTTAGAATGTTCCTTTAAAAATATAAAAATTCTGATTATGTTATATTGAATTAAATGATTTACAAGTAAATTGTTACAGGGATATATAGTTGGTAATTATGATTCTGGAGAATATAATAAGCAGAGGTAAGTATTTTGTTGCTACCTTATTGTGTTTGACTTCAGGGAAAGGAAACTGCACACTACCCTGCTGACCAGAATCTACTCTAGAGCTGCAGTGCCTAAGATGATTTATTAAGTGTATATTCTAGATTAGCAGGAGCAAACTCTGAGCAGTGATATATTGTGTCTTGGTAAATTATTGGAGAATTACTGCACACCTGTTATTCTGTTTTCCACTGAATTACAAAGTGTCTGACTTAAATTATCCCTGAGCTGTTCTTATTATTGGTACTTTATGCAATTCAGGAAAGAACATTTAAATTTAACAGAACTGACCAATGTCCAGAACATTCTTTAGTAGCACATTGACTCTCAGATTTGTAATTGCCATTTAATGTGGTTGGGAGGTGAAAGAATAGTTTCAAAAAGGAAGATAAGATTTTGTTGTCTTTAGTTTCTGTAAACATTGCTAATAATAGTGGAGCTAACTTACTTGAATTTTTTTTTATAAAATGCCACTGGGTAGCCATCAGGGACTGCTGCTTTCCCACTTTGAAGTGAGTTTATAGCATTTAGTAATTCTGAGAGTGTCAGAGGCTTATCCAATTCCACAGCAGTAAGAGCTGTGGTATCTGTAATGAGTCAAACAACTCATTAGATTGTGTTTTATTTTCTTTAGACTAAGTAGAATGTAAGTACTTATAGCACGCTCTAAATGTGTGGGTTGTATATTTTTATGGTCTATGATTTTATCTCCGTGTGTTTTGGTAATTGCAGTTATTACATTCTGGTTTTCTTGGTTGTGGATTTGTTGAGCTAACATCTTATTGGCCCTCTCTACATGTTCATAATAATAATGTTGAGTTAAAAGATGAGCTATTCGTTTCTTTAGAAGTCAAGAGGTTAAATTCTGATTGCAAAACCTGTCTTTTCCTATAAAGTGCCTCATTTGAAGACCTGGGGCCTCATGCATAACGCCGTGTGTAGAATTCGCACTATAACATGACGTAAGCACAAAAGCGGAAATGTGCTTACGCACAAAAAAATCCAGATGCATAAATATGTACGTTCCCCAACTTCCATGTTCCATGCGCCTGCTGTCTCGCCCTGTCTCCTCCTAGAATTACGCCTTTTTGAATATGCAAATCAATATAAATAGCCGTTAAGATCAGGATTCTGTGAAAAGACAATGGCAAAAGTATAAGGGAAAATAGAAGAATTTCAGCAAATACCAAGTGGAGGCAAGGAAAAACTTACTATTTGTTGTTTTAAAAAGTGGTATAAACAACAAAAGGAAGTTGATTGATTGACATAGCGTGTCGGAGAAACTCGAAAGCTCATGTTCACAAAGTTGCACAGTGCCCAAAATAAAAAAGTCACATATGAAAGTCGCTGTGAAAAGGCAAGTCGTATCCCACCGTCTGAGTGTCATATGAAAGCTTATTAGGGTACAGAGAAAAAAAAAAGGCACACAGTGGGGAAAAAGCACGAATTGTCATCTTTAATCTCGAAATTTCCACTTTAATCATGTAGTTTATTTTGTCATTAAAGTAGAACATCATAAACTTCATCTTAAAATTGTTTAATTTACTAGTTGGTCTTGTCCGTTGCGAGAGATGGATGTCTGAGCGGAGCTCCGTTAGCAGCGGTGTTATTTTTTATATTATTTCCTTATTATCCTAAGATATCCTGTATTTATCCAACCCGAGGGTTCTACTACAATATATTCAAGCCTATATAAACATGGGCGGCAAGAAAGGGGCTCAGAAAGAAATGGAAAAGAAAACTAAAGCTACATCCAAGCCCAGACCGAAAAGTCCAAGTTCAAGCTCAAGGTACGGCCTTTCAGAGACTGACCTAGAACAGATGGGCGAAAGCCCAGGCTCCTCGGGACCACGGTCCGCTACATCGTCTCCAGTTGAGAGAGAAATGGGGAGAGAATGTGCGAGTGACGCAGATCAAGATAGCTCGCCAATTGGAGAAGATCATTTGAAACTGGAAAAGGCCTTGCAGTCTGCGCTTTCACCTACTCCACGCAAGCTGGGAACATCGGCTGTAATAGAGCTTGCCGCTTTACCTACGGTACACGAAAGCAGAAATGATCTGTCCGAACTGAAGGTGATGATCGCTGAGCTCAAGCAAGAGATAAAGAAAAGAGAAAAGGCCAGCGAGAAGGCAAGTGAAAAGCTACGGCGGGAGTTGCAAGAGCTGCGACAGGATAATAAAGACTCGGAGAAACGCGTATATATTCGCTTTGTGGCAGCCTTTAAAGGTATGCTGGATAAAATAGAGGAGCACATTCAGGAAAACGCGTCTAAACTGAGCACACTTGCCGATCAGCTGGAGGATGTTAAGCAGACATTCACATCTCGAATTGAAACAGCCAAAAATCTAGCATCCACCGCTGATGGAAAAGCAACAACAGCCAATTCCGAATGCAGAAAACTCGGAGACAGACTTGCTGCTCTGGAAGATGGAAGCAGAAGGAATAATATTAGAATCAAAGGTCTACCAGAGAATCATGAAAGTCCGAACCCAGTGAAATTCACAGCTGAACTATTCTCTAAAATAATTGGAGAGGACTTTAAATTAGATACCGAGATAGCAGCAGCTTATCGCATATGCGGATCAAATACCTTTAGACCTAGGTCTTTTATTATCCGCTTCGAGAGGTTACTATGTAAGCTAGATGTGATGGCACTCCTCAGACACAAGCAAGAGATTATATATGAAAATAACCACATTCGTATTTTCCCTGATTTCTCTCCCGCAACAGCTGCCAAACGTGCAGCCTTCTACAACATTTAAACAGCGGTTACGACAAGCCGATATTAAATACAGCCTCTTGTATCCTGCCAAACTGAAAGTGGAAGTTCAAGGCCAATACTACGTCTTCTCCATCAAGGAGGAAGCAGAAAAGGAACTAAGGAAGCTGATCCCAACACTATTCTGAAACACAATAGTGAGTCACATCCTGTCATGGCATGGCAAGGATATATAACCTGCTGTCTGATCCACTTGTAACGATACAGGTATTATACGGGTATTATAAATATATATCCTTTTCATTACTCGGACACTTTTCTGTTTATGTTTTAATTACAGTTATAGATGTGTGTGTGTGTGGAAGAAATTAACTTTTTTTTTTTTTTTTTTTACTACCCCAAAGGAGACTGTTTAACATCATACCCTTGGTTTATTGTTATTGTTATTATTGCATTAAGACTTACAATGCTTATCCTGGACCACTTTCTAACACCATTCCCTGGGTTTATTATTGTAATACTTAAACATTGCTGAAGATTATATTTTATGCTTATAGTTTGTTAATGGTTTTATTTTAGGCATATAGTATTTAGACTATATTGGCAATAGATATCTCTACTTTTAATCTTAAAACGCCGCTGCGTGGGGGCTTGTTTTGCTTTGGACGTGCTCTGTCTGTAGGTATGTCAGAGGACTGAGACTTTGTGAAGTGGGGTCCGGCCTCACGTGGGGAGGCAAAATGGGGGGGTGGGGGGATAAGGGGGGGAGAGAAAGAGAGCAGGCTATATCTAATCTATCCTTTTAATCCTTATAATTATAACTGCCAATGTAACAATAGGCTGCATGGCAATAACTCTTGGGGAAATAGGAAATTAAGGTTAAAGCTGTCTCCCTTCCAGTTAAGACTATAAAATGACATCAAAAATTCAGAATCAATGTCTCCATGATGGGGCAGTTAACTTTGTGAGCTGGAATGTTAAAGGCCTGAATCACGAATTAAAGAGAAAGAAAGTACTCTCTCACCTAACTGGTTTAAACGCTAAAATGGTCTTTTTACAGGAGACCCGCTTACTAAGCAAGGATCAGTTCTGGCTGAAAAAGGACTGGACTGGCCAAATGTTTCATTCTAGCTTTACAAAAAAAACTAGAGGTGTTGGAATCCTCATACATAGAACAGTCTCATTTGTAGCATCAGATGTAGTATCTGATCCTGAAGGGAGATATGTGATGGTCATAGGCAACTTATTTAACTGTAAAATGATTTTGATAAATGTTTATGCACCTAAAATCGATGATAAGGAATTCATAGAAAATGTATTTGCATCCATTCCCAATGTGAACACTCATAAAATTATAATTGCTGGGGACTTTAATTGTGTTTTAAATCCACTGTAAGATAGGACTTCTGTTACAGGGGGGATTGCATCTAACACAGACAATTACACAATTTGTTGCTGACCACAACTTATCAGACCCCTGGAGGTTTCTAAACCCAAACTCAAGAACATATTTTTTCTACTCACCAGTACATCATTGCTACTCAAGAATAGATTATTTCTTTATAGATAATAATTTCTTGCCTACGATTAAATCTTGCAAGTACGATACTATTGTTATTTCTGACCATGCACCTCTGATCTTGGAGTTAAAGTCACTATGCCCTACACACTCACCTCACAGATGGCGTCTTAACCCACTTTTATTAGCAGACGAGAACTGTACAGAATTTATATAATATGGATGATGTTTATGTTAATTCAACTCTGGTTGACTGTTGTGGGTCTATTTGCACTTTTTTATAAGCTGCTCTTCTTTGTTATTAAAAGTTGTTCAGGCGGTGTGATTTAATTTAATTGATTTGTGTGCGCGTCGAGTGAAAACTGTTCTGGATGTTTATGTTAATTTAATTCTGTTTGACTGTTGTATTTGCACTTTTTTATAAACTGCTATTTGTTGCTAATAAAAGTTGTTAATATTGTTCTGCATGTTATTTTGTTATTGTTTCAGTATTAGTGTTTGATATTCAGTTTCTGAACGGTTTAGGCACAAGCCAACAGTTTGGTGATGCTGCCTGAGCCTTACGTCACAATTTTTTTATTATTCACGGTAATACCGTATACCGAGGTAAAATAGGGAGGAGGTTTGACGGTATCAAATTTGGATAACGCCCAACCTTAGCAGGAATACTCTGGGAAACACTAAAGGCCTTCTTAAGAGGACAGATTATTTCATATCTCTCCCACAGGAATAAATTAGAAACCAAGAAAGTATCAGAGTTAAAAAGTGAAATTACTAGAATAGATGAAGAACATGCCAGGCTTCCAAGCGAGGCTCTACATAGGAAAAGGCAGGCTCTGCATTCAGAGCTCAACCTCTTGACAACTAAAGAAACTGAACAACTAATTTATAAATCCAGACATCATTACTATGAACATGGAGAGAAAGCTAATAAGCTTTTAGCTCAACAAATCCACAAGCAAGAAGTTCGCAATGCAATCCCAGTAATCACCAACATGAAAGGAGACAAAATCATTGACCATAGAAATATAATGCACACATTTAGAGACTGCTATAAATCCTTATATTCTACTGAGTTTAAAGAAGACAACACACAATCTAATGCATTTCTGGATACATTACAGATACCACAAATAGATACTTTTAGTGCGGAGGAACTGGATAAACCTCTGCCGCTATCAGAATTACTAGATGCTATAAAGTCATTTGAAGGCGGGAGGCAGTAGGCCCTGATAGCTCCCCTGCAGAATTTTATGAGAAATTCTCCGCTTAACTAGCTCCCCTCCTATTAGTAACATTTACAGAAACTAGAGACAATCAAATTCTTCCTCAAACTTGTTGCCAAGCATTAATCACTGTCTTTCCTAAACAAAATAAGGACTTATTACAATGTGCATCTTACAGACCAATTTCACTTCTGAATAATGATGTTAAGATACTCTCAAAAATCATAGCTAGAAGGATGGAGAAAGTGCTGCCTTCGGTAATATCACAAGATCAAACTGGATTTATCAAGGGTCGGCACTTATCTTCCAATCTTCGACACCTGTTTAATGTAATATACTCATCAACAAAGTCAAACACCGCAGAAATATTAATATCATTGGATGCAGAAAAAGCATTTGACATGATTGAATGGAAATACCTTTTCACTACATTAGAGAAATTTGGGTTTGGCCTGAACATTTGTGCATGGATCAAACTACTGTATACCAATCCAGAAGCTTTAGTTTGTATTAACAACATTTGTTCAGACTACTTTAAACTAGAACGTGATACCAGACAAGGATACCCCTTGTCACCACTGCTATTTGCAATCGCCATTGAACCACTGCCGGTTCATTGTCGAAATTCTTATCAGATAAAGGGGATTTTCAGAAAAGGACTGGAACAGAAAATTTCTCTATATGCAGATTATATGGTAGTCTTAACAGCACTTACAGAATTTCAAAAGATCTCAGGTCTCAGAATTAATCTGAATAAAAGTGTACTCTTTCCAGTAAATTCTCAAGCATATAATATTAGATTAGACACTCAACCTTTTATCATTGCAGATCAGTTTAAATACCTAGCGGTTAACATCACAAGTAATCACAAAGCTCTTTATCAGCAAAATTTCGCCGTCTGTATGGAAAAAATTAAGCAAGAATTGCATAGGTGGTCAACCCTTCATCTCACTCTAGCTGGAAGAATTAACGTTGTTAGGATGAATATTCCTTCTAAGCTTCTTTTTTTATTTCAAAACATTCCAATATACATCGATAAATAATTTTTTAGGCAATTAGATTCAACAATAACCTCATTTATTTGGAACTCAAAACATCCACGTATTCAAAGAGCGACCCTACAAAGACCTAAGGCAGAAGGTGGCATGGCTCTACCCATCTTTCAGTTTTATTACTGGGCAGCAAACATACAAGCTATAAAAACCTGGACACAAATAGATGAATATACACAGGCCTGGTCCGCAATAGAAGTAAAATCCTTCAGTACTTCTTTATATTCCCTGCTTTGCGCCCCAATAAATGCAAGTTATCGGCAATATACTAATAACTAAATTGTGCTTCATTCACTCAGAATATGGAACCAATGTAGAAAGCACTTTAAGTTGGGGAAGCTTTTATCTGTTGCACCTATGCAAGAGAACCACCTCTTTCAACCCTCTCAGACATATGCAGTTTTTAATATCTCGAAAAGATTTGGGATTAAATTGCTTAGAGATCTTTATATAGACAACATCTTTGCATCCTATGAGCAATTACATTCCAAATTTAACTTTCCAGCTACACATTTCTTTCACTATCTTCAAATTAAGAACTTTGTTAAACAGATCCTGCCCGATTTTCCTCATCTTACACCCTCGTCCATGCTGGAAAAATATTGCTCAATTTCAAGGACTTAGACACCATCTCTGCAATATATAAAATTAATCTACAGTCCCTCCCTTTCAAAGATCCAAGAGGAAAATGGGAAAAAAGATCTCTTAATATTATCAGAAAAGGAGTGGAAAGTAGCAATGCAGAGACGTCAATCGAGCTCCATATGCGCAAAGCATACAATTATTCAACTCAAAATTATATATCGAGCACATCTGTCTCGCCTAAAACTGTCCAAAATGTTTCCAGGGCAAGATCCAACATGTGAACGCTGCAATCAAGTCCCAGCCTCACTGGGCCACATGTTTTGGGCCTGCATCAACTTAACATCATTTTGGATCAAAATTTTTAAGTGCCTTTCAGACAGCCTTGGTGTCATAATCCCACCTAACCCATTAACAGCTGTGTTTGGTGTTCTTCCAGATGGGTTTAAAGTGGAGAAGGACAAACAAACTATGGTTGCATTCACTTCTGGCATGCAGACTTAATTTGCTAAACTGGAAGAATCCTAACTCTCTTCTTTTAAGTCAGTGGGAAACCAATGTTTTATACTATTTGAAATTAGAAAAAATCAAATATTCAGTTGGAGGAACTGTACAGAATTATTTCAAGGCCTGGCAGGATCTAATCAATAATATTTTAGAATAAGCTCTTAAAGCACAGAGGAAGCAATTATCTCCTCATTTCTTTTTCTTCTCCATTCATCTCTATTGGTCTATTAAACCCATCAATTTAGGTATGTTTACAAGCCTTAAGTTTTACCCCGTTGGCCATGCTCTCTCTCAGGGGTGGGGGTCGACTTGTTTTTCAATCTTAATCCTATTTTTTTGTAAAAATTGATTGATTTGTATGGAATGATTAAATAAAATTATTAAAAAATAATAAATAAATAATTTACTAGTTTCTCAAATCCCATCTTAACTAAAGTAGCACATTAAATGCTTTGTACAGTGGAACCTTGGTTCACGACCATAATTCGTTCCAAAACTCTGGTCGTAAACTGAGTTGGTAGTGAACCGAAGCAATTTCCCCCATAGGATTGTATGTAAATACAATTAATCCGTTACAGACCGTACGAATTGTATGTAAATTTATATGTAAATATGTAAATACGAGGGTATATGTAAAGATTAAGCACAAATATAGTTAACTAGCAAAATACCCGCGCTTTGCAGCGGTGAAATACTGCCTGAATATTTTTATTAAGAAAAAAGTAAACATTTTGAGACTGAGGTAAAATATATAAAAAATTAATTGTTAAGGATCTCTCTGTATACTACGTTGTCAGTTCGGCCCTCTGGTTGTAATATGACTAAGCTGTGTGCTGAGCTTACTCTTGAGCATGCAACATACAGTTGGCCATGTGAAAAGCAATCCTGCCTCAAATCAATGCCAACCTTTTGTAGTGTTTGTCCCTGAGACTTATTAATTGTCATTGTGAAGCAGAGTCTTACTGGAAATTGAACGCGTTTGAATTGAAATGGGAGATTAGATGGTATAACGGGGATGCGAGGAATAAAAACTGTGTCACCTGAGGCACTGCCAGTAAAAATAGTTGTTTCAATTAGGTTGTTTTGTAGAGATGTGACCTGAAGTCTCGTGCCGTTACAAAGTTTTGGTGGCTGTAAGTTTCTCAGTAACATTATTGATGCCCCAACCTTCAAGATGAGATTATGCTCAGGAGTGCCTGGAGGATTTAGAGTGTTGAGAAACTCTACCGGATAATGTACTGCGTCTTCTACTTCTATAACTGAATCAACAGATTGATATGTTTTTGATTGTGAAGGTAGTTCTTGAAGTCAAATGTGGTTTATAGTCGTAGTCATGTCATTTTTTGGTGTCAGGATAGCTCTCTGTCTTAACCATGAGACGTTACTTCGGTGTAGATTTCGTAGATCGGGGTAAACATTTTGAAGAAGGCTTTGCAAGGTATTCACGATGAGACAGAGATTTGTAGGAATATTTATTTTACGGTTTTCTTGTATGAAGGTGCCATCACCTATACTCATCAGAAGAGCAGAGAACTCCTCGGCTTTTTTGTCGCGTTTCAAATGAACTCTCATGTTTATTTTTAAAGTAACAACATGGATTTGTGGCCAAAGGTATGAAGATTTCAGAGATGCTTTAACTTCATCAGCGCGTGTTCCTCTGGGCACGACTGGTAGGGTTTGGCGGAAGTCTCCAGCCAGCAACACTGTCAAGCCTTCCATAAGTTTGTTGGTGTTTCGGATGTCTTGGAGGGTCCTGTCTAAAGCCTCAATACCTGCTCTGTGTGCCATAGTGCATTCATCCCAGACAATAAGTTGACAATGTTGCAGCACTTCAGCCATGTTGCTCTGCTTTGACATGTTACACATGTGGGATTCAGTATGGTTGAGGTTCAGAGGCAGCTTGAAAGCTGAATGAGCAGTTCTGTCACCCTCTACAAGAGTTGCAGCAATGCCAGAAGAAGCCACAGCTATGGCAATGTTATGTTATGATCGGATTTTTGCAAGGAGAAGGTTTATTAGGAATGTCTTACCAGTTCCTCCTGGAGCATCAAGGAAAAACACCGTGGTAGTGGGAGACGTAACGCTGGTCATGATTTGCTCATAAACTGACTTTTGGTCACTATTTAGCAACCGCTTGTTATTTATTTGTAAAATATTTGCCTATTTCGGAACACTTGAAAGCGACAACCAAACAATTCAGCGGCAGCCATCAACTCACATGTAGAACCATAGGTGAAGGGCTTAAGCATTTCAGTCTTATAGTGCTCCTGTGTACTATAATTATCTCCTGTACCATCATCAGTCCATACTTTGAACCTCTCCCAGTCATTTAATACATAAGACACAATGTCCTTGCGGATATCAAAAGTGAGTCTGATATGTTCGTGCAATATGTAACACAGAGAATGGAAAAGGCAGGCGCCATCTCCGGGCATGGACACCACTCGGTAAGTGATAGTTCTTTGATTGATGGTGATGACGTCGATAGACATTTTAATAGGGGTACAGTTGGAAGAATAAAGGGAATGGGTACTTGATCAATAAACAAAGTATAAAATATCTACACAATAACTATAACAATCATAACAAATGAACAATAAAACAGCGCAGAACCCGTGGATTTAATAAAAAGGTTGCCTCGTTGGCGAAGCAAAGAAAAAGGACTTTCTTATATGTCGTTCGTTTATAAAACAGCGCAGAAGCTGTGAGAAAGCTGCATCACCAAAAAACTGCGGAGCGCCTAATATGGGCAGGCAGTCAGGCAAAGAAAGTGAATGAAATAAGTATAATTGTAATAAACGAACAAAACAACAGCAGAAAAGCCGCGGATTAAATAAAGGAAATGGGTACTTGAACAGTAAACTAAGTGTACAATACGTACACAATAACTATAACAATCGTAAGAAATGAACAATAAAACAGCGCAGAACCCGTGGATTAAATAAAAAGGTTGCCTCGTTGGCGAAGCAAGGAAAAAGGACTTTCGTATATGTCGTTCGTTTATAAAACAGCGCAGAAGCTGTGAGAAAGCTGCTTCCTTGTTGAAGCAAGGAAACGAATAAAGACACCGCAGCGAAGAATGGCCTTATATGGGCAGGCAGTCAATTACATGGGAGGCGTGCTGAGTTGCGCAGCAGCCTTACATATGAATATGCTAAGTGTTGACTAAATAGAAGTTGAAAAGATATATTTTTTCAAATGTGATCGCGCAATTCAGATCGAGTTGACTCACACTACAGTACATCGAGCCCGCATGCTATTGTGGTTTTGCCTGCGTGCCTCAATAAGTCACCCTCCCCTCGCTCTTACTTTTTTACCGTTCATCTAATGAATACACTGAGTATGGCTTTACCAAAACAATCATTGATCGCGAATAAAGTATCCATTATTCATAAAGCTTCAATTGGTGATCTGTCTTTCTGCGTTAACCTCATATTTTTTATACGTCTCAAACCAAGGGGATGCGAGGCAAAAATGAATCGGGAAGCACACGTACATACTCAGTGCATCCCCTCTCGGGAATCGAACTTCGGACGCCGGCGCTAGAGGCAAAGCCTCTACTATTGCGCCACGGCGTGTGGTTTGTCTATTTGAGCGTAGCAGTGTAATTCGGTTTTTGTTCAGCACTCTTTGGAACTGTTGCTTTTTGTCTGCGCACTGCGTCAGTTCACGTGAGCCGCTGAATATGGTTTTATTTGTCACTCGCTCACTTCTAATTGTTTCGCTGCCTTCTTAATTATATAATGTATGTTTTCTTCAGCGGTTTTTGGAGCTCTTCCTGGTTTTCTACGTACTGCGTGATTACGTGGGAGGCGTGATGATGTCACACGAAACTCCGCCCCTCCACGGCTTTCGAGCTCAACTCCATTACAGTATATGCAGAAAAATAGCTTCCAGTTATGACCATTACGCGTAGAATTTCGAAATGAAACCTGGCCATCTTTTGTAAGGAAGCTGTAAGTAATGAGCCTGCCAAATTTCAGCCTTCTACCAATACGGGAAGTTGGAGAATTAGTGATGAGTCAGTGAGTCAGTCAGTCAGTCATTGAGTCAGTCAGTCAGTCAGTGAGTGAGGGCTTTGCCTTTTATTAGTATAGACTAGCAGAATACCCGCGCTTCGCAGTGGAGAAGTAGTGTATAAAAGAAGTTATGAAAAAGAAAAGGAAAAATTTTAAAAATAACGTAACATGATTGTTAATGTAATTGTTTTGTCATTGATATGAGTGTTGTTGTCATATTTATATATATATCTATATCTATATCTATATATACAGTATATATATATATATAGATAGATAGATAGCAAAATACCCATGCTTGGCAGCGGAGAAGTAAAAAGAAAAGGAAACATTTTAATAATAACGTAACATGATCGACAACGTAATTGTTTTGTCATTGTCATGAGTGCTGCTGACATATATATATATACATACATGTGTACATATATACACACACACATATACTATGGGGTGCGAAACAGGCAAATACATTGATTTTCTGAATATATAAAGTCGGCGTCAGAATATATAAAGTCAAAACTTGAATATATAAAGTCATTCCCGAATATATAAAGTCACTGTCGGAATATATAAAGTCAAAACTTGAATACATAAAGTCAGCGTCGGTATATATAAAGTCAAAACTTTTTTCTAAATATATAAACTCAAAACTTGAATAAATAAAGTCACCGCTGGAATATATAAAGTCAAAACTTGAATATATAAAGTCATCGCTGGAATATATAAATTCAAAACTTGAATATATAAAGTCAGCGTCAGAATATATAAAGTCAGCGCTGGAATATATAAAGTGAAAACCTGAATATATAAAGTCAGCGTCGGAATTTATAAAGTCATTCCTGAAAGTCAACATCGGAGTATATAAACTCATTCCTGAATATATAAACCAAAAGTCAAAATATATTGATTGAAACGACTCTGAACTGAAGTAAGTTAACAAAAACGTATTCAGAAAAATAAATTAAAAAAACACTGTTCGGTTAATGTTTTGAAAATGATGCATTTGCCCTGCCCAGGATTGGTTCCTGCCTTGCACCCAGTGTTGGCTGGGATTGGCTCCAGCAGACCCCCGTGACCTTGTGGTCGGATTCAACGGGTTGGGAAATGGATGGATATTGCAGCACTGACTTTGTATATTCCGACGATGACTTTATATATTGAAGTTTTGACTTTATATATTCCAGCGCTTACTTTATATTGTGAGCTGGAGGGCTTCGCTATTACGTGTGGGGACGAAACTTCACTTTGGTAACTGATCATGCTCCACTTCAATGGTCATACCGACAGAAAGATACAAACTCTCGCCTCATGAGATGGTTTCTGGGCTTACAACCTTACCGTTTCACAGTAAAACATCGACCAGGTTCTGAACACGTCAACGCAGACGTATTATCAAGACTAAATGAACCTGGTACAGAGAGTCGCTTGATTCACGGAAATGTGAATAAAGCTGAGGGGGAGGGTGTGAGCTGGAGGGCTGATCGCACCCCAAGAAGATACAGACGCCTCTGGGAAAACCACAACCCCTGAAACACAGACTACCCTCACATTGCTCCTTACTTTCTCACTTGCGCTATAACGCGCAATGCAAACCTTGCGCGATACTCTGCTAACTTAAAAGCCTTGTGCAGCGCCTGTCAGTTGAAAATTGATTGTTTGCTTGCTTTTATCGCTCTCTCTCTCTGCTCCTAGCGGAACTGTCATCTCTGACTTGTCATGGAGTACGTTTAAGCTCATGTGTTTGCAGTGTTTGAATAAAAATCCTTCTTGTTTCTACGACCTCCTGTGTCTCTGTGCAAATCTGTGACCCAAGCGTGACAATATATTCCGACGCTGACTTTATATATTCAAGATTTGACTTTATATATTCCAGCGCTGAGTTTATATATTCCGACTCTGACTTTATATATTTAAGTTTTGACTTTATATATTCCAGCGCTTACATTATATATTCCGAAATATTCCAACACTGTCTTTATATACTCAGGTTTTGACTTTATATATTTGGGAATGACTTTATATATTCAAGTTTTGACTTTATATATTCCAGCGCTGACTTTATATATTAAAGTTTTGACTCCGCTAACTTAAAAGCCTTGTGCAGCGCCTGTCAGTTGAAAATTGATTG
>JANRMT010062817.1:41807940-41878593 GCA_026402145.1 Polypterus bichir lapradei | reverse complement strand
CAAGATTTGACTTTATATATTCCAGCGCTGAGTTTATATATTCCGACGCTGACTTTATATATTTAAGTTTTGACTTTATATATTCCAGCGCTTACATTATATATTCTAAAATATTCCAACGCCATCTTTATATACTCAGGTTTTGACTTTATATATTTGGGAATGACTTTATATATTCAAGTTTTGACTTTATATATTCCAGCGCTGACTTTATATATTAAAGTTTTGACTTTATATATTCAGAAACAAGTTTTGACTTTAAGTTTTGACTTTATTTATTCCGACAGTGACTTTATATTTTTAACGCGTTATGGAGCACATGCATCGAAGCTTCTCAGATGTGCGATTGTCAATGTAACCTTTTGTAAGTAGTGCCTGGAGGATTCAGTGTGGAGAAACTCTAGAGACAGCGTGTGTATTAACTTGTGGATTTTTCTGTGAGTAATTGGTAGCAGTGTGATGAAGTTGCTTCGGAAAACGGCGTTAGCCGCGGAGCTCAGAGCAAAATGAGGTAAATGGGAGGGGATATGATGACGTGACTCCCCCACCCGCCTTAACTTGTCAATCCCCCACAAACACAGTCTCTCGGAATTTGCATAAGCACACCCCTTCACCTGCAATTTTAACTTAGTTACAAAGTGATCAAAACTCTCGTTTATATCCTGCGTCCTCTCATTAAACTTGTATCCCACATTACCCGTGGGCATGAAAAACGCCAGCGGCAGCCTGTCTATTAACTTAATTTAAAGTTTAGGTTTACACCTTGCTTTGTTTCCGAAGTAGCAGAACTCATGAATATGGTTGTATATGTCACTCGCTCGCTTCTTATTGTTTCGCTGCCTTCTCAATTATATAATGCATGTTTTCTTCAGCGCATTTTGGAGCTCTTCCTGGTTTTCTACATAGTGCGTTGACAGTCAGTTCACGTGATTACGTGGGAGGCGTGATGATGTCACACGAAACTGTGCCCCCACGGCTTTCAAGCTCAACTCCATTACAGTAAATGGAGAAAAATAGCTTCCAGTTATGACCATTATGCGTAGAATTTCGAAATGAAACCTTCCCAACTTTTGTAAGGAAGCTGTAAGGAATGAGCCTGCCAAATTTCAGCCTTCTACCTACACGGGAAGTTGGAGAATTAGTGATGAGTCAGTCAGTTAGTCAGTCAGTCAGTCAGTCAGTCAGTCAGTGAGGGCTTTGCCTTTTATTAGTATAGATTACACCATAGAATGCACAGTGTAATAGTAAACTAATGTAAAAACATTGAATAACACTGACACAAAACACCCAGGCTCCCTGCTCAGCTCAGCTCTCTCTGTCTCTCATCAGCACGTGCTCGCTCTCTCTCTCGCTCGCTCGCTCTCTCTCTCTCTCCAACACGCGCTCGCTCGCTCACTCTCTCTCCAGCACGCGCTCGCTCGCTATCTCGCTCTCTCCAGCACGCGCTCGCTCGCTCACTCGCTCTCTCTCTATCTCCAGCACATGCTCGCTCGCTCTCTCTCTCAGAACAGAGAGGAACATTTGAACAAATACGAACTTTAATTTAAAAGCCAACCACAAGCAACCAACAAAGTAACATTGCAGGAGTTCATGCTAATAGCCTTACAGCCCGATCGCTGTAAACACTTTTTTTAAAATGAGTTTTAAGCACAGCGGAAAAAAAAGGAACATTAGAACAAATCCGAAATTTATTTAAAAACCAACCACAAGCAACCAAAAAAGTAACATTGCAGGAGATCACGCTATTAGCCTTACAGCCCGATCGCTGTACTGTACAATAAACAATTTTTTTAAAAATGAGTTTTAAGCACAGGGAAAAAAAGGAACATTTGAAAAATCTGTGATTAATAAAACACCAAGAAAAGTAACATTGCAACAAATCACGCTATGAACCACTCCATGTAAACACTTTTTTAATGAGTTTTAAGCACAGGGTAAAAACGAACATTTGAAAAAAGAGAAAAGTAACATTGCAACAAATCACGCTACGAACTGAAAAATTAACTTTTGAAAAATCCGTAATACAAAAACTATATACCACCAAGAAAACTAACCTTGCATGAGTTGAGTTCTGGCATGAAGTGAGGAGGAACTGGGTGAAGAGGAGGTTACAGTTTTGAGGGAGAGTCTGGCTCCGCGATGGAGGGATGGTTTCTCTCTTGTGATTTCTTGGGTTTCTGGTGTTTTTAGCTGTTTAGCTGGTGGGAGCGAAAGCCTCATGCAGCCATTCCAAAAACAAAGTCCTTGTGACCCAACCCTTCGTGTTTGCCCACCACATTACTGGCAGTCTGGCTTTGTTTACATTGTGCTGCTTGAAAGCACAAGGGTTCTCAAACTGGTAAATGAGTAAACTGGTAAACAGTTTTTCCACCTCTTCCAGCACTTGAAGCCTCTGCCTGGTTAACGCTGCAACTCCTTTTGCAAAATCAGCTGCTTTAATAGATTCTTTCTGCTTTCGAATAGTCGAAATCGTAGATTTTGACTTCTTGTACTCGGCGGCAAGATCAGTAACACGAACGCCACGCTCAAACTTTTCAATAATTTCTTTCTTTACTTCGATTTCAATTTTCTTCAAAACTTTCTTCTCATCACTCTTCACTTGCTTAGAAGCCATGGTTAACTGCAAAAGCACACGAAATACTGTAGAGCACAAAGAGATCACAGGTAAAGTACGCACGTCTGACTGAGAACAATGAACAGGGAGTGGCTCAACACGTGCTTAAAGTAATCGGCGCGTATGAACCAGCAGGCCAGGCAGGCACACACGTGCAGGCTCGCTGTCTCTCCCCCTCTCTCTCAGCAGCACGCACCCTCCCCCTCTCTCAGCAGCACGAACCCTCCCCCTCTCTCTCAGTAGCACGCACCCTCCCCCTCTCTCTCAGCAGCAGGCACGATCCCCCTCTCTCTCAGCAGCAGGCAGGCATGCACGTGTCGGCAGGCACGTCTGACCGAGAACAATGCAACACGTGCGGAAATCATCGGCGCGCACAAACCGAAAGGGAAACTGTCTTGTTCGTATACCGAATGTGTGGTCGTGAACCGAGGCAAAAGTTTGGTGAACTTTTTGGTCGTGAACCAAGTTGTACGTGTACCGAGACGTTCGTGAATCAAGGTTCCACTGTATTGTATTTGAACTTCTATGTGCTCTATGTGTGCAAATCACTACGTGCTTCCGGGCTTTCTCTTCCTCTGACAGGACACAGAATCCATTACATTCGTAATATTAGAGCTCTCTGAATAATTAAAATACTGAGAAGTATGCGTTATATCATTTTCATGATGATAGGAGTTAAAGCATGTTATTAAACATGGGAACACGGTGGCGCAGTGATTGTTCATGTCTTACGCAAGATGCTTGCTGCGCCATGCACAACCTTCGATGAAATACTTTATTACAGAAGTACTGTCTCTTTCAAATGTACTAACACCCAATTCCTGTCCTTACTTTTCTTTCTCCAAATACCCAATCACCACACAATCAGTTCTGTAATAGATGTTAAGCCATCTGTAAGCTTAAAACGCCGATTCTTCAAAACTTTTAAGGAACATTGAAATATCTTTGTAATGTTTAATTATTCTATCCATCTATTCTTCCAGTGTCGCGCCAGCCACAGCAAGAATACAGAGCGAGACAGGTACAATCCGTGAACGAAGTTCCAGCTCCTGGCTAGCTCTGCGGCACCGTGTAGTTAAAGTTAAAGTTTTATCTGTATAATATAATAAACATATTTAGCTGCATTTCATCTTAAAAGTGATATTGTCATCATATGTAAATACGCACTTTATAAAGTGGCTCAGGTTGTGCAATATTATAACTGTATCGCAAGTTTACAGTGAGGTGATTGTACTTATAAGTACAGCCAGCTCTACAAGGAGCACTTGATGGACTGATGGAGTGCATTTAAAGTTCTTGTGATGAAACTGTTTCTGAACTGCGAGGTCAGTACAGGATAGGCTCTGAATTGTTTGTCGATGAGAGCAGTTCAAATAGCGAATGGCTGAGACTGTGTGTGCTTGATGCTGTATACCGATAATTCTCTTTCCGATCAGCTGCTGTACAGCTGTGATTCACACTCAGATACAGTGATATAAATACTCCGAGTGGTGCAGTGAGAGTAATATGGAAAAAGATGATCCGATGTGGCAACCCCTAACGGGAGCAGCTGAAAGAAGAAGAAGAAGGTGCAGTGAGAGTAACAACGCTAAAGCAGTTATGGTATTTGGAATAGTTTGACCATTCTGTGGACCATTATATTGTTACAGGTTAATTACAGTCAGATACAGTAAACTAATAAACAATATGCGGTTAATTTCAGTGTATTTATAAAGCTGCGTCAGGGATGTGGATCTGGAAAAGAAAGATAAACCACACAAGAACAGTAGTACTGCTTTGTCCCTGGGTGCCACCAGTCTGCAAAACTGAGCGGAGAACTTGCGTACGACGGGGTATGAGCTACCGTGGAAATATGCGTGGCTTTATGCCAAGTTTAGGTTTTATACATCGAGATTTGAACATGGAAACGTTCTTACGCAACATTTTTGTGCGTATGCACCGTTTATACATGAGGCCCCTCGTGTATTCTTGATCTATTCTGGTAATTTCACTAATTAACTCAGTGAATTTGGTTTCCAGTTTATTTTTGTGAGAAAGATATGAAATAATCTGTCCTCTTAAAATTGCCTTCTGAGTTTCCCAGAATATTCCTGGAGAGAAAACTGGAGATGTATTTGTCTCCAGAAAATAATCAACTTTCTTGGATATGAATTCTGTACAGTGCTCATAATGACAGGGGGGTTAAGACACCAGCTACAAGTTGAGTGTGTAGGACATAATAAGTGAATCTCTATGATCAGAGGGACGTGATTGGAGATAACAATAGAGTCATACTTACATGATTTGATAGTGGGAAAAAAATGATTGTCTATGGAGAAATACTCAATCCTTATGTAACAATGATGAACTTGTGAGAAGAAGGAAGGTTAGGATTTAAAAACCTCCATGGGTCTGATAAGTTCTGATCCATTACAAACTGTTTAATTATTTTTGCAGTATTAGATGTTATCACTGATGTAGCTGATGACCTATCCAGGTCTGGATTTAAAACACAATTAAAGTCTCCAGCCATTATAATTTTATGAGTGTTCACATTAGGAATAGACGTGAATACATTTTGGATGAAATCTTTATCATCTGCGTTAGGTGCATAAATATTTATCAGAATCTCTTTAGTACTAGATAAACTGCCCATCACTCTGACATATTGCCCTTCAGAATCACATATTACACCTGACACCACAAATGGGATAGTCCTCTATATTACACACACTCCTAGTTTTCTTTGTATATATCGAGTGAAAAAGTTCCTTACTTATGTAAGTCTCCTGTAAATATACTACCTTGTCATTTAAACTTGTTAAGTGAGTGAATACTTTCTTTCTGTTTAATTCATGATTAAGACCCTTGACAATCCAGCTCACAAATTTCACTGTTTGGTCATAGAAACATTGCTTCTGAACTTTTGTTGATATTATCTAGTTGTAAATTAAGGTAGCTATCATTTTTACATATGATAGTTTTGACCTAGATTTCAAATTATTACCAGTAATTTTGAAATACTCTGCAGCTCTGTCTGTTGTTCTATTTATTCACTATATAGATTTCCTCTAACTATTTCAAATTTTGCCTTCTCCATTAAGCTTGTCCTGTGTAAATCTGATTTTCTGGAACACCTGGATGTTATGACTTTATAATTTTATACCACTAAGTTGCTGTTACAAATTCGACCAACCATTTTCTTACCCTGTTTTTCATATTTAAAGACTCCATCTGTTTGATAGCTGTAATGCTGCTATTCTGGCAACAATGAGCATAACTTGGGAACCACTGTGAATTAGATACCAGATCACCACACTGCAGATTTAATCACACGCTCATTCAGTTCACAGTTGCAGACATATAAACATGCTTTTCTTATAAATTTGGAAGAGACCCTACAGATCCTGAGGAGACTTAATTGAACATTAGAAGAATGTGAGTAGTCTGATAGATGAAAGCAAGTCCTTGGGAGTGTGAAGTAACAGTACTAATATCAACATTATACAGTACCTTTTAGATACCTTACGGTCTCTTAATTATTATTTACTAGCGGCTCATCATATAATGGGAAGTGAAGTTGTAGCAGTATTTGTACTGTTAAATGTATAGAGTACAGGGAAACTCTGGCTGTGAATCCCGAGGCAAACCTAATGTTAAAAATATTTCCTGCTTGTATATGCATTATTATTTATAATATGGTTTATTTGAATGAAAATGAAAGACTTGGCTCTGGCAAAATTCATCTGTATGCATTTTAATTAAATAATGTCACCCTGCAGTTGGTTAAGTGTGCTCCTTGTTTAAATAAATTTGACTTAGGAAGCTGATAGCCCTTTCCATAGCCTTAAATAGTTTGGCACAGGACCATTATATATTTTTTTTCATTTTAATCGCTGCTAAAATGGTGCATCACATGCATCATCGGAATCGGTAAACAGGTTGTCTGTTGTGCTTGCATTTCATAATGTTGGGTGTTGGCATCTCTCCTCCCTCCTGGTTTTCACTCCATATGCTATTGTTTGAGTTTTTTCCCTTATAACCTGAGCAGCTTTACACTATCTGTATGCATTTGGTCCCTGTGAGAATCCAGTTAATGTACACTTGAAACAGACAGAACTGAACTTCTTTTAATTGTATACTGAGCTAGGCTTTGAGGTGTTCATGTTTAGATGGATCTCATCATACTTCTTGTGCCATTCTTGAATGAGTTTATTTCAAGTGCAAGACAATCTGTTTTTTTTGAGATTTTTGGAACAGATTAGCAATTAATTAATAATTTAAAAATGTTATACAGCAGGCTAATTCGTTCTTACATTTCATCTAGCTGTATACAACAGGTTTCAAAATAAAGCAGTATGGTGAGAACATCTCAACCTTTAGGGTGTAAGCTGTGTACTGTAAGTTACTGTGGGTATAATTATTCTGGGTTTTATCATAGACATATCCCAGAGGTTATGTTTATTGATGATGCTGTATATTACTAATGTTTTTATGAATTTCTGCTAGAACAGGTTGTATCTTGCATATGACCTTATTGGAAACATTCATTAGTTGGGATACCTTTATGTGAACAGAGTCCTTTTACAACTAATCAGGGTGCAGTGGCCAGTGTTCTTGGTGAGTTTGTTTCAAATAGCGCTACCTATTGTAGATTGGGTAAAAAACACAACATACACATCACTTTGAACTTTATATAGTCAAACATGGTATGACTCTTGGCTATCATGCAGCATAGACTGTATTTCTCAGGGTGGTGTGTAGTGGTATGTGATATACCAATAAAAAAGGGACACTGGTAGAAATTTGTGAACTTGTAGAATGTTTTCCAGATCATTTTTACTGAAGCATAGGACATTAGGAAGCCACCTTTGCAATTTGTTGCAAAAGGGATGGCGTGTGGTGGGGAGTGGGCATTCCTTTACTTTCTGAGAGAGTTGGCACTTCTCATAACGCACAACCACATGTGTAAATATATATATATACTTATTTCTTCTTCAGTTCTTATTTTTTATTTTGAACAATAAAGATATTTTAAATATAAATTAATTAGATCAGATCAAATCATTCTTTTAGAAAACAACATAAATCTAATTTTTTTTAGGAATACATTCTGTCCATACAAGTATTGCTTATTTGGATATTCTCCCTATACCTGTATGGATTTTCCTCAAGGTGCTCTAGTTTTCTACCACATCTTAAAAGAATTGCATGTTATGATTAACTAGCAACCTTATACTGGCCTGATATGTTGAGAAAAAAAACTTCTCACTCTGGCACTCTGCAAGGCCACATTTTTAGATTTTCAAATAGGCTTTAATGTGATAGTATAAGTTAATAGGGAATTAACTAAACCTCCAAAAATTTCTTGAAATTTACTAATTTATATCTCTGCATTAATGGCAGGTGGGGCTTGCCCCATCCCCTATCAGGTAGTGTTGTTGTGTAAAAGTTAAATAAGGTGTAAAGTCACCTCAGTAGTTTAATACATTGCTAAAATATTATTAGCAAACTTAATTTAGTTGTCTTAAGCCAAATTTTCCTAATTCCATTGTGGCATCCGGCCGGGATGCCCAGGAGGACCGGAGGAGGGCTTGTACCTCCTCCAGACCGCGAGGGGGCGACCGCCCTGGTTATGTTGAGGGCCACGGGTAAAGGTGCCTGAACAACCCTGGAGCCCAGCACTTTTGCCACACCAGGAAGTGCTGGGGGGAAGAAGACAGGGGACACCCGGAAGGCTTCCGGGTGCGCAGCCGGCACTTCCGCCACACTGGGGCGTGTCTGCGGAGGAATGCCGGGAAGCCGCTGGAGCCCATCTGGGTTCCTATTTAAGGGGCCGCCTCCCTTCATTCAGGAGCGGAAGTCGGGTGGAAGAGAGACGGAGCTGGAGAGAGGACTGGAGGCGGCCAGAGAGGCATTTTGACTGTGTGGTCTGGACTTTGGGGGAACGGTGCAAGAGGCACTGGGACGTGCACTGAACTTTGTATATATGATTATACTTGTAAATAAACGTGTGTTGGGTGAGATTACGATGTCCGTCTGTCTGTGTCCGGGCCAGCGTTCACACCATGATATGCTGAGGTAAATTTCTTATCTTACTCTCCTTAATCCAGTTCATTTGGTAGGGAGCCAGATCCTCTCAACAACTAAAAAACACAGATTTTGAATATGCTGGATGTAAAAAAAAATTATTGGAAAGGTCAAAAACCTAAAATTTTGATTGCATATATAGGTGAAATCCTGTTACAGGGAATACTGAAGTAACAGAATTTTCAGAATAACAAATACTATTTGTTGCACAGACAAACGTTCATACAACATGTTTAATGGATTTAGTTGTACCGAAATGTAAATTTTGGTATAACAAATGTTTTTTTTTTCCAACCAAAAATGGCCACTGAAGATGCCTATACTTTCACAGAGTCTGGGGAATGCTGCTACAGGCTGTCTCTTTCTTGTTACTCTGGAAACAAAAAGTTACTTCTAACATATCATTTTCAAATAAAATATTCTTTGCAGTTTAAGAAGTGCTATTTTTTATACAGTTATTGTCAAGCTTGGGTCAGAGTTGCACGAAAGACAGGAAGGAAAGCACGGGTACTTTATTACTGTATAGAGGAGGCAGGTACAGTCTCAAGACTTCATTCACAATAGGAACTGTTAGTTCAGCACTCAAGTGCACAAGATAGGAGCAGAAGATTTGGAATCACCTTAAACACTGAGCTGACTGACACATGCACACAATCAGTTTGGAATTGTCAGGTAACCTGCCTTACACATCTTTGGACCTATAGAAAGAAAATCCACGCAGACACAGGGAGAATGTAAAAACTCCCCACAGACAATAACCGAATATGGAGATTGAACCCAGCATGCTCACTTGAATACTGGACCAGCTTAGTTTACTATTTCATATTTGACCTTTGTTCACTAAGCTTTCACCTTTTTTTTTTTCACAGTTATGCTGACGTAACTCTTGCCAATGATGTTACTGTTAAAACTATGTACGATGTAACTTTTTCTAATATAACTGGCATTGACTTATAAGTGAACATGTATTCTTTCATTTATTCATTCTTAAAATGTCAGATGTAATGCATTAACCCAGATGTTTTAGCTTAAAATGCTTATCAACCAATTTAAATTTTAAATGAAATACATTTCTTATATTGCTTGTTTTTCCTTTGTGTACAAAGGTTGTCACTTAAATAGCTGTCCTGTATTGTACATTGCAATTTGTAATTTTGGCACAGTCATTTTCTTAACATGTTTGTATAGTGTTTTCTTAAATTCTTAAAGGTGGGTGCAAGAGACTCAATTTCCATTCCTATTAACCTGTTCAAGTGCAGAATTTCTGAGGTTTTCTCTTCAAATTTGAGTTGTAGAAAAGTATAATGGAGCATGCATGCTCTTCTTTATATTTGTTTATAAAAGTATTTATGTTCACTTTTGAAATGGTTATTATTGTTATCAATTGGATTGGTTAAAATATCTTTTGGGTATTTGTGTGTCAAATGATAATGTTCTTGTAGTCCTTTTTTATTTTCCAAGGTAAGGAATCTAATTTTGAAGTCAGCTTATCGAATCATGTCTTACATATTTGTTGTGAATTATTTTCCACAATTTTCCACAATTGTTGCTACCATTTTGAGTTTATTGTCTCATTATAAGTTCAGTACCCACATTGTTAGGGGTGTTTCCTCAAAGGTTGTGACCTTATTATGATGAGACAGATTGAAATGTCATCTTTTTTGAGCACTTCCTCATTCAAATTTGTGGATATAAAATGCCTTTGTTGAATGTGTTTATTCACTGAACTAACTTGTTGCATTAAGTTAGTTCAGTATTCATTTTTTTTGTTGCTGACTCTTCACATTTTTGATTTTTATTTAAAATTCTGACTTTGATTTTTTGTTTCAATTACCATGCTTGATTTCACTATCTCGGTTTCAACTCCTTCTGCTTTGTGACTACCTCTTACAGTATATGCTGGTCTACTCAAAAATATTTGTAGCTAATCCTAATAGCATAAAATATATTATTTTGCCTATGTGTGAAAAATACCAATAACGTTTGTTCAAATAATCAAACAAAGCACTGAATTGTTGAAAGGACAAAAACAACTACTTGCAGAATCAAATATACATCTGGCTACCTGTGATGTTTTAGTTTTGAAAAATTTTGTCTTATAAAAGCCAAAAGTGTACAAGATAATTGTATTTACACAAATAGGGAAACACAAAGCAAGTAAAAAAAAAAGCAACACACCTTTTGTCATTCTTGGCCTGGACCTGACTGCCTATCTGGTGGATGGGCCATTTAGTTAACTGTCTTTGAAGTACCATAAGTATCCCACCCTTCTTGCTCTCGTGTCTCTTGTTTCCAACCGTCACCACCTCCTCCTGCTAGCTGGCTTCTCATCCTGTCTTTCTTCATAACCCTAAACTCAATTACATCTTTGGTTCAAGGTGAATTTAATCCTTCTTTTAGAGTACCTTCCAGTCATTCCAGTGAAACACTTCTTATGTATTGGTCATCCTACTTTTGCTCTACACCTATGACCTTTGGGTTTCCTTTTGACAGCAATGGTCCCCAACTTCTCAGTTGCCATTACCTGCACATTGAATACATGAAGTAGCAGCTTAATTACTGTACCACTGTGTCACCAGTCTTACAATGAAAACTGGGCATTTGTTGCATTAATATTCTCCATCTCGTTATTCCTAATCCTGATATCACTCTGGATAAAACAGGAAACAACTCTGGACAGGCCCTACTGAGAATTCATTTTAATAAAATTCAAGTTCATCAGACTGCAGGCTGTAGTTATAACAGTCTCAAGCCTCTTGTGACTCTAAAGACGTGCGGATTATGGAAAACAATACACAAAAAAATAAAGTGAATCCCAGAGAAACATAAGATCATTAAAGGGTAACAAGTGGAGGGTGGCTATTTAACTGATAGAGAGACGTAATGGTGGTGTTGAACAACCTAAATTCTGGTGGGAAAAAGTCACAGTGAATTTGTGTCATGTTTAACAATGAGACGTTCAGAAAAAAACTTTACAAAATAAATATAGGAAATCTTCCTTGGCAAACATAAATTTTTAACTTTATTTTGTTATTTTTGTTTACAGTTAAAAATGGTGCATAAAATAAAGATTGAAATTCTTGAGATATTTCACTGTAAAATTACAGGCAAGTGAAATGTTTGATATGTCTTACAGCTGTAAATCAAGGCAATCTGTTTTTATTACACATAACTAACAACATGAAATAGAAGTAAAACCCACATTTTTGCAACTTATTTTATTTGTACTGCAGCATATTATAATAACTGGTATAATATTTCATGCAATTTTTAATCATTTTATGCATGCCAAAGGTGTAAAACTGGTCCCATGATTAGTTCATATTTTGCAATTTTAGTACTGCACTATTAAATATAGACTGTTTGGTGCCTTTTTATTGGATCTCTGTGTTTAGTTATATTTAACATTTTCACCTTTTTGAATTTTGTCTCTGGATGTCATGCAAACTAAATGAAACTTGATGTGCTTATTGTTGTAGCAGATCTTTATCATTTGTATTAACAGACTGAAATCTCCAGTGGTAATATGAGCAGAGTGAGTTCTGTGAAACTGTTTATTACATATAATTATTTATACAGTATATGGTAATATTTGAGTAGGCCTCTGTAAGTCTGTGTTTTCAAAAAGGAAAAAGGTAAAAAAATAAGCATGCTGTTTTGAAGATATAGTTAGAAAAGAAGACTCAAAATATACAGTATAGGAGTGAAAGAAGAGTGTGAACTAGAGAAAAATAAAGGAAAGAAAATGTCAGATATAAAGATGAAAAGTTAAACTGTCAGAGTGAAATACTAAAGGGCACAGCAAAACGATCAATCACTCGTTGAGTACTGGGTAAAACATTAGGGCCAAAGATAGAATCATTGACATGAAGTAGAATAAATCACTGTAACTGCTCTTACACGAAAATGGCATAGTTAAGGTGTGGTAACCATGATACATTATAATCACCTGGGCCTAAAAATGAATTCTTTTCCTTTAGTTTCAAAGGCTTTAGATTGAATGTAAATAAATGGTGGTAAATTGTGGAAGTGAATTTCAAACAAATTCATAATAGAAAAGAAATGCCAATAACCTCTAGGCCTGTGTTGGTAGTTTGTAAACTGGCCTCTGATTTGTGTCAATTTTAGTTTGAATTTGCAAAATCTGAACAATGAATCAGAGCACCCTGCATTGGTAAAATACAGGGTGAGTCAAAATTATGTTAATAGTAAAGGTACTGCTATGTACTGTATATACTTATATACAATTTTTGTGGACAATTTATGTGCCACATATGGTACATGTGTTGAACATCATGGCAAACGGTTGAGAAATTCCTGAAAATCATCTTGCACATATGAAGTATGCTTTGTGAATTATTTGTTTCCGCCATTCAAATGTTAACATAATTTTGACTCACCCTTTATAATTCAGCAGTACCAGTTAAAATGAGCAGAGATATAAAGAGTACACGTGTAACAACACTACAGGACTATACAACCCATAGACATCACCGTTACCTGGATGGACTTTGCCCTTAGTCACATTTATTGTGCCTTGGAGTGAAACAATGCTGTCCCATTAAAGACTTTAGATGAGAATAATAATAAGCAGTGATACTGAAGATGGGTATTTTCTTGAAACCAAATGTAACTTCTGTAGTTTGGATTGATTTCAGTTTCAAATCCAGTGATAAAAGGAGCTTGAAAGTTTAAAAGGTGTTATTTGCTGCTATGGCTTTATAAGTCAGACATTAAGCTATCAAATGTGAGCAATTTGTTATTGCATTTAAAATACAATCGCTGTGGTACTCTGCTCTGTTACTGCCTGCTACTTATTCAGTTCATTTTGATAAGCAATTACAACATGTAGAATTATATTTATTTATTTATTTGTTTGTTTGTTTGTTTGTTATAAGCTACAGTTTGCATTCAAGTCATTCAAGTATTTCATTAAAAAAATAGTGTTGTTTTAATCTACACCACAAACACCACAAATGCGGGTATAAATCTTTGAGTACGTATTTTTTGTTAGATTTTCGAATAAGATTAACAACCTAAAAGCAAACCCCTAATAACCTCCCCAAAGGTGCTTTGCTTGTATGGTATGGTGGCTTGTCCACTTTCCAACCACTGGGCCTTTCTTGTAGATTAACCAGAAGAAATATTATCCTACGTTCCATTTAATTATCCCAACTATAATGCCGAAACTATATATATACAGTATATACTCTATATAGCTACTCTCTATATATATATCTACTCCATATATATAAAACGCTAACCCTAAAAGTGCAATGACTATGTGCAACAATTTTATGTCACGTTTTTTGTCACGCTTTAAATCAGGCTTTAAATCGGTTCTTTCCAGGATTTATTGAACTTTAATGTGATTTTGTTAGATTTTCAGATTCTTATTCCGTTTTTAAATTATAAACTAAAAAAAATATAAAGAACTCATGTCCCATGACTTAACCAAGAGTGCCAAGAGGTTAACCATGCCCGGGGCCGGAAATAAGTCACAACAGCAGCAGATCATACGGCGCGGCAGCAGCAGATCATGCGGCACAGCAGTTGATCAAGCAAAGAGGAGGCTAAAAAAAAAAAAGTATTTGTTTTCCATTGTATCACCTTTTAAGAGGTGGTTTCAGATGAGCGACTGACAGCGCGAGTGGCAGACTGGCCGCAGCAGGGGGTTGGGCACCAAAGGCGCTGCGGGGCTTGCCCCCCTAGTATATATACTGTATATATATATATATATATATATATATATATTATATATATATATATAATATATATATATATATATATTTACACACATATACACATACACAAATGCATTGGCCACACTTCTGATTTTTCTTCATAATTTCAACAGCTTTTGACCAGTGAGGCACAAGAACATTTTTCTCCTTCTTGTACTGTTCTGAATTCTCCATTTTCAGCCACTTGTTCACTTGTTAAATAACCTTATCTTCACTCCCAAACTTCTCACTTGGTTACCTTATTGAGTACTCCAAATAAGTGGAATTTTGAGGAAACGTGATCTGTGCTCTAGGTTGTTATGGGGTTATTTTATGAGTGACAATAATTCAAACAAGTTTAAAGTGTTTGACAAGACTTGAGGGAAATGGCTAGAATGGCCAAATGGCTGGTTCCAAATTGAGTTGTAAGTCGGTGCATAATTGTATTCCTATCATTAGCTACTTGTTCTCATCTGAAATGATTGCTGGAATCATTTATCTAAAGGTTTAGATATAGCCCTTCTAATTTATTTTAGCACTACTAGCAAAATTCCTACGTGCCCAGATGTTTGCTTTTCCCTTAATGTACCCACTGCCTGAAGTAAATCCTGACTCTTCTGTTTGTGTCTCCTGTAACATTGTGATGAGGACAAACATGTAATACACATCCAGTTTCTTAATTTTTTTGTAAAAACATGATTTAATCTTTATTTGTTGTTTTGTTGTTTCCATAACCAAACTGTTTTTTATCACTCTGCCTCAGGGGCATAAACAGTGCTTATCAGTCAATTAAAATAGAAACCTACTAGAAAGTGTAGGAGGTTTAAATGATTGATACTTATGTAAAAGTTGTTTTTCTTCACACCCCTCCCTTCATATAGCATACAACCTGCTGCCTAAATATAAATAACTACCCAGCTAAATATGTGAGCTTATCTTCTTGCAAGGATCCAATTTTTTTGTAGTCATTTGAGAATTTGTTTACCTAAAATCCTTTTTTCTATGAAGTGGTTTAAATTCCTATAATATTTTAAGTTATTATCCTAAGATGTATGTGTATAACTTACTCATTTGTAAGTTATCAATATAAATGGGCTAAGTGAGTCATTATAGGAGCTTGCTTTTTACAAAATCAAAAAAAAACCATTGGCCTATAAAACTTCTTTCACAACAAAAACATGTTTACTGAGAGAAGAAAAGAAAATGTATAATTAAAAGTTAACAACAAATAAATTAAATAATTAGCAATATATTTGTTTAACTTTGTAAACTGCAGCAGATGAAGCGGGTGCTGAAAGTGGCTTTTCACTTCTCCTGAAACCTATTGAATTAAATTAGTGTGGCAGACTGGAGTGCTTTCTCTTTTTTTTTTCCTTTTATTTATCAGTTTTCCATTTAACAGCAACATAAATACACATCTCTTCAAATACATAAAAATGCCAAAGGTATCGATAAACATTTTAGTGTTGACTATCAGATACGAACAATAAACCTATAATGCCTAAACCCCATATCCCACCCATAGGCCCACAAAAAAGATAAATAGATAAAATAGATAATGATTAATTAAATAATTAAACAACAAGAAAGTAATTAAAAAAAAAAAAACCCTAATACACAGGATGTTACAAAAAATAAGTAGATAAATAACTAACAATTAAATAAAAAAAAAATAAATAATAGTAATAAAATAGGAAATAAATAAAGTTCAATCAGGTGCAATTGTTTCCAAGGATCTAAAATAAAAAACAAAAGGTTGCCAGACCTTCAAAAACCCATCAGCCTTCCCTCTCAGACTAAACTTGATTTTTTCAAGTTTTAAAAAGAACATAAGATCCTTCAGCCAGCGGGCCATGGTCGGGGGATGCGGAGCCTTCCAGGACAATAATATTCTATGTCGTGCTAACAGTGAAGTGAAAGCGTTTGCATTCAGTTGTGTACTATTAAAAGACATATCATGATCTCCAGGAACCCCAAATATAGCGATCAAAGGACAGGGTTCCAGTCGGATTCCAAAAACATGAGAAATAATGTCAAAATAGGAGGTCCAGTATAACTGGATTTTGGGGCAAAGAAAAAACATGTGGCTTAAATTGCAGGGAGAGGAGTTACATCGGTCACATAGGTCAGGAACATTGGGATAAATTTTAGATAGTTTAGACTTTGACCAATTTAGCCTATGTACTACTTTAAACTGAATAAGAGAAAGCCTTGTACAAGATGAGGAAGTACGAATCCCCTTAACTACACTATCCCAGTAGCCTTCTCTGAAGTCCAGACCCAACTCCTCTTCCCAATTTGAAATAGTTTTACTGTCAGAGCAACTGTCCATTGAAAGAACAGTATTATATATTTGCGAGGTAAGAGATTTCTTATGTGAAGAAAGTTCGAATAAGTCTTCCCAAGACTGTTTAGGTGGGCGAATGGGAAACTCAGAAAATATAGTGGAAGCACAGTGTCTAACCTGAAAATAACGAAATAAATGAAATGAGGGCAAACCATATAGGGACGACATATCCGTAAAGTCAAGAAAGATATTATCCTTATAAAGATCGGAAAAACATGTAATGCCCTTTTTATCCCATAAATTAAACGCAGAGTCTAAAAGGGAAGGGGGAAAAAGGTGATTATTACATAGTGGGGCCAGAGCAGAAGCAGAAACAGATTTGAAGTCGCGTCGAAATTGATGCCATATCTTAAGAGAGTTAAGTACAACAGGGTTATCTGTATATTGAGTAAGGGATAAGGTGTGCTTTCTCAAAGCTGCAGAAATCTGGGTGTGACTCTAGGCTTGAACTGTACAGTCAGTGTGAAATTAACACATTGTAGCCATTTCCCTTAATACCACAATATCCTTTCACATGCCTTGATATACTGTTTAATTCAAATAGTAACTTTAAAATGCTTTAATTTGAGTAATTGTGGGTATGAGTGTTCCTTGCAATAGATTGGAATTCTGTCTAGGGCTAGTTCTTAATGCCCTTATCTAAAGGTTACCAGGATAAATTACAGTGCCTATAAAAAGTATTCACCCCTTTGAAGCTTTCATATTTTATTACTATACAGCTTTGAATCATAGTAGATATAACTTAGCTTTTTTGATATTTGTAATTCATTTGCAGTGATCTGTGTTAACTTTGACATTAAAGAATTTTTTTTTTCTGTTGATCAGTGTCGGAAAATCCAACTTAAATTAGTGGTGATTCAGAGTAGTATAACAATAAAATGTGAAAACTTTGAAGGGTGAATACTTTTTATAGACATTGTATGAAAACGCATGCTTCAGAAGTTAAACAGTTGTGAAAATGAATTCGGAGGTTATTGAATAAGACAGTTGCTTACACCAAACTTTAAACCTGTGATCTAACAAAATCCATCCATTATCCAACCCGCTATATCCTAACTTCAGGGTCACGGGGGTCTGCAGGAGCCAATCCCAGCCAACACAGGGCGCAAGGCAGGAAACAAACCCCGGGCAGGGCGCGCACACACCCACACTAGGAACAATTTAGAATCGCCAATGCACCTAACCTGTATGTCTTTGGACTGTGTGAGGAACCCAGAGTACCCAGAGGAAACCCACACAGACACAGGGAGAACATGTAAACTGCACGTAGGGAGGACCCGGGAAGCGAACCCAGGTCTCCTAACTGTGACGCAGCTGCACTACCCACTGCGCCACTGTGATCTAACAACATTATGGCAGAAATTCACAGTGCCTGGTAACAGAAAACTGCCTAGTTCTTTTTTCATGTTCTTCTGATATTTGTGTATCTCTTAACTTGAAATCTTAATTGCCTTATTGTGACTAAATGTATGTTTCTATATGGGCATGACCTGTGATGAAGTGGTGCCTTATCTAGGACTGCTACCTGTATGTTTTATTTTGATACTAAAATAGACTTTATCTGACTGTGGGAAAAAACAGGTTTGGAAAATGAACAGATGGATTTGCTAGGCTGTTAATTTTATTGCAGCCTTAAAATTTGTGAAACTGGGAAAGTATCTATTTTAGTATGGTTTTACATATTTTGCTTGCATTTTAACACCTGTTAGTGTGGAATGGGGGGTAACAGTTAACAAACCTTTTCCTTCAATTATCAGTTTGTATTTTGGTACATGAAGAGAAAGGAGTCAAATGTTGACTGCTTTACTTTGAAAGGTGTAATTTGGATTTGTGGTCATATTTAACCACAATTGCTTTAGTTAAAAGAAACTTTAAGAGATGGTCATTTAAACATAACATTGCAAATCATGAAGTAGATTCAGTGTTCTTAAACCTATCTGAAGCACTGGTCTTCTTCTTCTTCTTTTGGCTTCGTCTGTTAGGGATCACCACAGCAGATCATCTTTTTCCATATTTTCCTGTTCTCTATATCTTGCTCTGTCATACCCATAATCTGCATGTCCTCTCTTACCACATCCATAAATCTTCTCTTAGGCCTTCCTCTTTTCCTCTTACCTGGCAGTTCCATCTTTAACATTCTTCTCCCAATGTACCTGGCATCTCTCCTCTATACATGTCCAAACCAACACAATCTCGTCTGTCTGACTTTGTCTCCCAACTGTCCAACCTGACCTGACCCTTTAATGTACTCATTTCTAATCCTGTCCATTTTTGTCACACCCAATGCAAATTTTAATATCTTTAACTGCCACCTTCAACTCTGTCTCCTACTTTGGTATGGATATCTATATTGTAAACATGAACATTGTTTTCATAGCTAATAAAGTCAAAAGACACTTTATTCAAACAGAATCATTAATTAAGATGTGTTTAGGCAGAGAAAAGGCCCCAAAATGCTGACATACTCAAGCCTTATTTTTATAAAAAATGTAACTTGTTCATTTGATGCTATACTGTAGTTTATTGCATTATCACTGTAAGAATTCAGTGAGGAGCTTGGGGTCAGCAGGACAATTCCAGTGTACACAGCCAAAAAGAACAGTCCTATCTCCTTTTCTCTTCACTCTGTACACCACATACTATACATTTGATACCAGATCATGCCATTTGAAATATGTTTCTGATCATTCTACACTTATGGAGAGTATAAGGGAATGAGACAGAGTATAAGAGTCAGATGGTGAACTTTGGTTCTTTCTGCAGAAAGAACTGTCTGTAACTTAACTTCAGTAAGACCAAGGAACTTGTTATTGACTTTTGTTACAATGGAGAGCTTTTTACGCTTAGTCACTATTCAGGAAGTGGATGTAGAGGTGGCACACTTTCACAAGTACTTTTGGGTCCGCATCAATGACAGTCTGGACTGGTTTCATTATACAGAGGAACTGTGTAAGAAAGAGCAATAGCAGGCTTTTTTCTTAGGGGACTATGTTCATTTAACGTGGGTAGTGACATCCTTCACATATTCTACAATGCACAACTCTATCTCAGTGCCATTTCTTTATGCTTTAGTGTGCTGGGTTGGTAACATCACCTCAAGAATCTGAATCAACAACCAAATAAAAAGGGCAGGCTCAGTTATGGGATGCACTCTGGCCCCCCGGAGGTAGTAGTGAAGGAGAGAATGAAAACAAAACTGAATGCCATTATGAACAATGCTGCACTTCCTCTTTCTGACACACTGACACTGAGGACTTTCAGCTAATGAATTATTCAGCAGAAGTCTGTTAGGAAACGCTGCTGGAGCTTCTTTATACCAACAGCCATACACCTTATACATTATTCAGGTATTTATTTAATTGAGCTACTATAAGAATCCAAATATCTATCTATCTATCTATCTATCTATCTATCTATCTATCTATCTATCTATCTATCTATCTATCTATCTATCTATCTATCTATCTATCTATCTGCCTGCCTGCCTGCCTGCCTGCCTGTCTGTCCTTTTTTTCTTGGGAACTGAAGCCAATCCCAGCCAAAACAGGTGTTGGGCATACCCCTACCAATAAAGTTAAATTGACATAATCAGCTAACTTTACCTTCATGTCTTTAATATGTGAGATGAAATATGTAGTACCTGGAAAAAACTCATGCAGACACAATGGGAATGTTTCTTGGATATGAGACTAAGGACTTTGGAGCTATTATGCAGTTGTGTTAACAATTACATACCCTCATATAACATTTGAAAAGTAGTGGATTTTCAGCAGCTTTGGCAGTAATTGGTTGGAGTGTGAAAGTGTACAGGCAAAGTCTGTTGAAGTATTTATAAGTAAAATGCAAAACATTTGTGTTGTGTATTGTGTGGTTTTTAATTTTATAGTGGATTTAGGAAATGTATAAACAGTTGATTCAACATCTGTATGTGGGAAAGTGATTTTGGGAATGCACAGTTGAATCTTGAGGTAATGCACTCTGTCATACAATCTAGTGACACTTTAGTTTAAATGTGTATTTAATTATCAATAAAACGACTGATAACATCCATTTTAAGTTCTAAATACAAAATGAAAGAGTTAGCCTGAAAGTGATTTCTTTTCAAATATGCTGCCCTCTTGTTTTTGTAGTTGCCTTTAAGCATTCATTATACATTCACTGATTGGCCCCAAAACTGAACTCCTTTTGTTGTGTCTTTTAAAATCTTTTTTCCATCTGCTACAATCATTCCGCTATATCATTTTTATTGGATGAATGGCAGACAGCATTAAATCCAATACTAAAAGCTAGTTGAACTACAGCATCCCTACTTCTGCTTTCAAAGCCTTAGTGCTAGCCTGTAACTTAATGCCGCATTCTAGCTCATCATTTACTATATATCAGTTATTAAATAATATTTAGTATTTAAAGGTAAGTTTTTCATTGTTGAAGCTTAAGTTATTTTTCACAATTTTCACATACATTCATGTTTGCTGAGATTGTGTGCTGTTAAGTGAAGTGGCTTCTGTAATGAAAAATAAAAGCATCTCTCTCAACAGCTTGCAGTTGCACCCAGCCAGGCACTAAAACAAATTTGAAACAAAAGCTTACCAAATATGATCACTTCAAAGCCAAGAATGTTTCAAAGTGTCCATTTCACAACTTGAGATTTTATGCATAGTGTTTCAGTGTTCAATTGTGTGATCATTTAGCGACAGGCTTTTCATTGTTCCAACCAGTTTCTTAATTATAAACTTATTCTGTGATTTATGGAACATGTCCTTTAATTAAATATTCTTCTGCTTGTTCTTGTTGTCATTATGTTATGCCAGAAATCCCTTCTAGTGTGAATTTCACTTACCTGAGAAAATCAGCAAAATGAACTGGAGAAGATAAGAAATGCTTAATCCCTTATCTTTTTTCTTCAGAAATTTTTATTAAAACCAGCTACTTAATTAAGAACACAGATAAAAGAGAAAAAGTCCAAAATTAGCTAATTACTTGCCGTCTCACTTGTTTTGATATATAATTATGATTAATAAAAAGAGTAAAAATGTAAATTCTTATCAAACAAGTAAATTATAATGAAACAAATGAATATCAAAAATTAAAACAATCTTGTGTCCTAAAGTTCAAGTTATCATTAAATGTCTTTCTGAACTCATTAATATTTTTGAGACAGAAGACATTATTGAACCATTTAGTTAAACAAGGAGTTCAGCTAACAACTCAACTAAACATTAAATTAAGAAAATTGGAACAAAATGCTGTAGTTAATTTGGCTCTCCAGAACCAGGGTGGCCCATTCCTTTTGTTACATGGTTGGCGCCAAGTAAGTATGACAACATTACTCATTCATTTTCAATTCAATAAAAATGATTAGAATTGAGATGCAGTACTGGCTTCCTGCTTTTACAAATGACATTAATGTAGTTAGGATCGTGTCTTAGTTTATCAATTTTGAAATGCTTATAATATTTACCAGGTACACATTAGGGAAGTATTGTCAGAGGATTTGATATGGTATATAATGCTGCACTTTTATGTAATTTATTGTACTGTCTGTTGGCTTTAATATTTTTATTTTTCAGTCTATGACAAATTGCTTTCTTCTGGCTCTGGAGACATGACATCATAATCTCTCTATTACATAACAAAACATTGGGACGAGATGATTCTTTTTCAGAGAGATGAGCAGGTTAGAGATTATGAAAGTACTAAAATTCGAAAGTCTCAATAAAACTGATAGTAAAGATCGCATTAGCGCTAACAAATGGAAGTTATTATTCGGTGAAATAACGGAACAGCGAAAAGAGATCGAATATATGGATACAGGTGATATGACAGAAAGATTTGTTATTTGGTGAAAGTGAAATCCACAAACACTACAGGCAAAATATCCAAATCTACAATAATCTGTTTGCATTCTCATCATTCAGTGCTCAAAACGTAGATTTACACGATTCAGGACCATACTCTATGAGAATCTGTGGTCCCGCAACAATTAAAGCTATTACAAGTTTAATTTCAAAGAAACCAGAATTCGGTCAGGTTTATATTTATGATCACGGAGAAGCGATGCTGCATAGAATCGAAAGAGTTAAACTATTGGACGTATTAGAACTTCTACAGCTAATAATGGATACAAATCCATACGTCCAAAAGTACACTTTACAAGAAATTTATCTGAAAAACACAAAGAAGTTTTCTTGGATTTCTATATGTATCGAAAGATCACACTCGCACATATAATAAAACAACATGTGACAAATTGACAGTGACAATAGTTTGAAAGGACGTAGATATCAAAGACAGAGTTCATATTCGTGTTTCTCCAAAAGCACAGCATGATTTGTCACAAACACACAAGCGGCAGATCCAGGGGTTGGTGAGCGAAGCGAGCATGGGCAGAGTCCCCCTAGTTTTCCAAATTAGAATCTGATTCTAAAGTTGGACTGTTTTCTCTGCTTCATGTTGTTGGTAGAACCTTGGACAATTTTGTGTACAGCTTAGTCATTGTATTTTAAGAGAGGTGTTTTGCCATTTCTAATATGTCATCAATAGGGTTTTCATGTGAGCTTCAAATGCCAGCCTTACCTACTGTATTTTTGTTTGTAAAGCATTCTAAATTATATTTATACATCTGCTATTTATAGAACCCACTTTTTTCATTGTAGATTCTTAAAAAAAAAAAAAATTGATATTTTTTTTTAGGTAAATATGCAACAGTATCTTTACACATTTACATTTTTTATATGTAGAACTAAGTTACGGCTCATTGCAGTTAAACAGAACCGTCATTTCATTTTGCATTGCTAAGGGATGTGTCATATATTAAATCTAATCTTTATTATTTCAGTTAGCTGAATAGGTGGCCTGGGATATTTGCTCAGTTTCAAGTCAAATGAAAAGTTTTACATTTTTTTTTCCATGTTTACCTCTGCTGCTATAACACTGAACATTTGGTTCAAGTTATTAAAACCTTGATGAGAGCATCAAACTAAATATAAAATAAACTTTGAATAAGTCATGGTGGTCTTAATGGAAGGTGTCATTTCAAATATAGATATGCTCACTCTTTGCTTAATGACATTAGGGCTTGTTGTGTGATAACTCCTGACAGCTGATCATATATAGAGATGAGCTTCTTATTACCAAATATCCAAATCCTCTTAGTAATTGTTACTCCTCCTCACTATGTCTTGGTTTCTGTCAAATTGTCCCAACATAGTATGTATCCATTTCATGATTAACACTACTCTTACTGCTGCCTGGATTTCTTCACCTGTGAATCATTGTTGATGTCAGTCCGTTCATGTCTTTGTTGCATATATATTCTGCCATGCATTTACTACCTTTTGTTTACATTTCCGCTATTCACTTTTCAGTGTAATTCCTACAAACAAATCCAAAATGCTGCTTCCAGTGTTCTCACACAGACCAAGAATAATGAATACACCTCAGCTAGCACAGATACACTGGCTTCCTGTTTGATATGGTTTTATTTTCAAAACTTTCTGCTACTTATAAAACTGAGATTGAAACTACCACAGATAACCTGTCATAATAGGTTGATTTATAGCAATCTGGCACACACCTGAGATTCTGTATTGCCAGCCTTCTTACTATTCATCTTTCCAAAGACACATTAAGCAGTATGAAGGGGAATTGGGACGTAAAATGTACTTCTGGAGAATCCACAACATTTAGTAATTCATATAATATTTGGGCCACCATCAAAAGATGGGACATTACTCTTGCTAAGAAAAATAATTAATTAATGGAGGGACAGAGAAGGATTGTGAGTAATGGAACAGGAGTCTCCCAGGCTGATAATTGACAGACCAGTACAGGGCTTAAAAGACCCTTCTGGCCAGACTACCTCAGAGCCTCCTTGTAACTCTTGCAACATTTGTCTGTGAAGCTCACTCTCAAAGGTCACACTCAAATTAATGGAAACTACTTAACTGCAGTGTTTCTGTAACTGTACTCCATGATTTGAATCTTCTCTACCACCTGTCCTGATCCTGAGTCAGGTGTATTGTCTTCTCACACTTCTTTTGTCATATACTTTCAGTCTTTGTCTCTTTGAATATTTTTATAATGCAAATAATTGTATATTTTATTTTCTGTTTTCAAATGGTGTCTTGTTTACTTTGTGAACCACATGTATTCTGTGAAGCATGATATGAACATTAATTTACCTGTTTGATTAAATTGATTGTTATAAGTAATAAGGTCAGTAGGAAATTATGAGAAGGGCTTTGAACATTATACATTTGCTTTTAATAAAGTTTATCTTATGCACAAACTATGAGCATTATCCACTGGAAACATGTAATCTGGACATGTGAGCTCCCAACACATTAGGGATCAAGAAGAAGCCTTTTTTGACAACCAACTTACACGAGCTATGCAAGAAATTCAGTATAAAAGTTAGATCCTATCTTAGACCGATTTTAATGAAGTTGGTAAATTTCTGCTTTTAAACCTTATTAACTAAATGAAAAATATTTTCTGTAATTAATAACACTGCTGTACTCTACATCTTCCATTTGATTCAATTCTCTCTTAAAACAAAATTATAAATGCATAAAACTTTAAAGAAATACTATACAGGCTGCTGTAAGAAGTAATACAGTCACGTTATGAGAAGATTTAGTCAAGTATATTGAGATACTAAAAGCATAACAAGTTTAAAGGCCATTACAGTGAAAAAAATATGTTCAGCCTTGAATATATTATGATATATAGTACAATACATTTTCATTGTCAGGACTGAAACACCATCTAATTTTTAGAAGTTAATAATATTACTGATATTATTAATGCATGGCACAATGGTGCATTAGAATTACTGTCTCATAACTCCAGAGTCCTGGGTTTAATTCCTGACCTGGATCTTGAGCATATAAAGTTTGCATGTGCACATTGATTATATGTTTTCTTACAACAGGAATGGGGAAAAAAGATGAAACTTTGTCAATAGCAACCAGTGGAATTGTAAAATAGTTACCACATGTCACATACTTCTGCCAGAGTGCTCCAGAAAGTACTATTGGAGGCTTTTCTTACCAGTTGCTGTTTTTTCTTCAATTTTCGTATGTTAATTTTCTTTAATTATGGACTTATTTATTTATTTGTGCAAAAAATATACATTTTTTTATTTAATTTTTTTTCTGTTTCATTTTGATTGTATTTGTTTATTGGCTGCTAATAACACAATACTATCTATCTGTCCGTCCGTCCGTCTGTCCATCTATCTATCTATCCTAAAAAAGGCAAAACCCTGTTAATGGTAATAACATCGAAGATATGTACAAGCACACCACTGGCATGGTCCTTTGTATTAAGGCAGAAATTGAACTGGAATAGCTCACGTCCAGTTTGAAGAACACAGTCCAAGTTAGATTCTGGAATATATCAATAAGATGTGTCTGTGGATGAAGTTAGGTCATGTTTATTTCTTTCTTGCCCTGTGGAGAATAAATAAATAACTGTTCCATTATTCCTGATGTGATAACAGTCATGGTTGTTAAAATCAATAACATCAAATATATTATAAAATAAAAGAAATTCACTTGGCAACCTGTGTCATTACACCACAGCCAGTGATGGGTTTAATTCAGCTCTCCACTTGCTTAATATTATTATGTTATAGTGAATAATCAGGCACTGTGTATTGTGTTGTATCAAGTAAAAAGATCATCTCTGCTCATTAGCCTCATTGAGGGCCAGTGGCCAGCTTAGGAAATTGCCAGTAAAGCTGTTTTAGTTAGGTGTATTTAAGTGGTATTTCAACTCACACATAACCTTTAGTTGTGACCAGTAAAATTTGCAGGAATAATGACAATCAGCTTGTGTTTTATATTAAGAGATAAATGAAATGCAGCCCATGAAACATTTTTTTGTTTTCTGTCAAAATCAAAGCAATATTTAACAATATAGTACTTACTGGACTTGTGAATTTATGTTTTCCAATAGTGGTGTATGATTACACCCTTTTATCCATTCATCCATTGTCCAACCTACTTATTCAAATTCAGAGTCTTATATTTCTTTAAACTACATTATTTGATTCTAGTCTTTTCATCTGGCATACAAATAAATTACCATAATTATTTTTGTACTATAAAACTTCTAAATATCACATAGTGTATATGGATTGCACCATGCTTATAAGCTATAGCAACTTACTGGGGAGAAAGGGACTGTTAATTATAGTGAGAATTACAATATACTGTATGTCACCATAAGGGCATCCAACATTCAAACCTGAATTCAAAATCTTTAATTTATTTTCTGTTTTAATCCTTGTATTTAATAATTTATTATTGTTGTGTTCTGCCTATCACATGGTTACCACCTTTGTAATATTTATTATATTTAAATGATTTCATTTTTTAAGTCACTTTATTTTTTACTTTGATTTAGTTATGACATAAATGTTAACTTTTGATTGAAAATTAGCCTGGTGAGGATTAAAATACTGGATAGACTTTGACTTCTTGTGACCCTGATTTGTAATAAAATATACCAATCAATGAACAGATGAATGTGTAGGATAGGATAATTTGTATTTTATTTGTCATTTCACCATTAAAATATTAACTATTTGAGTATCTTAGAAAGGAATTTTACTAAGTGCAATTTTAAACTTCAAAAATAATTATATCCATTTTTGAATGATAACTTTAATTTGTGTGTTATAATAATCTCCTTTTTTACTCTTTTTTACTGTAATTGCAGGTTGCTTATTTCAGGATGAACTTTGTGCAAACCATGAGATCTGCTTAAATGGTAAGTTTATTTTTGCTGTTTTAGTTGCCATGGGAGTAACCCCATGTTTCCCTTTTAGGTGCGGTTCTTAAATGTGTTTGCAAATGCTGCACTAATATTGTAAATCAACACAGCTGAACTTAAGCTGTGTGCTGTTTTCTTGCATTTATTGTTGTGTGTTTCTCAATAATTCAAACTGCAATCGTACTTTTTGTTTTTAACATTATTATCTGTATGTCAAGCCAAAAAGCAAACTTTTCATTTTTGAAATGGCTTTCTGTATTGAACACTTAGCCAATGTGCTGTGCAAGTACATAACTGTATAACATTTGTTTACATGTTTTTTTTTTCATTAATGTTTATTGTCAGCATTATAGTTTAAAGTCCATTGACTCCAGGATACACCTCTGTAGTCATTTTTGTTGTGTGCAGCAGCTTTCATAGCTTAGGCATCATAAAATAGTTTAGTCAGCAATTACGAAAAATGTAATGAAACACAGTCAACTTGGTGATATAAGAATTTAATGCCCATAATTCGTGGTCTCTCAGTCCTTGCTTCAGACTGGCTTGGAAACAGTTTGTTTGATCATTTCCAAAGATGTACACATTGTGTCAATTGGCAGCCCTGAGTTGGCCTTCTTATGGGGTATTGTGAGCATGGTAGAGAGGATTAGATCCTGTCTGACACATGTTGTTGCTGTTATTACTATTATTTAGCAATGTCTGTCCCTAAAGTGAATTAAAAAATAAACCAGCACACATATTTGAGTGCTTGCTCTTCCACCCCTTCAGTTTTGGCACTGCAGTTACATTTTGACCACTGTCATGACCTCAGTCACAAAAATGGACTCTGTCCTAGAAAGTTCTTAGAAACAGTGCCCATTTTGAGGAGGGCATATCCACTGGCTATAGGAGTGCTTATTTTATTTTTGATTATATTTCAATTCAATGTCAAAGTTTCTACAGACTTTCTAAGTATAGCTAGTGCAACATCACACTTAACCTTCTCTACCTGTAAAAAGGTTTACCAGCTGTCCACAAGTTACTCTCATTGGCCTAAGCAGACATCTCCTCCAAATTAGCTTTCACTTCAACTAACTGCTTTAGCTTCTGGGCCAGCTCAGTCAAATCCATTGTTCCTTCTTCTAACATTGCATGGAAGACCACCTTCCCTAAGTTGACTGCTTCTCTCAAAATTAGACTCTTGTAGGGGGAGGTGTTATAACTTAATTGTTAGAATTTTAGCTACACTACTTGTGGGTACCTCCACTGCTGAGATGTGGTTCATGGACAACTTTTTCCTTAAACTGCATTACCTTGAACTCAACCTGTCATGGTCTCCAGTTATTCTGGACTAGTTTTGTTTTTTAAAGTTCTCTTTATTTGCTCTGTTGATGTTGTGTTGCATCTGAATTTGTACTTATGGGCAGTGTTGGGGAAAGTTACTATTAAAGGTTACTTACTTATGTTACTTGTTAATCACACAAAAAGTACTTAAATATATTATCTAGTTACTTATTTTATATGTAACATGTTACAAGCAGTGCATTACTTTTGTGTGTTTTTCTTCTTTTGTATATTTCAGTGGCCGTCATTTGTTATTAAATCCTAAGCCCAGAGCCAGTTCATGCCAATATATTTTGTGTGTGCAAGCTAAAAAAAATTGTCTTCATATGACGAAAGAAGGAAAAATAGTTTTCTTGAGTAGTAAGTCACCCATAGTATGCGCTGGCATCATGTAAATAAGCAGGTTCTGTGCCGATAAAAAAAAAAAGTGCCAAGCCTGTAATGCTGCATAAAAATTTCAAATAGAGTGGCAGTGGTGAACAACTGTGCTACCTAAAATAGTGCCAAGCACCTATCACATCCAATTTTAAAGGTAAATTGAGAACACCATAAAACACACTTAGGTTAGCTTCTTCTGAATTAGCTCGAGAAAAAATGCATTTTCACTGCCCACTCCCCTTTCTGCTCAATGTCAGTCACCATTTTTCTGTAGTGAACATTTGTATTGCCATTTATTTTCTAGCAGCTGGCCACTACTGCCATACATTTGGATGAGATGAGTCTTATTTACATTTTATTGTAATCAAGTCCACACCTACTCTTTCACCTTCTTTCTGTTTGCATTTAGACTGTCATTGATCAAACAGTGAACTTGGCTGACCTTAGTATTTGTTCTCTTGGCTGTTGTTATATTTAATGAAATTTTTTTTTTTGTTCAATCAGTTAAAGGCAGGCATAATGACTGGGATGGGAATATTACAAAGTTCATTTAATTGTTTTTATAATATGCAAAACTGGGTTGTGGGGCACAGCAGGAAAGATTGCTATCAGGAAGCACAAATGGCCTGGGATTAGTTTCCAGATGGGGCACCTAACATCACTGTGAAATTTGCATGTTCTCTCAAATTAAGATGAAATTCACAACAAATATAACAGCAACAAGTGACCTAAACATATTTAAAATTGTGTGGATTTTGTATTTCAGAACGTTTGAGTATGTGGTAGTAGTTTCTGGCAAAGGGGCATGATATTATTAAATTTACACAGCAGTAGTCTAACACTTGGCAGCATGAACTAGTGCTGGGAGGGAGTGAATCTGTTTTAAACTCATGGGATTAAACTGTAAGAATGCAGGTAGAAGTGGGATTAGAAAAAATAGGCTCCTAGGCACTCCCAAACTCAAAGTAACATAAATTCTTTAATTTATACTGTATAACAAAGATAATGTATTTATTAAAAAATAGAATAATTAAACATAGTTAGACAAGAACATAGGCAAATAGTTTTAGTAAGAATAATAGAAGAAAAGAGACAAACATGTTTAAAAACTAGGAAAACTAAACTGGAAAAGGAACTGGCCGACAAAATAAACCTCATAGTTTTACCAAGAGAAACTGAAATCCTAGATGTGAAGTTCCTAAGACAGGAACAACCATCAAGCTAGAAATCATTAAAGAAGACTAAATACAGAATCCAACTATAACACAAATTATAAATAAAGCTAAAGTCTAAATACCAATAAAACAATTGACAAAAGAAGTGACATCAGTGATGGAGTGGCTGTCAATCTGTTCTGCATTTGAACACAGCCCCAACCACTGGTTTGGTGGGTAATTACTGTCACCAAAGCCCTTAAGCTGTCTTCCACGTGCACGTGTGTAACAACAGTGATATTTAACAGTAACGTAGAGTGGATTAACCAACTTGTTATGAATTGCTACATCATACGTAAAACAGTTATATAAGAAACAGATAAGGTTACGTAAAGATACAGTTAAAAGTAAGCAAAAAGTACGAATAATACCAAAACAGAACCAACAACAAAAGAAGATTTAGAACCAACCCACTGAATGAATACTTTATGGGAGTGGGAGTCCGCATAAATGGTGAGGCTCATCAGTTAAAACAACCCTCAGACGACTGCAAAGTAATTAACATTGAGCAGCAGTAGTAAATAAGAGGCAGGATAACAGGAATAAAGCTAGTAGGGAATGTGGCCAAAGACGCAGTCAGACATGACACACGACAGAACTGATCAAAGTGTACCAGACACAATTATGTGTCTGGCTTTGTGACAAATACTAAATTTCGACTGTGGCAAGAATGGGCCAAAAAACATGTTTATTGCTAAGTCTGAGGGAAATGGTTTACAACTCTAAGTACTGTTATATTGTTAGTATAACCCTACACATTTTAAAGAGTGAAAATTTAGCCTAAAATCAGACTGATCAAATCAGTGTTTAGATTAATACAAAAAGAAAAGAGCATTCATGATATAATATGGCTTGAATCGTAGGACAAAAAGTAAATCATCCTTAATATATGAGAGTGTAACTTTTATCACTGAATAAAACATAGTTAAAATTATATATTTTCATGTTTAATGGGAGTGTTCTCTGAGAGATTTTAATACTGCAATAAATTAATATAGCTCCTGGATAAAGGAAGGATCTGTCCCTTCATTTATCTATTCTCTGAATCTGCTTTTTCCATTTCAGGCTCTCAAGACAAGAGATGGAATCATTTTTTACAGGACTGCTAACAGCACAGACACGAGAACCAGACAGGATACCAATACATTGCGAAGCTCAATTACATAGACTCCAACACTTACAGTTTAGGTTTATCTATTTGGCTAATGTACACATTTCTGGGCCATGAAATTAAATTGAGTTAAACTCATGCTGATACAGGTTAAACGGGTAAGCTCCTAACCACTAAAGACTGTGCCACCATAATTCCCATGGGAGGGTGAAAAAGATAGAAAAATTAAATGTTTTGTCTAAATGAAGCTTAAGACTAAGCTTATCCCAGTAGTGTTAGGTGCAAGGCAGGAACAAACCATGAATGAAAGTCAAATCCATTGCAGGGCACACCCATACATACTAGTACTCTTACCCATATCAGGACAGTTTAACCTAACATGCATGTGGATGAGGGGCATAAGAGGATGGAAGTGGCTACAGGGCAGATCAACATCACTGATTTAGTATGATTTAAAAGTGTATTCTACTTCAGTATACCTTAACCTTCTGTATGTGATGTTTTTGTTTATAACTTTCTTTTCAATTTATTTTTTAGGTAACAATTTAATAATTGTATAGAAAAAAATGTGCTAAAACCAAATTAGGAGAGTACATATATCTAAAAGGGAAAGTCCTCAGCCCACCAGCGACCCATCCAACCTCACCTCATTCGGATATGACTAAAAAAAGTAAAGAAAGCAAAAGCACTGCTACACAACCCAGTTGCTTTTTATAGAGATATTATAGTTGAGGGTGAGAATACACTAAACACAAGTAGCTGAAAAGTCTAACAATTAAGTTATAAAATTTATTCTTCCAGTCAGATTTTGAGTATTGTTCTTGGCTTTTGAAACAAAAGGTCAGGAAGTTCTTAACAACTAAATAGCTTAGTGAAATAAACTTCTTATTAATAGATGGAAATGAGTACTGTGAAAAATGTAGAAGTACAAAAGGCTGCCAAGAACAGGGAATTGAAATATCCAACCCAAAAGAGAGGTAGAAATGGAGGACCACAAAGATGCGGCTGGGGGCATGACCAAAACATATAAAAAAAAAAGGAAGTGCAAACTTTAAGAGAGCATAAATTACAAAGTGGATCATGAGCTAAACCCATTAAACACTGTTTCACAGGGCTTGTGTAAATTATGTGAACAATTCTACGAACAATTTTGAATAAATTGATGATTTGGGTTTTTGGAGGAATTTTTGACTACTTTTTTGGACCTTCATAAGCAGAAGCTCATCTGTCTGATGTCTCATGTTTTTATGAACCATATAAGAATGGAAAAAGAAATAAGGCAGCTATTAGCTGTCAGAAAAAGTGACAAGCATGACTGTACCAGAAAGTTGACACATGCACAGTGATTTTCGGTCCTTCCAGTTTGCAAATTTGACATTTCAAAGACTAGAAGTTGTGTAGTGTGACATTGACTGAAATTTAAAAAAAGATGAAGTAAGGGAGGACAAAGAGTTGCCACATGTGCTCTGGACTGACCTTAGCTATAGGGAAAAGAAAAAAGTAGAGGATGACACTGAAAATTTAGAGCAAGCTCGTGAAAGTAAGGAACCCTGACTCTTATATAAAAAAAAAACATCTCTGAGAATACAAATTAGGACTGTCAGTTTAGACAAAAGGTAAGGTTTCAATATTCAAATAAAAAAAAAAAAATATTAAAATAAATTCAAACTTAGTATGGTGATTCTGGGCATTACATGTATGTTTTTGCGTGCTTTTTTGTGCTTTATTATTATGGTTAAGTCCATAGCAGCAGTGGTATTTGGGCAAATGTTATTTAAATATAATAGAAGAGCCATCAAAATCCCAAGCTGCTGGACCCTATAACAGGGAAGTAACTGCACCACCATTACATTGTCAGTCTTGCACTGACAGCTGGACGACCAAATCTTAAATCATTCAGCCTATTTGGTGTGTAAACACTATCCCTTACCCTTGTCTCTCAGCACTTCAAATGAAGATGCCCTGTGACCTTACAATGTGCTTTCCCTGGGGGTACAACCCAGCTCATTCTATATTAGCTGTCCTTGCAATAGCAAGACACATCACAATACATTTGTAGTGTAGAACACCAGCTGAGTGTCATAAACTTTTCATGGTTTACAGAAGCACCGTAAGTGCAAATATTATAAATAACTAACATAAAAAAGATGGAATCTACAGTATAACCCAAAGTCCTAGGAAAAATCAACAGCTGCCTGGGATTCTGACACAATTATGAGCTTAACTTTAGGAAATAAATTTTTATAGTAGTCATTTTGAAACCATAGGGAATTCTGGCGAGCCATCATTTAAGTAATTGTTGAGTAGATTTATTAAGTTACATTTCTGTAATAAAGAAATATGTGTCACAATTTCTATAATATGTAATTTACAATATTTATACAGTTGTTTGTCTCCTAAAAATTAGTATTTAAATAATAATCTTTTAAAACTTCAGAAAGTTAAGATTACCATCTGGAACCGTGATTTTTTTAAGCAGGCTTTCTGTTTTGAAACTTGTATTATAGTTTTTAATATGTGTGTGTAATATTCCAACATTATAATCTTTCATGTATGTGTGCAATATTACAACATGATTAATACTGTCTTAATATTAAAAGAAGTAAAAAGTCGGCTTGTAGCTGTAGCTTTACCATGTTAAATATGACATGTCTTAGCATTATGCCATCTTGTTATTAGGACAGAGAAATGTAAATGCACTAGTATAGTAAAAGATTTTTAAATTCACATAACGTACATCTGTGGAAGGTAATTAAAATGTGATAAATAAATAAAAGAACTGTCCTTCAAAAACAACAACTGATAAAAGAGCACAGACAGGCAATTAGCCTCAGGGGTCTTCTGGGCTTCTGGCCCTGACTGTGTATGTATCTGTTAGAGTTCAGCATGATGGGGTCTGTGGTGGGGGGGGGGGGGGGGGGAGAGCAGGTGTCAGGAAAGGAACAGCATGGAGATAAGATCTCCGAAGGATTTGAAAGAGGTGAGAGCAAACATGAAAGCAGAAGCTTGGTTTTTAATCATGGTCTCTTGTAAACAAATGATGGCAATCTACTTTTGCTACTCTTTTAACTACCTCTTTCAGAATTAGTAACGTTGTCAATTATACACCTGTCTGATGAGCAAAAATAAGCTCTGCATATTGAAGTTTTTCATATTTGTCTTCATGTACATTTTTCCTGACTGCAGGAATGTTTTCTGTCCCTATTATTTCCTAGAAAAGACTATTGGAATTTCTCAGACATAAATATCCTTTTGAAATTTCATGAAAATTAACTGAGCTTGAAATCCATAGTACAATAATAGAAGAATTGCATGTTTGTCTAAAATATTTTTTTGGTGCTATGTTCATTTGCAGTACATCATTTTTTAGTTATATCTTTCTTTCAGACGTGTGTCTATAGAAAAGCATTTGTTACAAGGATTCATGTGACAGGATAGAGTTCAGTCTACATTCTGTTCTTAATACGCTTGACTCCAACTTCTCTCTTTTTTTTTTTATTAATTTTATTATAATCATTCCATACAAATCAATCAATTTTTACAAAAAGTAGGATTGAGAACAAGTCGACCTCCACCCACGAGAGAGAGAGCATGGCCAATGGGGTAAAACTCAAGGCTTGTAAACATACCTAAATTGATGAGTTTGATAAGCAATAGAGATGAATGGAGAAGAAAAAGAAATGCGGAAATAATTGCTTCCTCGGTGCTTTAAAAGCTTATTCTAAAATATTATTGATTAGATCCTGCCATGTTTTGAAAAAAATCTGTACAGATCCTCTAACTGAGTATTTGATTTTTTCCAATTTCAGATAGTATAAAACATCGGTTTCCCACTGACTTAAAAGATGAGAGTTGGAATTCTTCCAGTTTAGCAAAATAAACCTGCGTGCCAAAAGTGTAGTGAATGCAATCACAGTTTGTGTGTCCTTCTCCACCTTAAACCCATCTGGAAGAACCCCAAACACAGCTGTTAATGGGTTAGGAGGGATAGTGACACCAAGGCTGTGTGAAAGGTAATTAAAAATTTTGGTCCAGAATGATGTTAATTTGGTGCAGGACCAAAACATGTAACCCAGTGAGGCTGGGACTTGATTGCAGCGTTCACAGGTTGGATCCAACTTCTCTTGATCGTATACTAGAAAAAACATTTTCAAAAAATACATAGATGAATATGATTCTTATAGAGTGTACAGAAAATAAATATAGTACAGTGATCCCTCCTCAATCGCGGGGGTTGCGTTCCAGAACCCCCTGCGAAAGGTGAAAATCCGTGAAGTAAAAAACATATGTTCATATGGCTATTTTTATATATCCTAAGCCCTTATAAACTCTCCCACACTCTTATAAACATTTCCCGCAAAGTTATGCAGCATAAACCCTTTGTATCCTCTTAGATATTAGGTAAGATTCATTGAAATTATGTATGTAAACACACTGTTTATGTACAGTAAAACCTAAATAATATTTTAAAGATATCGAGCATCTCCGATATTACATATGTTACAGCCATTAGAATAGACAGGCCACCAGTCTGTCCTACAGCAGTGTAGCTGTTCCCTTCCTTCAACATATCCAAAACTTTTACCTTTTCGGCAAATCGTTAGCATCTTCCGTTGGCGCTTGGGCACGGCCCCTGAAGCAGTATCAGGAGCAGATCGTTTTGGAGACATAACGAAGGGCTTGACTATGCAGAAAGATAAACACAAAAGAGCACAAAAGTTAACTCTTTACACAGAGAAACACGATGCTGAATGAGCAAGATGAGACTTCCTGGTTAACGCAGTGGAATCGAATTCAGCGCTCCGTTGCTGAGCCATTCAGCACACAGGAACTTAACACTAGAATTACCCGAGCCTATGAAAAAACTCGTAAATCCATCCTACCTTAAATCGCTTCTTAAAACAGTTCTCACCTCTCCGCCAGCGTCTTTTGTTAATCTAAATGTGCTGATAAAAGAAAAGCTGCAAGTAGCCGGCTATTCCATCCCCCCACCGACTTAGAACATACACAAACTTCTCCCAGCTCATGCCTTGATTGATTTTCTGGGAGTGAAGTGGAGTTTTAGAGTGGAAATAATAGATCGTTGTTTGGAACGCGCATTTCATGTCTGTTCCGTTTCTACAGTAATCTGTGTAAACACATTGTTAAAACAGAAACGTTTTTTATATTCTAGTAGTAGATGACAAAATGTAGGCATAAACTATATAATGTATGAAGCCTGAAGTCCAAATATCAAACAAATACTTTCAGAGAAGGTACAAATCTAACACAACAATTGCGCTTTTATTCAAAAATATAACTGCAGAAACAAAAAGCCGCCTTAACATGCGACATTGACAGCTGCTTGTTATGACTGCCTCCATGGTGCAATAGAATCAGCTGCCGACTGGGAATCAGAAGGTCGCGAGTTCGATCCTGCACCACTCTGTTTTGAGAAGTAAACTGCTCTTAGTCTTACTATTTTAGAATAAAAACATACATTTAATTTCAGTCTGTAACAGCCGGTGTAATTTATGATACTTGTAAAGGTTAGCTTTGGTTTTTTTTTTTTTTTAGTCAGTTTTATTATCTCGGCCGCGTTCACGAGCCCAAACACACCCCCTCCCGCATCTGACACTGCTGTTTTCATATAGACGCGCTGTAACAGAGGTAAACTCAGCTCCCTTCTACATCGGAGCAAGAATGCACATACCATTGCTTGCATACTAAAGTGTCAGCAGGCACTTTTCGTGGCATTACACACATTTTTGAGCATGCCCTCTGCACACTACTTGTGACTTTAGGCTTTAGGAAGTAAGTAAATAAATTAAGGTAAATCGTGTCATAAAATGATTTCTTCAAAACGTCACATATATTTGTCTCTTTCTTTTTTTAAAATGTGTGTTGATCACCGCCAGCATGTTGTAGCACACAGCATCTGGCCACCTGCATGTTCTTGCGTGCACTGAATAAGAGACAAATATACAGTCTGACTGAGAGAATCAGACTGAAAAAAAGCATATTGCATTTGTGCGATGATGTTTTCACATATATTGTCTCTTTCTTTCAGGTGTGTAATAGAAACCACAGCATAGAGAGAAATGCAATATTATTTGAAAACGAACAGCGTCCGATCAGCTGTAAAAGTATGGCATTTCTAAATGTTTGCTTTTTTCAGTCTGATTCTCTCAGTCAGACTGTATATTTGTCTCTTATTCAGTGCACGCAAGAACATGCAGGAGGCCAGATGCTGTGTGCTACAACATGCTGGCGGTGATCAACGATCTATTATTTCCACTCTAAAACTCCACTTCACTCTCAGAAAATCAATCAAGGCATGAGCTGGGAGAAGTTTGTGCACGTTCTAAGTTGGTGGGGGGATGGAATAGCCGGCTACTTGCAGCTTTTCTTTTATCAGCACATTTAGATTAACAAAAGACGCTGGCGGAGAGGTGAGAACGGTTTCAAGAAGCGATTTAAGGTGGGACAGATTTACGAGTTTTTTCGTAGGCTGTGGTAATTCTAGTGTTAACTGCCTGCTCTGATTGGGTAGCTTCTCAGCCATCCGCCAATAGCGTCCCTTGTATGAAATCAACTGGGCAAACCAACTGAGGAAGCATATACCAAAAGTAAAAAGACCCATTGTCCAAGCAGAAACCTGCGAAGCAGCAGAAAATACGCATTATATATTTAGATATGCTTACATATAAAATCCACGATAGAGTGAAGCCGTGAAAGTTGAAGCGTGATATAGTGAGGGATTGCTGTATAATATCTGTGTTGTATATCTCTGGGCACATTTGATTGATTTATTTTGAATTGCATTTTGTAATATTCACCTTTATAAAGTTTTTAACAGATAGATAACAGTGTATTTCTTGTTCTCAATTCATCCATTCTCTGAACAGATTTAATTCAGTTTCAGAATCACATGGAATTGATCATATTTAGGATTAAATGTTTAAATTATGTAGTATGAACAGTACAGGGTGATACAGAGCCCCCAAACTCAAGACACACTTGACCCAACACAACACAGCCCAATATACAGCTACAGCTAATATGCAGAGTTTTCTGTTTTCTCTCTCTCCTTCTCTCCTCCAGTGAGTATTGCCTGCTGCTTCCTGACTCTTACTCAATCCAAATGAGGCAGCAGCTTTCTTTTAAGCCTGATATGGGGGAATTCTTTCTGGTCTCTTGTCACAGTCACCTGGAGCACTTTTATGTGGAAACCAGGACAGTCCACCCCCAAAAGCGCACTCTGGCGGACCCCAAAGACCCTGACAGGGTTGCATTTACGGACTCCATTTCCCATACAGCACTGCAGGTATGACAGATTAGGCGACCGAGGAGCATAGCACAGAGTGACTGTGATTTGCAAAGATTAGATTAATTAAGGCTACAACTGAAAATCCCTGGAAACGTCATCTATTATGACATGGCCTTAAGAAACAGAGGCAAAAAATCAAAAAGTATAAGATCAAGATGCAAAAAGAAGACCAGCAATCTTTATAAATTTTGAAATCAACAAATGCAGGATGTTAATGCCTCAGTACTAGTCTGAGGCTTCTTAGGCTCTTGAATAGACCCACCACAGACAGCAGCTACAGTGTCCCCTCCTTGGACTCAAAATACATAATATATATATATATATATATATATATATATAAAGGGAAAGAATGAATCACGTATCATAAAGTAGTTTTTATTCCTGATCAACACCCTCTTGACCCAACCTCATTATGCCCTCCACCTAATTTTGCCATATATTGCCTTTGAATCTTGTATGTCTAATCATTATCCACTGATGACGGCTCCTGGCAGGAGCTGAAAGCTCAAGAATAAAAACTGCTTTATGATATGTAATTCATTCTCTCCCTTGTGGATCTCCAACTACAAATATGCAAACCGTATCACAGACCCTCGATTCCATATATACAGTATGTGTGTGTGTATATATATATATATATATATATATATATACACACACATACATATACAGGTAAATAACAAACTAAAATAACATAAATGAACCTAAAAATAAAATTACAACATGATTTTTAAACAAGAAAATGCAAAATTAAAACTATACACTGTAAAAAAAAAATATATATATATATAAACATAAACACTAAACAAATCCATAACCCACTGTAGTAGACTTTTTTTTGTAGTGTTTTTAGGGAATGGTGATTTGTTACATATTTTTTAGAACTGTAACTAAGATATTTCACTGTACTTTCTACTACTACTACTACTGCTACTACATGACTTAGCAGAGCCCTGAGCCAGTATTGCTATACCAGGCCTTGTTACTTACTATCTGTAATCCTATAATAGTAAGATACATTGAAATGAATGCCAGTTTGAAACAGCTCATTTCAATGTTTTACCAACACTCATACCAAAATAGCAATTTGCTATCTGCTTCCTTCAGACATCTTCTGCAGTATAATCAGTGCTATTTTTAAATAATGATTTAGCTAACATTTCTACATCATGGAAACTTCATCTGATATACATGCTCACATACAACCATTATAAAATTGATGCAAGTCTTTGACAAAAAATTGTAGTAAGAGGTAAGGTGCAAGCAGTTGATCATCCCAGTCAAAAAAAGCAAGCTGCTGCTTTAATGGATGTTGCTGTAAATACACAAGAAATCATTCAGATTTAGCATATATGGTAGGTAATGAATGATTATAAGCACCAGTACTCTCGAGACATTCAAATTGTTATTCATATCCATTGCTTGTAGTGTCACTGGACTATCGTATACATCAGCATTTCTAGGAAGATGTACAATGTGCCAGATTGCGTAGCAGGCTGAGCTGATTGTAAGTGATAACTGGTCAAGAGATCTGACTGTAAAATTCTTAACAGCTCATTCATTCTGCAGTTAGCAGTTTTCTTCTTCTGTAATCTATCCCCTAACAGCGAGCTGTTCACAGTGGGCAGTGAGGCCGACTTATGACTTAGCTCCTATATTTTTTTTTTGTATGCATTTTTTTGCCATTTCTGTCTATGCCTTCATATGTACTGGAAAGTTACCCAGTTCAGCTTCCTTAATCTGGCTGCATATGGATTTATTTCTGTGAATTATAAATACTCTGCAATGTCTTTCTTGACCAAGTGACTTTTTAAACTTTATTTTACAGTTCCAATTTATATTATGTTCTTTGACTGCTGTTTCAAAGGAATCATTCTAATAATTGTTTTTAAAAGGGCATTCAACTACATAACCAATTTATTGTAATTACTGTTCTACACAGTTGCCTAACTGGCAAAGATTGCAGCGGTATATGTAGCACCCAGATACATGAGTCAAGAGTAGGTTCCAGCGAAGGACAGATAGAATGATCAATAGTTGCACATTGGGGAGAATCACATCATGCAAGGATCTGAACACAGGTGCAATAATCTATAAACTAATAATGTACAATGCAGCAGACCAAGAAGGAAAATGAAGGGGAATGCTGCCTATATCAGTTGAGGGCTGTCAAATTAGAAATGTCCAGAAAAATCTTTGGACTTTTAAAGAAGAAACCTGAACTGAAAAGATAACTGAGGCTACAACAAGGGAGTGGTAGGGTGGCTCCAGGATTCTTAGAATTAAGTCAGGACTCAATGGTGTAATCATTATCATGTATTTTGGTCTGTGAAGACCTGCCCCTGACTTCAGAAGTGGTTCTGAAGTCCTCATTCTGGAAATCAATCAGAGATGGGGTTTAAACAGCCTGGAACATTAATCTTGAGGTTGTAAGGTAAGTTGTGTTAAAGGCTTAACTGGCAAAGATGTAATACAGTTTTTTGAGGGAGCCACATGTAACACGAGATGATGAGGGATAGTTTTAGATAGTGATAATTGGCAACAGATTAGAGCTGTCTGAATTTTGCTCGAAATATGTAACTGGCATGTCAATGTATACCTTACTAATCACTAGCAAGGTTTGAGGAAAAGGTAAGACACATGCATGTGCAGAACTCCTCAACATCTCCACCTCTGACAGTAAGGCAAATGATACCATATCTGTGGAAGTACTATAAACATATTCAAAGTACTAGTGCAAGTGAAACTGCTGATAAAAATGGAAAATGTTTGTTTTCAATATGATAAAAACAAGGCATGCCTTTGCAACTCTGGGTTGTAAATATTACTGGAATGAATCCATGGTTCACCACATTAATGAGACATGAAAAGAAAATTGTGAAAAATGTTCTATTTGGTGTGCCAAAAGCTGCAAAGGCGGTATCTCAAGTTTGTGGTTAAATATCATTTGGCCACATTGATAATGATCATAAAGCACAATCAAAGCAATTAGAAATCACCAAGCAGACACAATAATAACTTAAGAACTTCACAAACTAACACTAGAGTCCCTGTAGCCTACGAAAAAAGTCATAATGCCAGGCCACCTTAAATTTACTAGCGTTTGTGTATCAGCTTATATCCGTTCAGTGATATCTTTTACAGGTAGCAGAAATTTACATCGGGTGTTACAGTCTTAAATCAAATGTGTATAATAATAATAATAGCAGCTCAGTACTCAAAACTGGGAAAGATTGGACTTGAACCCACAACCCCTTGATTATGAGGCAGCAGTCCTTACTTCTGCACAAGACAAGCAGGCGTGTTTATATTGTATCGATTAATAGTTGGGTTCAGTTGTTACACATTGCCAGTAACATGTAAATTGAACAATTTCTTTTTCTTTGATTATATTCTTGAATAAAAGATCACTTGTTTTGTTATACTTTTTGTGAAAGTGTTTATTTGATATTTGCTCTTCAGTCTTCACACATTATACACTTCACGTCAGCATTTTGTCATTATTATTAAAACATGAAAAAAGTTTCTGCTTTAGTTATGTGTTCAAAATTTCTTGCCTTGCATTTCCTGTCATCCTACATTTTCTCAGAACGTTGTAGGCAGGGAAAACACATGAAATGTATGTATTCCAAATAATGATATGTTATTCACCCTATTCAAGTGCAGACACCTCACACCCAGATAAACAGATTTCAGTTGTGAGAACTTCAGCTGCATTGGTGAGGGATGGGATAGCAATCTGCTTGCTGCTTCTGCTGATTGACACATTTGCAAAACAAAGAAGCTGATGAAGAGGTGTGAGGAAATAAGGTAGCCCAGCACTACGACTTTTTTCATAGGTTTCAGGGATTCTAGTGCTAATGTGTTTCTGACAATTTAATAATTTGAATTATACTCATATTCAAACTTCTCTAACTGCTGCGTTAATTCATGCATTTTAGACTTCTCCTCCCAGCATCATACTAGGCCAGTGACATCACCAATCCATTCTTTTATGTCGATTCATACAAAAATGGCTGCATAATTTCATGGTACAATTGTATTCAAAGCTCCCCCATGTAACAGTGCTTTTTATTATTAAATTACTATTAAATGGTAGAATATTGCATTCGGGAAAGTAAGTTAACTGATATGAGCATTCGAGCATTTCATTTTTTTATTTACATCATCTAAGAGTCATTTATCACATTTTTATTAAATATTTTTCAGCTAATGTGTCATATTAAAAAATACTACCAATAATAGCATGAATTTACATGTGTTAGTAGACTATATTAAATACAATGGTTTTTAACAGTACTTTGCAGTGGAGTTAAAAACAGAGAACAGATAGGCTTGTTGTGCTTCAATAACTTTTATAAACAGCAGATTCAAGTTTCAGATTCAAGCGATATAAAAAATGTGTGTTAGTGGTGGAGGGTTGGTGGCTAATTGTTGTTCAGTTTTCTTAAATGTAACATATATGCAATTTAGTAGTACCTAGTAATTAGCAAATGAAAAATAACATTAATATAAAGGGACCAGTACTTGAATAAAATTATTATCAATATTACACTATGCATGGAGAAAAGCAAATGAAATGCGGGTTCCCCATCTAACTATTAATATTAGTTAAAACACAGTAATTCATTACAATTATATAAATAAGTAAGAACTTGCAGGATACAGAATACTGGGATTACGAAAGATTATCTTTAGGTTTAATTCCAGTATAAAGATAACAATAGCAGTTCTTCAGGTATGGATAAAATGTAACTCAACGTCAGACTATTGTATGTTATACTGCTAAGTACTTAGCATAGTGCTAATTACCACCTCGTAATCCAGCCTTGTCCTTACTATTAGCGACCAGCACAGTCCTCGTTGCATGCCTAGCCACTTCGATATTCTGTCTGTAGATCAACAGCATCTCCCTTATTAAACCCATCCTATATTTACATTAGTTAGGGCAGTTGCACCTTTTCTGTTTAATTAATTAGTTAATCATCTTCTAGCTGCTATACTATGATGACCTGTTGAATAAGACACACAGGAACTGTGTCTCCAAGGGGATTCTTCAAAGTGCTGACTGGCTTTTATTTGGTGTGCTGCACTATATGTGGTGCCCTACTGCTCCTTGTCTGGGTCACGTGGACACCTCCAAAACCCAAAAAAAATGTAGCATCCCACTTGTCTGCCTCTTCCAGCTGTTTTACCACTCTCTCCTCTATCACATTGATCCTTTCACTCAGCTTCCTCTAGGGAGGTGCCCTAATCACACAAGCCCACAAGTGTTTTCCCCCAAGACTTCACCCTTAACCCTGCTTCCATTCTCCACAGCACATGCAGTAGCGAGACACATCACAATACAATCAAACAGTTCTGAACCAAAAACATAAAATAGACAATGAAAACCATTGGTTTAACCCTCTGCACTGACAAATGCTTGTTTATTTTACCCCTAAATCCAAATATCAAACAGATGTGTTTAATTTGCAATGAGTGCATTGCAGTACTTAAAGATTACAATTTGCAAATGCACCATATTGAGAAGCACCCGACTTTCAACACAAACTTTTCCGACAGATCTCAGGAGAGGACTGCAAAAGTGTAGTTTGATTGCATCTTACAACATGAAATGTACTACCATGGTATGGTCATGCACAGCCCAAGAGAAAGGTATAGCAGCTTCACTTTGTGTTTCATGGATCTTGGAAAAGAAGAAAAGGCCATTCATAGACACTTGAACCGTAAAAGACTGCATGCTGGCTGTCGTGGATGAGGTGATAAATGATGACAAAACTAAAACGAGCATGATATCTGCCATTAAAAACATACCCCTGTCAGACACTTCAGACATTCACAGGGTTGAAATTCTTGCTACAGATGTGTTTGAAACGCTATTAAAAGACCTGAAGCAAGCTGATGTCATGTCTATACCAGTAGATGAGTCTGTAAACAAACCGGTACTGCACAATTGTGTATATATGTCAGTTTTTTTGACGGCAAATGCTTCCATGAGGAACTGGTCAGCTTATTGCCATTAGAAGGACACACAACTGGTGAAATAGTTTTTGAGAGAATTTCAGCTTTATTTCAAAGACAGTGGTCTAGATATGTAGTGTGTGTGCATGTTTGTGACGGATGGGGCTCCATCCATGGCGGAAAAAGTGAATGGTTTGGCAGCATGTTGGTCTACTGTATCTTTACACTTCATTGTGCATCAGATGATGCTGTGCACAAAACTAAACTGGGAACTCAAAACAACAATGGACAGCGTGATGGCTACAGTTAATATTATTTGCTTCACATCAAGCCTCCAACACCATTTATTTCCCATTTTGCTGTCAGAAATGTCCACTTAGCGCAACAACCTGCTTTTGCACAGTGACATCAGGTGGCTGTCCAAAGGCAAGGGACTGGAGCAGTTCTGTGATCTCAGAGAGATCACAACTTTCCTCCACAGCGCCACGCAAGAAAAGGCAGAAACACACTTGAATCGCATACCTAAAAATGGGACTATAAGTCAGAGAAAAAAAAATTGGTCGAACTTCTGAACAGATGCATGCATTCCAAGTCAAACTGGACCTTTTCACAAATGACTTGAGCACAGGCCAAATTCTGCATTTTCCAAAGCTCTGCCTATGCATACTGGTCTATTGGATGGACTTGCTCTGCCCACAGAGGTAATAGGTTTTTCCAGAGACCCGCTCACTGTTGCAAAAGAAAGGGACTTATCCCCCAGAGCAAAGGAAGTGGTCCCTTCCATTGACGAGGGTAAATGCATACTCAAACTTGTTGACATGCAGTCAACCATAAACATGGCACAGGAGCTTCACACTAACTGGCCTGCGAGTTTTGCACTGATCTCAACGTACATCGGTCCCTTAATGTTAAGAAAGTAGTAATCATCCCGCTTTATTTGTTTAGATCAACATACATACATGAATGAAGCTTTTCACATATGAACTCAATAAAAAGCAGCTCTCATTGCTCCCTGACTAACAGTACACTTCACCAGTGCCTTCAGGTAGCATTGACATCTTACAAGCCAAAAGTCACCGTTCTCATTCATAAGAGAAAATGTTACTTCCACCACTAAGAAAGTCAACAGGGTAACTGTAGCCTACATATTGTGAACACTTGAATAAGACACCTAAGAGCTGTTTTTTCGAGGAAGGCTTCAAGATGCCAACTGTCTTTTTATTTTGTGTGCTGTGATACAAATGATGCACTACCACCACCCCTTTATGTGGGTCACAAGGACACCTCCAAAATAATAAAAATAGATCACCTACCACCCTGTCTGCTATTTGTCTGCTTTTTAGCCATTGAACTTTTTAACCTTCTCACCCTGGTCTTGTCTTCATGGCTCCAATACATGGCTCCTGCCTTTATTGCATTTTTCTTGCCAACCACACCCTCCCCCTTTTATTTGGCCGGAAGCTCTCTTAATTATTCCTGACCCTGTCACTCAGCTCTCCTTAGGGTGATGCCCTGAGCCCTCACAAAGTGCATTTGCCTAAAACTCCACCCTCCATAGCCCATGCCATAGCATGACACAATATCAGCATAATGTGGGAAATGTAACAAAGACAAGCCTAATCACACATGTGGTAATTTAAAATAATCCTGTGTTCCCTCATTGTACAGTAGACATTGTGTTTATGTGCGTTAGTTACTGTTTTCATTTGTATTGGGTTTGTGCACTGATTCCTTTTATATTATTCTGTTTAGTTATAGCTTTTTTTATTGTTTTTAATGTACTTTTTGATGTGCCTGTGTCAGATGGGACCAAATTTAAAAGGGAAACAATGAATAAACATTACTTGTTTTTCAATACATTCTTTTATGCATTAACATTTGTCATTACTGTTGTTTATCAGCCTCTGAAAATGTCTGGCCCCGCTAAATTTTTTGGTTTGAAAATCTGGCCCAACTGAATTTTTAATTGAATAGTCCTTGGAGTAGCCATTGAATAGTGGATTAATCTGTTTTCAATGACATCTTATTTAGACCAATACAGGAGTTTCCTATCCTTGTGAAATGGAGCATTACCCTGTTAAGAAAGCCAATTTAATAAATATTATTACATTAATAAAGCTTAGCATTTAGAAGTTAGCAACCTGGATTGCAAGGGTTTTAGCTGTATTTTCTATTTCAATTTTCTGCACCAGTTCATGTTTCATTGTAAAATATTCCTGGTTCATTAAGCAGGTCTTGTGTTATTGTACTACCAAAATCATTCAAAATGTCCTCCCAACTGTTATTGATATCCTTTGGAGCAAAATCCTTTACATCCACTGTTACCTGCAGAAACACAACATTTGTAATCGAATCAGTGACTTGAGTTTTTTTTTTTTTTACAGTCTACCATTTTTGTATTCATAGCCATACAGTTTTGTCCATTTGAACAAATTTGTATTTCACTGTCAATTGGCTGCCTCTCACTCTGTTTTTTAGAATGGGTGCAATAAAGTTGAAGGTGGGACTGACATATTACTTGGCCCTTTGACATGATTAATGAGATCTTCTTAGGATGTTCTGATAGGTTGCTTAACTCTTTGAGGGCTGAATATTTTTTCCAAAAAACATAGTTTCTGAAAAAGCAATGGTTTCACACAAATCAACATAAAACATCTGTTGCTGCATGCAGTGGCTGCCAGTTTGCCAAGAATGGGTGGCAGGCTTGTTGCCAGGCTGTCTTCGCATGGCTGGAGCAGCAGCAGTCACAGTCACAGTGCATTGTAATCTGGTTTCTATGTCTTATCATTGTTAAGTGGCAGTCCTCCTGGCGAACATTGCTGTAGAATTGTCAGCGCCACGATTAGCTGGGGACCAGTGAGCTGAAGCTGGAACTTCACATTCATTTTCGATCGCTTGTATCAAAATTGGAGTCCGGCAAGTCATAGTCCAGTTCAGAGATAATAGACAAAACTTCATCTATGGAGTATTTTGCTTTACACATTCGGTTTGATCTCTCGCCATTATGTCAGTGCCATTTTTGCTCTTGTTTGTGCCTTACTACTCACACGAGCGCAGGAAATCTCATCAAACCAATGAAGCTAACTTTCCTTCTACCAGCGAGAGTCCAATTAAAACATAATGGTTGGTTTTGTCAAACTTCACAGTTGATTACCATCGTCAACTCCTCCTTTTGACAAAAGTTGACATCAGCCCTGAAAGAGTTAATAATTTAAAGTGGTTCATTTTGTTGCCTTTGGCCATGGGCCACCCTAGACAATCATTTACTTCACTTGCTTGTCTACCGTAGAACAATCTAATGCACACACCCACCACGTGTCTGTTTAGAGTCAACAATCGATGTAACTTTCTTGGCTTTAGGATGTTTTTAGGATGTTATAGAAAGTTGAATTCCCAGACAAAATCCCATCAAACCAAAGGTGAATCTTCAAACTGCACTCAGCCAATTGACTGGACACTGAACCAAGGTGTCTATAGGTGTGACACAACAATGCTAACTAGTGCTTTACTTCTCTGCCCCTTTAGTGTTGAAACATATTTTTAAAATGGCAGTTTTATTGCAGTATTTGTCTAGTAAATTGTAAAGACCACCCAGATTGGTAATTAAATTATTTCTTTTTCTATCAGAAATTAAAAAAACAAGCAGAAAGCAGTACAGTGACTTTTCTAACACATAATAGCTTTATTGCTGGCAAAACAAGTGGCTAATAAGTCTGTCAATGGGGTTACTTATAGGCAAGCTCTCAACTTACAGTAAGTTCTCATCTTTGATCCGTAAATGACATTTCAGTTTTTTGTTTTATTTATGCATTTATTTTTTTCTTTTCTCATAATTCCAAGAGAACTCTGATTGTTCATTAAAACAACCTTCTCAAACTCTCTTAATCCAGTTCAGAGTCAGGAGGAGCAAGACCATATCCCAGCAGAATTGGACGCAAGGTAATAACCAAAACCTGAATAGGACAGCAACAGTCCATTGCAGGACTCAGTCATGCACACACTCACACTCTATATTCACACAAGGTAAATTTAGAATCTGCATTTAACCTTATGTACATATATTTGGAGAAACAAGGAAAATGCCATTGTCTTCTGTACCAAAACACCTCAGGACATGTTAGGTATGATATGCTGCTTTAAATTACTGGGAAATTATGACTTGGATATTGGACCAACAGGCAGTGTGTCACCACTTAGTCATTAATCAAGCTAAGTAGTTTCAGTGAGTCCCCTCTTGATTGGGATGTTGTTTTAGTCTCAACCAGATGTTCCAATCTGTTATCAGTCAGGTTGCATGGCCATAGGTTTTTCATCTCCTCTGTTGTGGGTTCAGTTTCACTTATCACACTTAGGGCTGGCTGCAGTTTAGTTTCTTGCATAGAACTGGATACAGTTCTATTCAATCAGAGATGTATTTGTAATACAAAGCAAGCTTATCTTATTAAGAACATAAGAAAAATTTCAGTGTAACATCTTGTATTTTCTTTTATTTACAGAAATCTTAACCTACACAAATTAGAATAGTAAACAAACATATGTCTTTACAGTCAACGTTTTTCTGAGACTCATCTGTATTTCATCATACAACAGTATAAGGTGACTGAATAAATTGCCTGAATAACACCTTAAACATAATTTCCACCCACATTCTGCTCTGTGTGTCTTTCCATTTCTTACATAAAGTAATTAATGTCTCATTCCAGCCATGACTGTTTGCAGCAAGTCCTCTATATTGGGCAGCAGTGGGCAGTATGGGCTTTTTCATTCCTTCCGTTTCAGTCAGATTAGGTCAGTTTCATTCTGTCCTAAATTGGCCTTCCTTCCTCCAACTGTAAAGCCATTTCTCTTTTAAACAGTTTTATTTCTAACACAGATACCAGCTTTGCCAGTTCTGGTAATTAAAAAGTAACATTATAGTCTTAGAAAATAGAACTAAAACCACAAATATGTTTTTTCCAATATTTCTCAGTACAGGTAGTGCTAAAACTTTATCTGAGTTGGTATTCTCAAGGTGCTACACGTTTCTTCCAACAGTAGTCATCTGTAATAATTATAAATGCCAGTGTGCTTAGTATGAGAAAGTATTATACAGGTAATAGTGTCTGGATGAATTGACTTGGACTAGCATACCATGGAAGTTGAGGGCCTCTATTGTGTCTGTCGATAGAAACACTGGCTTCAGTTTGATATAAAAATATGGAATATTAAAATTGTTGATATAACTCACCCAATCCTTAAATCACAGCATTACTATAATCCTAAAATTATCACAATGTATACTGTGTACATTACTTTGCCAAGTGACGAGATGTTGTTTTGCAAAGCGCTAGGCAAATCCTACATTAACTTAGGTCACTGTACCTGTATAACAAGTCAATTATTTTCTCTCTACTTAATGTGAGAATGAAAAATGTCCACAATCATTCCACCTGAAAATCTTCCCTATTGAAAGAGTCACTAAACAGTCTGTAGTTCACTATAAGAAAATAGATTATCAGTAAAATCATTAGTTGTTATTTTCCTATTAAAGCATTAAAAGCAAGAAATTGCTTTCCACTGCTTCCTCCCAGGTGCAGGCATTTGGTTTTGATGCCTTGTCCAGTGACAGAGTGGTATTTGCACATTCTCACTGTGTTTCCATGTGTTTTTCTCCCTGAGACTAAATTTGCCTAATGTGAGTGAGTGAGTGTGCCCAATGATGGACTGGTACCCTGTGCCAGGCTAGCTATTTTCTTGAACCTGACACTGCCAAGGTTAGCTCTACTCATCTGCACAGGAATAAGCAATGTTATGGAATGAATGTGTGAATTATGAATGTGTAAATTATGTGCAATTTGATATTAAAACATTAGGGGTGGCAAAGTGTTTTCTGCGGCTGCCTCACACCACCAGGGAGTGAGGTCCGATTCTAACCAAGGATCACTCTTTGTGTAGAGTTTGTACATTGTCCCTGTGTTAGTGTTAGCTTTTCCTCTGCATCTTCTGGTTTCTCTCGCATCCTGAACACATGCAGGTTTGATTAATGTGTGGCTATAAACTGGTGTTAGTGAATGTACCATTTGATCAACGTGGTGCCCCGCCTAAAGTTAGTTATTTCCTTGCCCTGATACTGTCAGGTTAGGCAGTGCTATAAACATAACCAGGGTCAAAAAATGAATTAACTATTTGTAATATTATGTGCTGTGATCTTCGCAGAGTCAATGGAGGGTCTGATGGGGACTCTTGAGTGTCTGGGCTTGTGAGTGTCCTCAATAAAAACCAAGATCCAGGCCTTTAATGACATCTTAGGCACAGCCACCAGCAGTGTGTCTGTCTGCAGAGAGAGTGTTGACCTTGTCGAGAGGTTCACTTACTTCGGCTGTGACATTCATGGTGACTCTTTCCATGAAGTCAGCACACGTACTGGGAGAGCATGGGGTCCTGAGGTCACTGGACAGGGTTGTGTGGCACTTACGATATCTTTGCAAAGGGATGAAGGTCCAAGTCTTTAGAGTCCTGGTGCTTCCTGTTTTGCAATATGGTTGTGAGACATGGACGCTGTCCAGTGGCCTGAGACAAAGACTGGACTCCTTCAGTACTGTGTCTCTTCAGAGAATCCTTGGGTTTGTGTCAAAGGGGCGGTTGCTTGTGGAGTCCCAAATGAGGCATATTACCTGCATTGTGAGGGAGTGTCAGTTACGGCACTACGGCCATGTGGCGTGATCCCCCGAGGGTGATAGGGCTCATAGGATCCTATTGTTGAGGACCTGAATGACTGGACCAGGCCAAGGGGATGCCCACATAACACCTGGCTATGGCAGATAGTGGGTCATTTCCAGAGGGTGGGACTGGACCATGTGTCTGCCTGGGGGGTTGCCAACCAGGATCCCGAGCTGTTTCTTGTGTGGTGGGTACAGCAAAGCACTATACCAGTGCATGCTCCCCAACCTGACCTAACCTGAATATTATAGCATTATGAGTGGAGCATCTATTATTATTGCTGCCTCACAATAACAAGCACTTGAGACCAATTCTTGGCACACAGTGTGCCATTTATTATTCTCTCTAAGGATGTGAAGGTCAGGATAATTGCTGTCTCCAGATATCCTCAGTCAATGTGTGTGCTTTGTGATGAAATGAGTTCTTTCTTGTCCATGCCGAGATAAGCTACCTTCAGTCTGCAATGCAAAAAATAGATTCAGAAACAGGATATAATGCTTAAAATGTTAAATCCTTGTTAGTACGTTACTACAAATAATAATAAATAATTTAAGTAATATTTGTTCAAATCAGAACCAACCGGCTCTTAATGTCATCTGTAGAGATTCTCATTACTAGTGGTAAAGTTTTGGATCTGAATTGGCATGTTCTCTTGGTATTTTCAATGTGGGTTTTACATTTGTGCCTCATGCTGCAAGATCTACATAACTTAGATTTGGACACATTGCTGATTGAAATGGATTCATGGGCGAGTTATATTTTTTCCAGTGGCCTTTCTCTTCTGTAGGGGTTTCTGAGATCTTAAGTGACAAAATCTGTCAGTTTTTTCTTTGCAGCTTTTATTTAACCCTAGCATTCTCAATCATTCCACACTAATTAAACTTTTGCTTGCTTTAGTATACTGTCTATGTTTCCACTAATGTACAGAATATGGATATATTAAGTGACAGAGTAAAACTGTCCATCCATTTTTTACAACTTCCTTTATTATTAACCTTATAGTAGTGATTACAAGGCAGTACCCAGACATGGCAAGGACAGTAGTTCATTACTGGGTACATCCTCATTATCATCCACTTTGAGTTAATTTGGAGTCCTCTGCCCACCTAACATGATGTCTTTGGACTGTTGCAGGAAAAGAGAACCTGTGAATGAAAATTTTAGGAAAATGGAGAGAGCATTCAAAGTGTGCAAAATCGGAATCATTGTAGAATCCAGACAAATCCTGCATGATGTTTTTGAGCTTATATTTGAGAAGTATTCACAGTAACCACCATGAAGGCAGTGCAGACTAAGATTGTTGGGGGGTGGGGGGGGGAGTTGTGGACAGAAGGTGAGTAACACAGGTTAGTGCCAGGCAGGTAGACAAGCTAAAGTTTTCAGTGTGTATGCTTTATTTATTCCTTTGTGTGCTACGGTTTGATCATGTAGCCCATTTGTGTTTTTGTTGAAATGATCCATTGATATATCATAGATTTCTTTTGTTAGGATCTGGGGTCGCACACAGAGGTGCTTGCCCTTTCAAAAGGTTTATTGAATTTCTTAAAAACAATTTAACAATATTTTAAGGCATTCTTTGTAGAAAGTGTACATTTACTTTAAACGTGCTGTTTCAAAGTTGTCACATGACTTGCTACATGGGGGGATGATTTGTTGTAGATGGCAAAGAGATCATCAGTGTAAAATAAAAAGAATATGACAAACAAACAATACTCTCAATAATTTGACAATAGTTGTTCACATCCCTTTGCAAACCACACTCTAACATGCCTGTAACTGCAGCTGCTACTTGTGGAGTGTAGATATTAGGTGTACACTGGCCTGTCATGCCTACGAGGCAAGAATGCATGCACAGTGCATGTCACAGGCATGGTTTCCATGAAGTAGAAGCCAAACAGGAAACTGTAGAGTAGTGAGAATCATACCTGGCTGAGCTGAAGACTTTAGAGTTGTGACAGTTATGCATGAGAGGTTTGCAGGTCAGAATGCAAGGCAGGGAAGCATTGGCAAATGTATGAAATATGGTAAACAAAAATCCAAACTGAAAAAAGTAAAAAATCAACAATAACACTAAACAATTGCCATTTAAAACTTTGTGCACTAGACAAAAGGCAAGATGCAGAGTAGTTTGTCAATAAGCCTCAGTCAAGCAGCCCTTTTTATTGTTATTGCTCCTGCAATCATATAACTGCTGCCTGATTAACGTTTCACAGCACAATACATTAATGGAATGGTTCAGGGGCAAATTACAAGTAGCCAAATCCTAACAGTAGACATGTTACATTAAACAAGTGTGAACCAGCTGTTTATCCAGTAGGCATAACACCTGAAAGGCAGAATATGATTGCCAGTAAAACAAATGAACAAGTTTCCTCTTGGATGCAAGTGGATCCATTGCCTGGAAGTAAAACAGGTGAAAGAGACAAACAATAAAAGACAAAAACATAGACGAAGTTGTGAAATGTGCTATATGATTGGTAAGTAAATAGATGGACATTAAAATCAAATACAAAAAAGGCAATGGAAGAACATATTGTATGCAAAAGTAGGGCAATAAGTGATGATAAAGTGGCATTATTTGACCAACTTGGCAATTGTTGGTTTTTCATGATGGCAAAGTTTGAAATCCAGGTAAATGGGGAGCTATGATATGTCTATTGACAAAATAAAGGGTCAAGGGTTAAGCAATCATTCTCAATTACCCAGTGCACTAGATTTCATCATCAATGATGTAAGCTGTTGGCTACAAAGTTCACCCAAAACTATTACTGCAGCACCAGACACCTTTCACAGTGCAAAGGACCAGAAGGCCAGCATGAAGCTTAGCTACTGAGCTGTAGCGTGATGGAAGATTGCCAGGTTCTATCTATAAATTGACTAGCAGTGCATTATTGAGAACAATGGAGTAAGGACAAGCTACCTGCATAAAAGAGTTCTATTGTTTAATAGTATACCTCTAAGCAGAAACTAATAAGCTGTTTTGTGAGGTGACCAATATGGGGTTGCCTTTTTAAAATAAATAACACTGGTGAAGTCTGTTTTTGTAAATATTATGCTTTATTCCTGATCATCAATTTATTTACGAAACACAGACATATTAATGCCTGAACATTCTTTTAGTGGACACAGATTTTCTGGTTTATCTCCTGCAACAACAAGGTTTTTAGTTTCAGCAGCATGATGAATAATGGATTTCTGCCCTCTGTTTGCTGCTCCTGCAAGCTGGCTTCCTGCCAAAATGGCTGATCTAATTGGAACTGTCACTAAAAGTAACACCATGCTGCGATAGCAGAGCTTTTGGCCACATCTCAAGTAAGCTTGACTGATGACCAGTTCCCAAGTGCTGTACAGGGGGCAGAAGTCTGTAATGTTCATGTTTGTAAATCATAGGGCTAGATTTTGGAAATACACAAGGTTTATTTGTAATGTTTTCTATACCATTGCTTTACAGATAATCAAAGCACTTTACACACAGTGATACTGAGAAATAAGATGTAGAATATTATAATGTCATAAAGTAAGGTTTCCCCTCATAAAATTTATGACGAACAGTTGGAAAGGCTTTGCTTTGTAACTCTATTGCCACATTACGTTTCTAATTTAAATCTGCTGGTTAGCATTATGCACATGAGTTTGGCTTATGGAAAGAAACTGGAGAACCCAAAGGAAGCACGCAATCTCCACAGAGACATTGAGTGGACAGGTACCCAAACTCAGATCTTGCAGCATATCATTGTGTCAAATAGTAAACTTAAGATTGAGGCCAGGATGGTCAATTTTGGTCTTTTCAGAATTTCCCTGTGTTCCTTGAGGCCAGCACTGATCAAAATTAGATATGATGTCCTTCAACTATGGCTTTATTGTGTGGAAGTGTTCACGAGAGGTAATTAACTTCTGGAGATCTGTTTATATTGGTGAACAAGTTAATACTGAAAATGATTAGCCTTGATTTACAGTACATGTACACCCTGCAGTACTTACCAGTGTTACATTCACTCAATACTCATATCTCAAATACACAAATCAAACTGAGCAATATGATCTAAGCTTCAACCCCTTACCAGGGATTAGAAGTTGACTACATCATTGTTATCTCCAAAACGGCTGCAAAATTCTAACAGTACAAGCACATCTCATACCTGAACAAACATGTAAGACATACGCCAACATGGCCAGATCGCTACCCTTGAAAGAGCAAAACAAAAGATGAATAATGAATTAAGCAGACTGGGGCAGACTTCAGTGTAGAAATGCTCAGACTTTAATCATTTAAAAGGATTAGATTATTTTAATTTTCAGGAGTTTTACCTTGGGTGTTTTTAGTAAGTGACATAAGTGAAAATTGGGCGATTGAGAATTTACATTTTGGTCACTGCTACCTGTCAACCCGAAGTTATTTTAAGCTAATTAGGAGATATACACTAAACAACAAAGCTCCCAAAAGCCTCCATTTCACATCTTTCTATATGCATATACACAGTGGTCAGATTATATGAACATAATCATAAAACATTCTAATACATAATACTTCTTAACATTTCCTTTGTATTTGGGTATTTCCTAGGGTTCTTGCCTAGTTTGCCTTTTTATTTTGCATCCCAGAATTCAGTGCCCTGTTAAAATAGCACTTAAATACTTATCTGGACGTATTAAGTGAAATAGCTCTAGTTATTAATTCCAATTACAACTTTCATTTTTTCACTTTCCTATGATATCTCATATAAACAGTGCAAAAGCCAAATTCCTTACAGATGTTAGCTCTTTAAAGATGTACAGTATAAATGACTGCATGCATGACCATCTTGTTGTTTTTGAGAATGCTGTTTCTACAAAGTTGTGCCAGGCATACTTCTTTGACTTTACTATGCTTTGGTGCAGTTTTTAATACTGATGTGGCTTTCTTCTTTTCCTGCTTGGTGTCTGTTAATAACCTTTTCCAAGATTTGCTTTGAATGTTCATTTCTCTTCATGATGTACATTTTGCTAGACACTGTCCCAGTACTTGTGTGAGATTTTCCTACTATTCTAATGTTTAACCTAAACGTCTGCTAAGGACTAGTTCTTGCCTTGTGCCTGATGCTGCCAGAATAGAACCTAGAGGGAACATTTCAGTGGGCCCTTCTGGATTTAGCTGTGCCTGAAAGATTGACACCTTTAGTGTTGGCAGGTCAAATAGCTTATCTTATTCTTAATTAAAGTATCATGAGTGAGTAGCCTCTTTAGTTTAAATTGAGAAGATGACTAATGAGCATTCTCCAGAGAACATCACAGAGTATAGTATAGCTGTATTAACTGTATGCCTCATGCTTCCACATATAGCTAGCACTGGTCTGCATAACACTGACTACATTTAGTTTGGTTGCATACTGTCATCAGGGTAGTTTTGCAGAATAAACTTTCTTTTGTTCTTTTTGGTTTATTTTTTATAGGTTTCATTGCTTTGTTAAGTCTTTTATTTTTTTGCTTGTTGAAAACATCACATTCATCATTTCTCAAAGTTACATTGTATGCATTGTACTTCTGGCTGAGCATTATTTGGTTCCCAGCTCTCATACACACAAAGCCGATCCCTGTGATTTTAGTCAGAATCAAACCTGTCCATTTTTGTTAGTGTGAGCCACAGTTTGGAATGAGTTGCTGGGTTTGTCAGACTACACATCTGGTGTGCTCCCATGACTGCTTCCGACTCACTAAGTCTATATAACTGAAGCTTATGACAGAAAATCACTGTTAAAGTCGTGTAATGTGACAGGGTCGTCAGAGAGTAGCTGATACCATTTCAGTGCTCTGGTATTGGCATCCTTTATCAGCTGAGTTTTTCTGATCCTTTCCTGTGCTCCTATTCTTCTGGCAGTAGTAGTGCTATATTTTCCTTAGGTCTCTTTTCTAGTAAGATGTTTGTTCAAAAACCGTGAGTCATATGACTTTTTATTTTTGGAATATAATTTTTTACTAGGGGGCTTACCCCAGCTCACTTCGCTCACCAACCCCTCTTTTCTATGCTATGCACCAGCAACTTCGTGTCTCTGCTGCTTGTGTTGTGAAGAGGGGGGCTGAACGCACCCCAAGGACATGCGGTTGCTCTTCCAAAGCCCCCTTTTAAACGATGATACAATGGAAAACAAATACATTTTTTTTACATTCTCTTTGCTCAATCAGCTGGTGGCTTGCTGCTGCTGCCGTGCTGCGTGATCTACATCTTGTGCGGTGCTTCGAACATTTATAAGCCTGTACAGCAGCTGTCTTTGTCATCTACTCTTTGTCTTTTATTTCCGTCCCCAAGCGTGGTTAAATCTCTTGGCACAAACTCTCGTCTCGCAGGATGTGAGTTCTTGATATTTTTAGTTTATAATTTAAAAACAGAATAAGAATCTGAAAACCTAACAACATCACATTAAAGTTCAATAAATTCTAAAAAGAATGATACCAAACATATACAGTATATGTAGGTTTTAAAATAAGGCTGATTTAAAGCGTGACAAAAAAGTGACAAAAAATCACATAAAATCATTGCACAAAATCGTTGCACTTTTAGGCTTAGGATTTTATATATATAGAGAGTAGATTTCAGGACTTTGAGTTTTGTATATGTTTTGTCTTTGGTAATTCATATAGTTTTTTTGTGCTTGGGAGTAATGATAACAGTTTTTAAGTCTCTTTTGTATTTCCATGGATACTTTCATATTGAAACGTGACTGCTATGCATATGTCAATTGATAGCACTTTAGAGGCAACTGTATTAAAGAAGAAAGGGTTACAGACAATGACCATCTGTACTTTATATATACTGTACAAAAAAAAAATCAGATTATAACATCAAGTCAATGAAACTTCTGGGATATTGATCTGATCAGTTGAGTAGCAGAGGGGGTTGTTAATCAGTTTCAGCTGCTTTGGTGTTAATGAAATTAACAACAGGTGCACTAGAGGGGCAACAATGAGACAACCTCCAAAACAGGAATGGTTTAACAGGTGGAGGCCACTGACATTTTTCCCCCCTCATCTTTTTTGACTGTTTTTTCACTAGTTTTGCATTTGGCTACGGTCAGTGTCACTACTGCTAGCATGAGGCTATACCTGAACACTACAGAGATTGCACAGGTAATCCAGCTTCTCCAGGATGGCACATCAATGTGTACCATTGCCAGAAGGTTTGCTGTGTCTCCCAGTGCAGTCTCAAGGACATGGAGTAGATTCCAGTAGGTAGGCAGTTACTCTAGGAGAGCTGGACAGGGCCTTAGAAGGTCCTTAACCCATCAGCAGGACCGGCATCTGCTCCTTTGGGCAAGGAGGAACAGGATGAGCACTGCCAGAGCCCTACAAAATCACCTCCAGCAGGTAGGCCACTGGTGTGAATGTCTCTGACCAAACAATGAGAAACAGACTTCATGAGGGTGGCCTGAGGGCCCAACATCCTCTAGTGGGCCCTGTGCTCACTGCCTGGCACCGTAGAGCTCGATTAGCATTTGCAATAGAATACCAGAATTGGCAGGTCCACCACTGGCACCCTGCACTTTTCACAGATGAGAGCAGGTTCATCCTGAGCACATGACAGACGTTCCTGGAGGATGAAGGAATTGATACCATTGACTTTCCCCCATGCTCGCCTGAACTAAATCCAATAGAACACCTCTGAGACATTATGTTTCGGTCCATCCGATGCCGCCAGGTTGCACCTCAGACTGTCCAGGAGCTCAGTTATACCCTGGTGCAGATCTAGAAGGAGATCCCCCAGGACACCATCCTTCGTCTCATTAGGAGCATGCCCCAATGTTGTCAGGCATGCACTCAAGCACTTGGGGGCCATACAAACTGCTGAGTACGATTTTCAGTTGCTGCAATGAAATTTTGGCAAAATGGACTAGCCTGCTGCATCATTTTTTCAGTTTGATTTTCAGGGTGTCTTTTAATTCAGCTCTCTGTAGGTTGATAATTTCCATTTCCATCAAACAATGTGGCATCCTTTCGTTCCTAACACATTACCCAGTCCATATCAGTATAGATATCCAGCATGATATCATTTTTTCCCATTGAGATCTGATGTGGTTTTCGAAGTGTTCCTTTAATTTTTTTGAGCGGTTTTTAAATAAAAGAAAGACTTTCTCAGTGTCCAAAAATAAAGGTGAATATTCCTGGTGAGGAGTTCTGGTATTAATTATTTGCTTTATTGACAACTATTTCTGATTTTGTAAAAGAAAAGTTTACCCATTCAGTCGACCCTTGTTTGCCTTACGATTCTGATTTCATTGTTTGTTTTCTTACGTGTGAAATAAAATAAATCAAAACACCATATTCATGCTTGTTCTTTCATTAAGTAACATTCTTGATGCTGATAACTGTCTGGATTCTGCTGACACAATTGTCTGCTTTGTGTGTCCCTGTCACATCAGCCTATATCAGAAGCTGATCCTTCAGTGCAAACAGCAATATGGCTCTGTTGGACTTTTAGCTTCCTATCAGCCACGCAGGGTTTGCTGATCAGAACAATTAAAGCTGTGATAATCAACCATAGCCAGAAATAAACTGGAAGTGAAATGAGCAGGTAAAAAATCAAATACTGTACTTTTGTTTTTAGCCTAAAAATATATAACATAAAAGAGACAAATGTCTTATAATTAGACAGGAACAGGCTAAATACAAAGTTTAAGAAATGAGCATGCAGTCAGAGTTCCAGAATCCTCTGAGTTTGAGTTCCTTATGTGTTTCACGTTTAGTTTTACTGTAACTTCATTTCTGTTTGAGTTGAACAATAAAACCTTTATAGGATTTACCAAAAATGTCACCTAGCTGGTTAAAGCAATATTCTTAAAACATACTAGTCAGTATGGTGCAGTAAGTGGCTCCAGTTTGTTGACATGTACATTTAGGAACCTTTTGTTGCTTTATTAGGTGAAGATTTACCACTTGGAAAACACAAATGTCTAGTGTCAGATGAACATGTACAGGGTGGCCAGATCTAATTATGCAGATCCAGATCTGGATGACTTTGATTTATGCGGGGACGATTCCAGTTTGGCGCGAAGACAATTCTTCATGTCGTCAGTTCGCACAGTTCTCAATGGTCCGGGATTTTTCGGGTGATTTTCTATGTAATAAACGTAATAAGTTATAGCGTAATGAAAATTGCATAATTAGATCTGGACCACCCTATACTTGAAATACTTGAATAGTGTTTTCTTGCAGGTGTAATAACATCTCTCCCTTAATACAAAAAAACCTAAAATATTGTTTCTAAAGGAACAGTCAATGCTGCAGTATAGTGTGTCCAGAAAGACTCGCATTTGAAATTTCTGACACTGGTGACTCTAGAAATATTTTGATTTGGGGGCAGGGGAGATACTACCGACAGCATATTTTATTCTGTTTTTATTCACAAGTCATTTGGAGGAACATTCTAAACTGTCCTTATAGATTTTTGTGTATATTAATATTAAGTCTCAATAATATACTGTACTTAAAATATCCTATACTGCAAAGCAGTTGTGGTTTGATAAATATTCCCTTTAGCACTGTACAGTATTTGTTAAATAATTTTGGAGAGATGTTTAACTGCAAAGGTACTATGTAGTCTAAACATAAACTATGTCATGATTGTTCACACAATTATCATCAAAAATACTACTGCAGTCATTGACTTCTCCCTAAATGAATACCTTAAGTAATCAACCTGAGTTTTACTTCTTACCACAGAGCTAACCACTCATAACCCAAGGCCATAGCTCATAAAAGATGTTTTGAGCCCAAATTGGATTAAGAATTAGAAGTGATGTGTAAATAGGTCATCAATCCCATATCTGAGAAATAGGGAAGTATCAGTGACTAATTGTACCTCTGTGTACTATGGAAACCCCTGGATTTGCTAAAGTGATACGCTCCTTAATAGGTCATAGGCTACCATCCAGCTAAAGAGAAGCACTAAGGACCTAATTCTTTGCAGTTGTACTAGTTTAAAAAAAGTTCAGTTCAAAAGTGCTGTTATGTATAAATGGTGCAATGAAATTATTACTTGGGTGTCTTCCACAGAACACTGACAGTAGTTTGATACTAACAACAACCAACAATGAACATACTGCTCCTTGAATACATGTGCTTGGTCAGTAACCGTTTCACCAACCGGCATTGAGTGTCCTGCCAAGTTGCTTTCACAACATGAATAAAAATGACTCAAAAGTACATTGTAAAGGTTGAGTGTCTTTGTTTTATATAGTCATTATTGTCAATGTCCAGTATTGATAAACACAGTTCCGCATCTAACTTCAGCCTATTTCTGTTTGTATTTTTAAAGAAAGAATGAAGGCTACCAAACATTGGCAACTCTGTGTGAAACCAAAGCTTTGTTGATTAACATTAATAATACTAAAAAAGATATATTAGACATTTGTATATTCTATTAATTATTGTTAAAATTCATCTTTATTCTTCATTGCATTTTCTTCTGCCTTAATCTATGAACTTCTAAAACAGTTCTACAAATAATGGTATACAAAAAACTTCCTCAAAACTAAAAATCTTGTAAGGCTGACGGACCAGAGCTAAGAGAGAGAGAGAGAGAGACAGTGTGCATCCTGCTTCCGTGGGTGGAGAGGGTGAATAAGTACTAACTTGAGATACACTGTGTCGCAAATGAATGGTTACAGTGTAGCCTCCATCCTGTCTTAGATCAGCTCAAAGAGGTGTGGAAGCAAGCAGGAGCTATGACCTCAAACACAATGTGAGCTTTGGGAGACTTGAATTTTGTGGAACCCATGGACATGTAAGAGAAGAATGGGGGTGTGTTGGGAGAGGACAGTGAGATGACATAGTGGAAATGAAGCAAAGCGGAGTTTTTGCATGACCTGTTATTACTTGACTTCTGTCAGAAGGGCATAAAGAATACAGCCTACTTGTAGTTTGAATTAAGAAATCTGGGTACATGGGGGAGCAATGAAATAAAAAAAGAACAGACGCTGTCAGGGCTTCTACTTGATCTGTGTTACTTAGTGTGCTCAAGGTTTCCAGAGTTCTTTGCAAGAAAATTTTTTTATACACATAAAAGGTTGTGCCAGTATACAGCATGCTATCTAGATATGCCACTGAAATGGATTGGAAACCCTGATATCTTTTAAAAAAACAAAAGGATAAGATATCAGGGTAGCATAGCTATTAGCTAACCAAGGAAGCTAAATGTCTCTAAAATGTCTCTTTTTTATTGTTCAGGTACTCTTCAGGATTCTAGTATGACAAGTGTCACTAGTTTGGTTATCAGGAGGGTTTATTTATTTCTATTTTTTATCTTTTGTGCCTGCTTTGTGTGTGGGAGTGCGAAAGCTCATACGATTTGAAAAGAGTTTAATATGTGCAAGAGAAGACTGGGTTCAATGGAGATATTTGCGAAACTGTCAAAGTGCTTTTTGCTGCCTGTAGGCTAAAGTGGTAGTTGAAGGATTTATGTGCTCTTGTATCTTATATGTCACCCATCTCACCATAGGTGTAGAGCTTTTATGACCTCTTAATTCATCATGTGGTGAAGGAATACAAAAGGTAATATTTACTCATTGCTTAGATATCTTTTGCTAAACTTTTTTGAAAAAAATAAATAAATAAATACAGTAAACATGCTTCATACTTTCTTTTTGTCAACATGGCCTGAATCTGACATGCTCCAGCTATGATCTGAGACACAGCATCCGTGGAAGATTGCTTATGTCAAAGGCAGCTATTAAAGACTATTTGTCTTGAAAGTTATATCTTACTGTATAAAACGGAATTACATTACGTTTATGTCTAATATTTATTTTTTCCTCCATTTCATGCCTTTTTTTGACATCAGCATTCATTTTGTTGCTGGCAATGCTGCTGCACAACATTTGATGTCATTGGACCATCACTAGGATTTTGTTTTTTGATTTTGGAGTTTCTGGATTTTCATTAAAAAACCTTTGCTAGCTAGCAAAATCGTTTTAACGAGTTAAAAGACTTTTTTCATGTGTAGTTTGACTTTAATTTTTGTTTTCTGATTTGGCAGGGAGATTTTGGTTCTTTTTTGATCTCCTGGTTTTGAACCATTCTTGTTTCTTTACTTTTTTACTTTCTCATTTTCTTGTCTTTGTGACTTTTTAAAGACTTAATTCAACCTTGTTTCATCCTTGTCCTTGTAACAGAGCACACATCAAAAAGACATCCAGGGTAGCTCTGAATAGACCTGGGGCCTCATGTATAAACGGTGTGTACACACAAAAATGTTGCGTAAGAACGTTTCCACGTTCAAATCGTGACGTATAAAACCTAAACTTGGCGTAAAGCCACACACATTTCCACGGTAGCTCATACCCTGTCGTACGCAAGTTCTCCACTCGGTTTTGCAGACTGGCAGCACCCAGCATCAAAGGTGTGCTACTGTTCCTGTTTGGTTATCCTTTCTTTTTTAGATCCACATCCCTGACACGGCTTTATAAATACACTGAAATTAACCGCATATTGTTTATTAGTTTAATGCATCTGATTGTAATTAACCTGTAACAATATAATGGTCCACAGAATGGTCAAACTATTCCAAATACCATAACTGCTTTAGCATTGTTACTCTCTCTGCACCTCAGATCCCACATCGGATCATCTTTTTCTATATTACTCTCACCGCACCACTCAGAGTATTTATATCACTGTATCTGAGTGTGACTGTACAGCAGATGATTGGAAAGAGAATTATCGGTGTACAGCATCAAGCACACGCTGCCTCAGCCATTCTGTCTATTGAACTGCTCTCATATGACAAATGTTTCATAGCCTTTCCTGTACTGACCTTGCAGTTCAGTAACAGTTTCATCCCAAGTACTCTAAACACACTCAATCAGTCCATCATGTGCTCCTTGTAGAACTGTTTGTACTTATTAGTTCAATCACCTCACTGTAAACTTGCACTACAGTTATAATATTGCACAACCTGAGCCACTTTATAAAGTGCGTAATTTACATATGATGACGATATCATTTTTAAGATGAGATGCAGCAAAATACATTTATTATATTATACAAATTAAACTTTAACTTTAACTACACGGTGCCGCAGCGCTAACGAGCTGCTGGCGCTCCGTTTACGGATTGTTCCTGCCTCGCGCTGTATTCTTTCTGGTGCTGACACGACACTGGAAGGACAGATGGATAGAATAATTAAACATGTACTATGAAGATATTTCGATGTTCCTTAAAAGTTTTGAAAGCTTACAGATGGCTTAACGTCTATTACAGAGCTGATTGTGTGGCGATTAGGTATTTGGAGAAAGAAAAGTAAGGACAGGAATTGGAGGTTAGTACGTTTGAAAGAGACAGTACTACTACAATAAATTATTTCATCGAAGGTAGCACACGGCGCAGCAAGCATCTTGCCTGAGACATGAACAATCACTGCGCCACTGTGTTCCCATGTTTAATAACATGCTTTAACTCCTGTCATCATGAAAATGATATCACGTATACATCTCAGAATTTTAATTATTCAGAGAGCTGTAATATCATGAATGTAATGGATTCTGTGTCCTGTCGGAGGAAGAGAAAGCCCGGAAGCAGGTAGTGATTCACACACATAGAGCACATAGAAGATCAAATACAGAACAAAGCTTTTAACGTGCTGCTTTAGTTACTATGGAATTGAGAAACTAGTAAATTAAACGATTTTAAGATTAAGTTTATGATGTTCTACTTTAATGACAAAATAAACTACGTGATTAAAGTGGAAATTTAGAGATTAAAGTTGACATTTCATGCTTTTTCCCCACTGTGTGCCCTTTTTTTCTCTGTACCCTAATAAGTTTTCATATGACACTCAGATGGTGGGCTATGACTTGCCTTTTCATGGCGACTTTGATATCTGACAACTTTTTTTTTATTTTGGGCACTGTGCGACTTTGTGAACGTAAGCTTTTGAGTTTCTCCGACATGCTATGTCACTCAATCAACTTCCTTTTGTTGATTATACCACTGTTTAAACCAACAAATACTATGTTTTTCTTTGCTTCTACTTGGTATTCTCTGAAATTCTTCTATTTTCCCTCTTGCTTTTGCCATTGCCTTTTCACAGAAGGCTGAGCTTAAGGGCTATTTACAGTATATTGATTTGCATATTCAAAGAGGCGTAATTCTGGGAGTAGTTGGGGCGGGACAGCAGGCGCATGCACGTGCGTTACTTTTCACGCTGACTGGGATTTATGTAGCAGAAGAACGTGGAAGTTGGCGTACGCATAGATTTATGCATCTGGATTTTTTTGTGCGTAAGCACATTTCCACTTTTGTCCGTACACCATGTTATAGTGTGAATTCTATGCACGGCGTTATACATGAGGCCCCTGGTGTTAGTAACTATAGTGGTGTAATTTTTCCTTGTGATGGGGTATAAGTCTGCTCAGGGTTAGGTCCTATCATATTCTAATTAACATTTTTTGTTAGGTATGCACCTTCTTTGACCACTGTACTGGAATATGAAAGTTCAAAAATGGATGAGCAATTTAATTGCACCTTTACCCAATGTTGACCCCCCAGTCCAAAAGTATGGAAATGTACTTGTCTTCCTCAGTTTCTGCTTGATGTCTAGCCAAGCTGAAAGAAGTTTCTTCATGGGTGAGCTAATCTACCTTTACCGTTGAAACAACTTGTCAGTCACGGCAAATGCCCATCTATTCTATTTATTCCTTGAGATCATGAAAAGTACCTTTTTCTGATTTTTTTGTAATTAATCTTCTGGAGGTGTCAGTTATGAAATGGTTGTTGTGCAGGCTGTGCCTAGAGGGACATATTGAGGGAAACTGAAATGTAGTTTGTCAGCTCTAGGCAGAATTCCAGATTGAGAGGTGAATGAGACAGTCATTCAATGTTTGCTTTAAGCAGATCTTGGTATAGGTCACAAAATCGTCTTGAAGTACTTTATAAATGTAGGAATGCACAGTTAACTACAAAACAGGCTATACTGTGAAACCTTTGAGATGAAATTTGCTGTCAGTGTGAAAAATCACTGATTTGTCTCATGGATGGAGGTGGGCCAATGATGCATTTACAGTGACTTTTGTGTTGAAATTACAAGTCATGCACAGAAATTCATAAAGAAACAGTCTCAGCTGCACAATTACCTGTCTTATCCATATAAGAGCTGAATGCATAAGAATTAACCACGTGGAGCAGCACCGATCAAAAGAAAGTGTAAAGGGCCCTCCAAAAGTTACAAAACATATAAGACCAATTGAAATAATAATAATAATAATACTAATAATAATGACTAAACACTCTAACTCTAACTAAAGGGAGTGCTTATTATTTTCATGATGGGCAAGTGTATAAGATTCATCTCCTTATAGACATGGATTCAAGATGTGAAGTTTTGTTTTTTCTTCTGTTTTCTGTAATTTGTGTTCTTCCTCATTTATCCTTAAACTTTTGTGTTTTTATACAATATACAAACACTCTTTGTAGATTTTTGTCATTAATAGCATCATTCTGGGTATGGAGTGATGCCAGAAATGTGCCTTTTTATTAGATTTTAAGTGAACAATCACTTGCTGAGAATTAAATGTTTACATATTTTGTTTTTTAAATAGGTTTCTCTTAATTTCATTTTTTAACAATTCTAAGAATGACTGTGGTGCCAAAGATAGAAGTTTATTTGTTCCCAAGGGGATATCTTTTTTTTACAGAAGCTCTTTAAATAAATAAATGCATAAATAGGTAGATAACTAGGTAAGCAATTCAATAAATAGATATATACATACTTGGGTCTGAACACACACCAAAAAGGCTATAAAGCAAGAAAATTAAAAAGAAGGAAAAGTTCTGACTTGGCTGTCACAGTCACAGTAAGGCATTATGCAGACAAATTGCTGTTGGTATAAAGGAGTCCCAGTAGTGTTTCTGCTGAATAAATCTGCTTCTGCTGAAAAATTAATTGGCTGAAAATACTCAGTGTTAGTATGTCAAAGAGAGGATGTGCAGCATTGTTCACAATGGGACTCAGTTTCGTTTCAATTCTTTCCTTTACTTACTACCTCCAGAGTTCACCTTGTAAAACATTTATGTTATATTTTAACAAAAAAATAAAGCCATCCCTTAATGAACGTCATTGAAAGCACAGTTTTCAGGCAGTTGCTGTACATTGCTACACTTTGCAGCAGCCTTTTCATTTTGTATGACAGGCAAACAAGGAGGAGGCTGTCGGTTTACCTTTCAACAGTTTGTATCATTTACAACATTTGTTTCTATAGCATGTTTTCAAGAAAAGGATGTAGCTCAAACTGCTTTACAAGATTTTAAAGAATTAGTTACAAGAAAAGAAAAAACAAAATTATATAATAATAATAGTAATAATGAGTATATAGTATATAAAACATAAATAATAAATAAATATATAATTAAGAGCAGGAGAAACCTTAAATATGTAATTGGGTTTTAAGACTCCAAATTCGAGTCAAATGATGAAGTCAGATGGCTGGTGTGGGCAGAAAACATGGAGAAATAAAAGCAAAATCCATAGGTGTTACAGGCCAAAAGACTGCCCAGTCCCCACTGGGCATTCTATGCAACAAAAATGTTCTTAAGGTGTTCTTTATCGTTTTTTAGGCTTCGTCTTAGAGGATTCAACACAGTGGGACTTGTGAGAAGTTGGGGTATCTACTTTCATTCAAAAATCACAGGCAACTGCACAGGACTTTGATCAGGTGGTGGGCTAGAAAAGAAACCAGAGAAAATTAATGATTAATAAAAATTGCAGATTCATTGACGAGAATGATGGTTCAATTTAAATCTAATGTATTGAGAGCAGAAATAAAATGAAGCCACAAAAAACCAAATTAAAAAAGTCTGCTGTAAATAGTACAATACAATACAATACAGTTTATTTTTATATAGCCCAAAATCATACAAGGAGTGCCGCAGTGGGCTTTAACAGATCCTGCCTTTTAACAGCCCCCCAGCCTTGAATCTCTAAGAAGACATGGAAAAAAGCACAAAAAAAATCCTTGTAGGGAAAAAAAATGGAAGAAACCCTGGGAAAGGCAGTTTAAAGAGAGACCCCTTTCCAGGTAGGTTTTGGCATGCAGTTGATGTCAATAAAGGGGGTAAATACAATACAATACACAGAGCAGAACACAAGTAATCCTCAATACAATATAATAATACAGAGTAGAATTCAACAGCAGATAATATAACATATTAGGAATTGGATTTGTTCAGAGTCCTGGTGACCTTGGCCATCAAGCTGCCTCCCCCTATTGGCCATTCCACAGCTCAGTCAGCATTGGGCCAGCCAATCTGATGAAAGGACCCCTCCACCCGACAATTCCTGAGATCCTCCATCAGAAATTACTTTTCCATAGGCAGGCAAAACAACTTGGCAGTAGGGCAGTGGCACCAAGTGCCACATTTGAGTACCAAGAATAGAAGCAAAATAGGTGAGGGTTACTAACAAATTATAACTCTCATATAACTTATGTTTTAGTGCTAATGACTAACAACAGAGATGCAGTATGTACACTTAATCAGCAGTTTTAGTCAGGATATGCTAAACTGAAGTAGTGAGTCTTCAGGCGGAATTTGAAAGCTAAGACTGAAGGGGTATCTCTTATAGTAGCAGACAAGTCATTCCACAGTTTAGGGGCCCTGTAACTAAAAGCATGACCTCCCACTGTTACTTTATTAATTCTTGGAATCAATAGCAGACCAGCATCTTGAGATCTTAATGTGCATTCTGGTTTGTAAGTAAGCCGGACCTTGGCCATTTAAGGCTTTCTATGTTAAAAGGGTGATTTTGAAATCTGCCCTAAATTTACCTGGGAGCCAGGGTAAGGATTTAAGAACTGGAGTTATGTGTTCATATTTTTATGTACTTGTAAAAACTCTTGCAGCAGCGTTTTGGATTAACTGGAAGCTGTATAAGAACAGTTTAAACATCCAGTGAACACCGCATTGCAGTAGTTAATCCTACTAGAAATAAATGCATGAATGAATCTCTCAGAATCCCACTTATTTAGAAAAAGCCATAATTTCTCAACATTTTTAAGATGGAAGAAATATGATTTAGACAATTTTGTAATGTGCACTTTCAATGACATTCTAGATTCAAAGAGAATGCCTAGAATGCGGGCTGATTCAGGAAAATTTATGGTGATTCCAGCTGAGTTAAATTTTGTGATCAGCATCATTCCCTCCAATAATTAACATCTCTGTTTTATCAGTGTTTAAAGACAAGCAGTTCTCATCCATCCACTCCTTTAGTTCACTAACACAACTAATTAAAGACATCTTTGGAGAACCTTTATTTCGTCTAAAAGAAAGGTATAACTGGGTGTCATCTGCGTACGAGTGAAAATTAACATTATGATTTCTAATAATAGATCCCAGTGGAAGCATGTAAAGTGAAAACAGTAAAGGTCTCAGTACTGAGCCTTGCGGGATACCAAATCTCAGTTCTGTAATGATGGAGTACTGTCAGTACATTTTTATAAATACTTAAACCGAATTGATAGATAAGAACTAAACCAGGCAAGGAGAGTGCCTGTAAGCCCAACATCATCTTCTAGCATTGTTATTCCATGGAAGACCCAAACAGTGTCTGATTTAAAAAGAACATGTCGTAGAGCTGAGCGTAAATAGAGGAAAACTAAACTAACTATCCATTATGAGATATTGAAGGTTAAAATAACAGAATACAATAACACAGTCCGTCTTGAGAGGCACTGCTATTTCTCTAAGATTATAAATAACAATGCTAGTAATCCCAGAGTCTTATTTTCTACAATTGATCGTCTGTTAAACCCAGGTAACACAAAGGAATGCCCCCAAAATACTTCCAGTAAAACCTGTGAGAACATTGCTGTATTTTTCAATCAAAAAATTAATGATATTAGAAATAACATAGAACATCTCCCCAACAAGGCGGAATCTCCTAAGCCCCAGTACTCTGTTATAAACAAATTCAATTCTTTCACCAGGATAGATTTACCTGATTTACATAGAATAATCTCTCAACTGAAACCCTCCACCTGCGTCCTTGACCCAATACCAACAAGGTTTTTCAAGGAAGTATCAGGCGTGCTAATCTATACTAATAAAAGGCAAAGCCCTCACTCACTCACTCACTCACTCACTCACTCACTCACTCACT
>JANRMT010062817.1:41704584-41792940 GCA_026402145.1 Polypterus bichir lapradei | reverse complement strand
ATGTGTATATGTATATATGTATGTATATATATATGTAGACTCAAACCCATTATGACAGCAGCAATCCAAGCTGTGAGAAAACAGTAAAAAGGAGGCGTGTCAGACGTTGTGGTACATTTTCGGATGCAGCTAGACGAAAACAACTTCGTGACGCTGCCGCCAAATACACAAAACAATTACTTTGAAAATCATGTTACATTATTTTTAAAATGTTTCCTTTTCTTTTTCATAACTTCTTTAACACACGACATCGCTGCGAAGCGCGGGTATTTTGCTATATATATATATCACAGCGACACTCATAACAGTGACAAAACAATTACATTGACAATCATGTTACGTTATTTTCAAAATCTAGATATAGATATAGATATATATATATACCTGTATATATATATATATATATATACAGATATATATATATATATATATATATATATATATATATATATATAGATATGAGAACAACACTCATATCAATGACAAAACAATTACATTAACAATCATGTTACGTTATTTTTAAAATTTTTCCTTTTCTTTTTCATTCCTTCTTTAACACACTACTTCTCCGCTGCGAAGCACGGGTATTCTGCTAGTATTCTGATAAATGGGGACATTCAGTTAATAAGAAAATAGGAAAGTTGTGAGCATTGCAAATATCAATGAATTAGCATAAAGATGAATCATTTGTTTAAAGATACTGGAGTGAGATTGCTACTATAAGTAGTCCATGTGTCCAGATAAATGAAAAAAAAAAGTTGATGCTGAGTTTCAAAGCATTGTCCACTCATATGTATAATTGTTTTACAGAGACTCCTGATTATTTTGTTAGCATGACTGCCTGGTAGGTGAACAGTAGGCTAAATTAAATCAAGGGCATGTATGCTATCATATGCAGCAGCTGTTCATCTTACATAGTAATATATGGCTTGAAAAGCCTTTGAAGGGCAGCTGCACTGCCTGTCAGTCAGTGTCATATTTAAAAGGAAGTTATAGCGTTCCAGTGTTATTTATTTCTGTTTATATTTCCCTAATGTGGAATCTTTGATGTCTTCTGCAACACTGCTGTTTATAATGTTGTACTTTGGTTGCTAGGATACTACTTGATGCTCAGGATGAGCACACTTGAGCCTCACAGCATGTGATAACATGTTGATCATTTTTACAAATTTATTTACAGTTTATGTGATCTTTGTTGAAAAAGTCTTGTTTGCTAGAGAAAGCTAATTTCTCCAGCAATTTATTTTCTAGTTTTAGGTTTTGGTTTTGACTTTTGCCTGTTTGTAAATTTGAATTTTATTCCAATCCTTTTGGTTTGCTGATCATCTGCTTCTCAGTGTTGTAATGCTTGACTATTGTCTTTTGCTGTTAATAGCCCTTTTTATATTTGATCTTTCCAGTTTTTGGAAACATCTGATTTATACCAACACTCCTTGGATGTGAGGTCCAATCTAACCTTTGAGACAGACCTCTTGAAATCGGCATTTACTTCAGTAGACATACAGATTAGAATGAGAAAACTTGGCGAAGAGGCTTCTTAAAATGTCCACAGTGGGTGAGGCATAAGGTTGGCTCTTTGTGACAATTCTGGGTAATAGGCTTAATGTGCAAATAAGAGATCTCTTAAAGAGTTTCCACTGCAATTATACATGTTACACTTTAGTCAAGTCATTCTGGCATCATACTCTCAATGACCCATATGATAATATTGATTATTTTTTTGTATTAAGGTTTACTTTTTCTGCATGCCACCTATGAATTGTCTGCATTGACAGTGTCTATGGATTTCATGACCAAGGGTGAGGATTCTTTACTTAGACATAAGGTAGCAACATAATTTGTCCCCTCAGAGGCCTCTGATCTGCCTCATTTTTTGTCATGGTTCTTTTCTGACACGTTTGTAAGCTTGTCTCTCTGTCACAGAAGATCATGCCACTGTAACATACAGTAGATGATTATTTACTTAGCTGCCTCTTTTTTAGCAATGATAATTCTTTTCCATTCATCCCAGAATTTCCTCAAATTTCCTTGCTGCTCTTAAGATTGTTTTCGCACAATGCTAAGCTCTGATGATTTACAATTAATAAACTAATGGATTGATAGATACTTCCACTAGTGCCTGAAGGGTGACTGGCACAAGAGAAAGTGTGTGTGTTTCTTTATTCTATTATCAACGCGAATGTGTTCAGAATGATTTTTATTCCCACCACAAGGAGGCACTGTGGAATAAAGTAATCTTAACATTGTTTATGAGCAATTGGGCCACAAGCTTACATCTTAATTTTCTTTAAATCACAGCACGACACCTGTGCCAGTTGACGCAAAGAAACAGCTCCAATATATCATTATGACTACTCTAGTCTCTCCTGTTAAGACAAATGGGCTCCTTAAGGCCAAATCTGTCATGTAATCAATAATATCAGCATTTTGAATACCCAGTGACTTTGGAAAGAAATAATTTTTGCATTCTCATTCCTTTATTTCTGTGAAGTAATCCATATCTTTAGGTCAGCCAAGTGTACACATAGATGGGATGTTTACTATATTTTCTGTACCCATCTGTTGTTAACTGCTGAACCATAAACCAAACCTCTGACTTCCTCTTAATTTCCCACACTAGAAGCATTATATGAATAATAGGAACAGACCAGTATACCAGAAAAAAGAACACAGAAATATTTTGCTGGGCCAGCTTGACTAGTATACAGTGAAATGGGTTAATAAATTGCAGATACAGCGACATGATCAGTTGAAGATTCCTAGCAAATTAATACTGGTGCCGAAATGACTTTTAGTGACACTCTGAGAGAAAGGAAATGCATTGAACGAATGGGGTCATTAATTATTTTTTGCCTGCATTTGAAAAAAAAAACACTTCATTAAATCCATTAAATCCCTTGTCAGCTCTTGTCTTGCATTTGGCTGTTTCAGTCAGTTGCCTTTGAATGTGCTCTTTCTGTATACTTGTTCTTACCTTACTTGTTTATTGATATGATCATTATATTTTGGCCTTCAACAACATATGGGTACATTTTGCCCTAGAACATAAAAAAGACAGTAAACAGTTAATCTTCCTGTTTTACTATGCATTGGCACATATCATAACATGAGCAAATTGATATTACACTACTTTGTATTATGTCTGTCAAGTCAGATTGTTGTTAATTACAAAGATGACCAATTCTCTAGTGTGGTCACACAACTTCATTTGCTGGGTAATGGAACATTTCCAAAATCTTGACATATGTTTGTGATGGAGCACTGTCCTGTATGTGACAGTTTGTGCTGCAGTGTTAAGTGGGTTGGGAAATATTGTAGAATAATACTCATACTAAATGATGCATAAAAAGTAAATAAAAAGGAAGAAATAATGACTTTGTGAAGCTCCAGAGGATGTATTTGTATATATAATATAATGGAATAAACAATTGTGGTGAATTATAAAAAGATTGCTTATCAATTCGGTTCACCAGATTTTATAAGCACACAGTGGAGTCTGTACTCACTGCTGCATAATGTCTTGGTATGCATCTGTTCAGCACAGGAACAAAAAACACTAAAGATGGTGGTGAAGTTGGCATAGAATATTATCTAAATGCAGTTGTTTGACAAATGTTTCAAGATTATTAGCACTTACAGTACTATATTCATTAACTGTTTTTATCTAATTGTCATAAGGTTACTATACAGCCACTCCTACTGTCAACTGTATGACTGTTTTCTTGTCTACAGTGTATCATCCAAATTTATATTTAATGTATGAGTATGGTGTTATATTCACTCACTTTGTCTGAATCCTTGTCTATCTACAGTTAGGTCCATAAATATTTAGACAGAGACAACTTTTTTCTAATTTTGGTTCTGTACATTACCACAATGAATTTTAAATGAAACAACTCAGATGCAGCTGAAGTGCAGACTTTCAGCGTCAATTCAGTGGGTTGAACAAATCAATTGCATAAAAATGTGAGGCAAATAAAGCATTTTTTTTTAACACAATCCCTTCATTTCATGGGCTCAAAAGTAATTGGACAAATTGAATAATTGGAAATAAAATGTTCATTTTTAATTCTTTGTTGAAAACCCTTTCCTGGCAATGACAGCCTAAATGAAATACTCAGTCTGGAATGGCCAAATCAAAGCTTCAGATGCAGTGTAGTGGTGGTGGTTGGTAGAGGGATTGAAATGGGATGTGTATGCCAGACCACACTTGAACTTTACACATCTGCATGAAGAAGTGTGAAAAACTTTGTCTCAGTCGATGTCAGAGATTGTTCAGTAGTAATATAAAAATGCCTTTTTGAGGTTGTTTCTGCCAAAGAGGGCAATACCAGCAATTAGAGCCAAGTGTGTTCTTACTGTATTTTTTCCACAAATGGAAATGGCATATTTTTTCATTTTTTGTTGAATAAATTATTGCGAAGTTAAATTTTCATTGATTCCTTTTTTCAGTTACATCACCTTTATCTAAAGATGCAGTTTAAATGAAGATCACATATGTCCACTTATGTTAACAAAGAAAACAATTGGGAGTGGTCTCCCCTAGACTTTCTCATATACTCAGATATAAGTGAAAGCATACTCAAGTTATCATGTTTACATACTCACACACACACAGATAGACACACAGACATAATTCCAAATGTCGAGATTTATTAGAATCTCAAAATGGAATTTTTGGGGAATTCCAATACTTTCTCTATACTTTGTGTATGAGAAAGTAAAAACACATGTAATGGGGTGTATTTACTTTCACATGACTGTATTTTCAGGCTAATTTAAAAACATTTTCCTCATAATTCACATAAAATTCTATTTATGTTATATTGTAATCTTACATGCTTTATCAATAATACTGTCTGCTAAAGGTAGTATATAAACAGAAATACTGAATATACTGGCACAATTTAAAAAGTGCATTGGTCTTTGGTGTAAGTCCTGTAAAGTTCCTCACCTTTTTCATCAAATGCTATTTTGCTTTATATACTCAAAGAAATGACAATTTGTTCTCTTAGAAAAAGAGTTCTATCCTTATAATCTAAAGAGCAGAATGGGTCAGCCTGTGCCGATTTCCCTTTTTATACTTTAAGTTGCTAAATAAATGAATTGCCATTGGCAAATATCAGCTTGCTTGGCCAAGTTCCACTTTACAAAATATCTCGAAGACATGTTTGAAAATTGACTTTTGGCTCTCTAGTGCTTTATTAAACTACCTTTGGACATGCCTCTTATTTTTGATTAATTTCTTGTAATTAATCACTTTTACAGAGGTCAGTGCTTAATTAATTGCAGATTGCCTGTGGTAGTAATAATTTACAGTGTGGTGTCAAATGAAAAACAAACAATGGCACTTACTTTTGCCTGTCTTCATTTCTTTGATTGGTGAGAGCTTGATGTGCTCCAGCGATCCTTACAATAATATTGTTAGAAGGTTTGTTCTCCTGATTGGGTTGCCCTAGGCAGACTGATCTGAAGCAATGGGCCAGACAAAGAACAATCCAAAATATAACTCATCTCCACCTACCCACATAATGGTTCTAAAGTTGTAATTCATCAGGGAACAGTCATAACTAAGTTTGATATTTGTAGACAAGCACCTGCTGACCAAGTTACCAATGTAGCTGAGTCCTAAAAAGCAGCATGCAGCTGTCATATGGGCTTTCAGCCAAGGAGAAATGTAGAAGCTAGATGGGTGGTCAGGATGTGTCTTTGATGCCTCCTATCTTACCTAACAGGCTTGCCTTTCAGAAGAATACTGTTTAAAGCTTTTTTTCCTTTATGCGTGTGCTTTACAGTAGCAAAGTTCCATTTTTTTAAATTATATGCAATTATATCTCATCTGATTGATGATTGTAGAGAACTAATGCATGATCTTATTATATTGAGTACAAAGTAGGTACTAGCGCTGGACAGAAATCAATACTATTGCAGGTCACGTTTTTGCATACACCACAAATAGCCAGTGTTGAATTGTGTGTTAACCTAACCTTTATGTCCTAGAATGTGGAAGGACATTGGAATATAGTCACAAGGAAAGAGTTAGCAATTCTTGGACAGACCGTGGTCTGGTATTTCTGCCATGGTACCACCAAGTCTCACTCTTTTTTTAAGTGTGTTTCCATATAATGAGAAAAACACCAGTTGTGGTTGCCCCAACTGTCTATCTGCCCATCTTTCATTTTCCAGTGGACCAATTTTGTTAAAATTCGGTAGACTTATTCTTCAAAGAAATTTGTTGGGGCAATTACATTATTTTTGAGGTTTCTCAAATAGAGCAAATTGTACAAAGCTTTTAAATTTCAATTTCACCCATTCAAAAACATTTCTGAATTTGTGTACTCTTTTATCATAAAATAGAGATGGATGCACTATTTCTAATTTAATTTGTAAAAAGTCACTTCAGCTTGTATTCTTTGTGTAATTTCCTCTTTTCTGATAACTGCTTCTGATGGCAAAACAGATCTCCAGTAGAAGTTAGTCAATTGCTGGGGGAGGTTGCTGGTAGAGCCACTCATTTCTCAGGCTTCTTGATGTAAGGTTAACCATGAAAGTAAAGAGAACAAAAGCTAAAGTGACTTATCTACAAATTGATGTAAGAGGAAAGGAATTATGTACAGTAAGCATCACTCTGTAAGAATAGAGTGATCAAAATTAGTCCTCTGTATGTTACATTAAAAACAACCTAAATGGGCTTTGCCCAGGAAATTTCCTAAGACAATTGGCCTCAGTTGATTAATTGGATGTATCATAAGTACTAAGTAACTAAGTACACTGCAATAATGAAATGTAAGCCAAGTGAAAAGTATTTAAATCATGACGTTAAATCTAATTTTCCTTATTGTAAGAATTATTGACTTCTCCAAAAATGTGTATTTATGATTATTTAGCTTACTTTAAGAAATCTTGTCAAGTAAATTTTGTCTAGTTTTTGCGTATGTATTTTGTCATTGTACTTTTTTGTATACAATATTTGTAGTTTTTTTTGTTTTTTTTTTTTAACCAGAGGCTAATATTATTAGTTCACTGGCGCTCCATACAATTGACCACGATAAAAACATTCCTGCCGTAGATCAATTCCTGCTTTTCTTAGTGACTGACTTTGGCTTCTTTTGATGATCAATTCCAAAACACAATTTTACAGAAAAGTGTATTCTTTTGAATTTAAATAGTCAATAACTTGAATAATGTGAATTTGTAGTATTTATGCCCATCTGCCTTGCACCCTATGCTTCCTGGGATAGGTTCCAGCTTCACTGCAACCTTTCTCAGGATAAAGCAGGTTTAGAAAATGGGTGGATTATATTAATGATTTTCATTTGTTTACATTATTCAGTCAAGTATTACATTTCAAGTTTATCGTCAGGTATAGGTGATTTTCAGTACATCACACCAATCAGTTAATGTTCATACATAGTGTATGAGACAATTATCAGCATATGTTGCATGTATTCCTGGCAAAGTGAAAAAAGTTAACTATTAACACAACAGATAGTGTGTTAGTTTCAGTACACAGTCTAAGTGTTTCAGTATTTGGTGTATGTACTGTGCAGAATGAATTAAGTTGCAAACAATTCATTATATAAAAAAAAAATATTGTGAGCTATATGTACAGTCAATGTAAGCATTAGCATTTTTGTACCCCAGGTGAAAGTGTAAATTTTGCTTCCTTACGTGGTTGTTTTGACAAGGAAGTTCCACATGTGCAATATGTTTGGGAGTGTAATATTTTGCAAATGCAGTTTAAAGTATAATAAATCAAAGAAGGGTTTGGTGGGTCCCCCTTGGAATTATGCATATGCACTGTGTACATTGTCCATTTCCTTGTTCTTTCATACTTGCGCTAGTGCCATCGGTCACAGCTTATTGTTATGGGGAATCCAACTCCTTTAGTATGTCTCTCTCCCTCACTGGCAGCAGGACTATAGTTGTATAGCTCACCTCAAATATGTAACCACATCTTACTTCAGCTTCAGTGAACCTTACTTCTTCCACTTCAAATGTCACTTCTCATCTTGCTTGTTTTAGTTTCTCATAACACCTACACTTATTCACTTGTCCTTTTTCTCTATTGGTGATTGGCACTGTTGTGCTGTCTGTGTTAACTGGTAGCTAGTCTATGCTGAGCAGAAAAAAGACAGGATGCCTTAAAATAGCCCACTCGTTATAGCATTACTATTGACAAATATCACCAAATGAAAAAGAAAAACGTTTTGCCTAATTTTCTTTTTTCTACAGTGTCGCCAAATTTCAGTCAAATCAATCAAAGTTTTTTTAAGATATATCTTCAGTCAGGTCTTTGACATTTGCATTTTCCATCTTTTGGCAGAGAATGGTGGCATGTTTCTTGGCACAGCTGTGTCGTCAGTGCTTTGAAGCTGTCTGATAGGCTTTGATACCCCCACTTTCCATTGATCAATATTATGTATGGATTAGGGTCTAATTTAGCACATTCAGTGAGCTATTTGCATGTTCTAATGACCAATGCTATGTATGGGTTAGGCTCTTTAATACCATTCTGCCTCCTTCTATCAGATTGGAACGGTGCCCCTGTTTTAATCACTAACCTTCATTCATAGTCCTTAGTTTTTTACAGCTACCTGAAAAGATGCTTCTGCTTTCTTTAATTGGAAAATGTATGTATGTATGTATATATATATATATATACAGTGGAACCTCGAGATACGAGTTTAATTCGTTCCAGCACTGAGCTCGAGGAGCTCTATGAGCTCTGCCATGTTCTTAAAGTGTTTACCCCAGACTGGCTGGGTGAAGCCACGGGGAAGTGCTTTCAGGAGCAGGTAGCAGGCCACCTGCTCTATTATTTGGTAGGGCTTGTTCTCCTGTGGCCTTAGCCACTGCCCTACCCTTGCCTGGCTTGCTGAGGAGTTGGCAGCTCTGGGTCCAACCTCCAGTTTCTTACTCTAGTCACCTGCCAGTCTGGGGCACCCCTAGGTAGTAATAAATACTGGCACACTTGCTCAGTCTCTTGCCCTATGTAGCTCTGCATGGCTAAAAATGCCTACATAATTAGCCATGTGCTGTAACTAGGAGTCAAGATAAGCCTTAAAGGAGTGCCCGTCCTGTCAGAAAACAAATGAAACCTTGTAAAATAATAATGATTACAAAAGATGTATTACTATTTAGATGGGGTTTGTATCTTGGAAGAAAAAAGTGCAAAGTCCTACACCACCACTTTTTGAGCGCAATATTTTTTTTTTTTAACTTATTATTGGTTAGTGGCCATTTGTTGTATTTAGTTTGTGGTTGTACTTTCATCAACATCTTTTGTTGTTTGATGCACAGTGCTGCGGTGGTTAGCGCTGCTGCCTTGCAGCTCAGATCCTGTATAACTAGCAGATACTTTTGTAACCCCTGGGACAATTAAAGCACCATTGCACCATTATAATGTACTTAAAGCTAGTCCAATTCCTCCTTTCCTATGGACTTCAATGAATTTTGCTGAATTCAGTGAATATTTGTGATTTTTGCCTAACTTATGTCAAAGCAAACTCCATGGGGATTACCTGTCACTATTCAAAAATTATGGAAGTTTGTAATGATTTCAACAAGCAAGCTGCATATGAAGAGCTGCTGTTATTTCATGTTATGGTATATTATGCCTGCATACAGATAACAAAATGAATGATGAAATCTGAGTGGCAGAGATTTAGGATAAACTGAAACAAGTAACTCAAAGTTTAAAAAAATATAAGTCTGTGATCGGATAACTTGTTCAAAGGGTAAAACAGGTTCAAAGTCAACATAATAGCTTAGCCAAACCATAAAATTATTCTTCAAAAACATTTTTTGAGATTTTGAAGTGAGTGAAATGAAAACCTTCCTTTATTATAAATAAAGTTTGAATGCCAACTGACACACAGTCCAGGCTTAAATCATTGATCACCTTGATATCGTGCTGCATGTAACTCTGATACAGCATCATAATAACATGAATAAACCGGAAAACAAACTACAAATGAAAATTGCCATGAAGAAAATATTATCTATTAGATAGGCAGTTTAATATAACATGATTCAAAATATTAAAAAGCTTTGTGTTCATATCCAATTATTTATTTTTAGATGTTTTCATAGTCATTTTCAAAACAGAGGTATGCAGGGAAAATATACCCTAAATAAATGGTTGTGCTTAGCATATCAGTAATAATAGTATTACTGCCTAGTCTAGTATTATTATTTTGATGTAATAAACCCTTATTTGTATTTTTCATTCTTTGTAGCATATCAAGTTATATTATTTCATAAAATTATGATTTATTAAGATATTGCCTGTTATAACATCAAGGGGAATACAAAGAATGAAACTGTTATCGTAATAATAGACTTCTTACTGGCATTTTTTCATCACTGTTAGTACCACAACAAAATTTATTAAAATACATGTGACATACCCATGTTACACTTGAATGCTGACACAATGAATTATTTTTAAAATATGTTTAAAATGTATTGTCCTGAAATTAGTAGTGTGAAATTTAAAATGTTTTCACATCCAAAGCGATGGGTGCATGTTGCTGGCTCACTCTTTTTGTGGATAATATTTGCATTTCTTAGATAAATTAGGTTAATTAGTTTTTGTAGACAAGCAAGATGGTATATGAGGGTATGTGAAAGCAATCTTCATTTTATTATTTAACAATATGAAGCCTAAGGTTTGAAGCTCACATAGTTTGTGTGTTTCTTTGGTCTGTTTAGAGGTTGATAATGCTACATTGAGTAAAATGGATTAGGCAATATATAAGAAACATCACGTGGATGCACTAGGACACATCATCAGTGATGTATCCTGATGTCATCAGGCGTTTCGGGTCTTGCAACATCATACACCCTCACTCAGGCGACCCAGCCGGGGTTGATCAATCCCCAACTTGTATCCCAGTAGCGATCCACGGATCAGCCGTCTTCATCCAACGCCACCTTGAGGCTTTCTCTGCGGCTTCACTTGCGGATTTAATGGCCCTCTTCTTGGCCGCTCCTGTTATGCCCAACTGTGTAAGGACTCTGCAGAGTGAGCGTCCTGCAAATTATCTGCAGCCAGTTTCTATGGGCTCATAGAGTACCCTCCAGCCTCTGTCCCTGCACTCCTCCACCAGCTCCTGGTACTTGGCGCATTTCCTCTTGCTAGCTTCCTCAATACGCTCTTCCCAGGGCACTGTCAGTTCCAGCATGATCAGCTGTTTTGGGCCTCAGATGTAATGATCATGTCTGGCCGGAGTGTTGTTATTATAATTTGCTGTGGGAACTTTAGGTGGTTTCTCAAGTCAGCCTGCAGCTGCCAGTCAGAGGCTGTGTGGAAGAGGCCTGTTATTACTGCCTTTGCCTGGGATTACTCTCCTGCTTTAATGAAGGTAACTGCCTTCTTTGAGCTGTGGAGGAGCTAGTGTTGATGGCTGCAGCCAAGCTTTCAGCAACTGCCTTGAACACCTTGTCATGGCGCCACCGGTAGCGGCCGTCTGCCAGTGCCTTAGGGCAGCTGCTGAGTAGATGTTCTAGAGAGCCTCTTCCTGAACAAAGTGGGCAGGATGGTGTCTCACTCTTTCCCCAGACGTGGAGGTTTGCTGGGCTTGGCAGGGCATCGTAGACTGCCTGCAGTAGGAACCAGACACGAAAGAAATCTCCCTGCATTATGTCCAACCAGGTGATCCTTCGCTGGAGACTAGTCTCCCATCTTGTCTATGCACCCTGTTGCCGGAGTCCTACTGCCCTGCTCACTCTCTCTTCCTCCACCCCTGCTTGGACGTCTTCCTGTAGTTGATGGATTCTCTCCTTGCCCTGGGCCTTGCCGACCTGAGTCTTTGGGAAGTAGCATGTCTTTATCAACAGAAGGAGTCATGTGTCATATTTTTGGGTTTACAGGCTAATTTACACCATATTTTTTCAAGATAACTCAATTGACATGAAATGACGTAATGGTCTTGAAGGAGTAGAGTGTCTTAAGTATCTGCATACTTTGCAGCTTTGGATTTATTCATCTGTTTTCTTAACCCACTTACCCTAAAATTGGGTTACAGGCAAATTTACATTCATTTTTTATCAAGATACAGGGTGAACCCACACAAACTAAGGTCAATTTAGCCTCACCACTCCACTTAACTTGCATGTTTTTGGAGTGTGGGAGGAGACTTGAGGACTTGGAGAAAACAATGTGGATGTGGGCAGAACATGCACATTCCATCCAGGGAGCACCCAAAACCCGATCTCTGGTCATCTTGTTGCAAGGCAGCAGCACCACCACTTAATCACTGTTCTGCCCATTTAATAGGTTTATTTAAAAGATAATTATCCCCTGTATAATAGGTTATTTCTGTGTGAGTGTTTGCCACATTGAGACTAGCATTCAGTTATTTGGGAATGCCTAATTAAAAATGTTAGGAGGTTCTCTATAAATATGTACACAGTTCACAATGCATTTATAAGAAAAGTGTAACATCTGTGAATCTTGGTTATCATTAGCGAATTTTTGTTGAAGCTAGGTGAATATTTTGCTTGGTCAGTATCGTACAGGTTTGCTAATCTAGGTTTGAGTCCTTGAGATTCTTGACAAAGACAATTGATGAAGAAGGTCAAAGGACTCTAGAAGTAAATGATTAACAGCTTAGCAATGAGCCTGACAAGGAATACTGCTATGCAGTAAATCATCCTTCTTGCTTAAAAACAATTCAACTTTGGCATGAGGAGTAGAACAAATGATGACATGCACCCAGAGAAATGTAGCCTTTGTCTTGTTTTATCATAATCTAAAGTTTTATAGCAGTCACTCTTGTGTTTATATGTGCTGTTTCTGATCAACACTGCTAAAGTAGTCTGTAAAGCAGCTGACATGTTACTCTGGTCATGGCGTAATACCTCAAAGTGGATGGCAGAAATCACTGATCACAGATTTAGTGTGAGACAATTGTTTGCTTCCTGAAGAATCATTTAAAGTAGCCTGTGCTTGTATTATGAGTAACCAAATGCGTGAATTTGAGTAAAGTGCTCATTTAGAGAAGTATTGAAGTTAATAACATCTATCTATAAACCACATCTGTTTTTTTATCATTTGGATTAGTTGGGTAGTGACTAAAATAAATGCAGGAATATGCCATGAATAAGGGGTGCCAGAATATTAATGAGTAAAGTGAAATTGTCCTCAAATATTGTTTCCCTTGCATTGAAAATCAATGGAGTGGGACATAAACAACTAAATGAATGATTGGTATGGCATTTATTGATATTTTCTGATGAACGTGCCTAAAATCCACAATAGTTTTTTTGTTTAGCCAATGTTGCTGAACCAGCTCACATACTCAGGATATGCCCCTTGACACACCCCTTGTTTCCAAATAATAATTGGCAATCATTATTTACCTAAAATCTCTTTTCAGGCTCCACTTTTGTCCCTTCTTCTGTCCAAATGTAGAGCCTCTCTGGAAAGGCAACACACAGCAGCCCCATATAATATATAATATTGTAATTTCTATATAATAATATTGTATTTCTATTGAGTATGTGGAAAGGTTGTTCCATTTGCAGTACCATTTCATAGCCACAACAGCAGCAAATTAAAAACAAAACCAATTATGACACAAATTATATATATACACCTAGCTTATATTAAACAATCATTCATTATGCAGATCAAGATAGGCACTGGTGGAAAAAACCCATTTGGATTTCTGCAGAATTAATTTTTCTTCAGTAGTTAAGATGCTGATTCTCTCTCACACTTTCTCTTCTTCTCTGTTAGTTCAGGTGCTCTCAGTGCTCCACCTATTATTTTCTCAAAATAGGGTTGTAGTGTGCATAAGCTAGTAGGATGGATGGATACTGATAACCAAAAATTCAAATGTATCCAGTTGAGCAGGTCAAGCGCTAGGGTGTGCTAGTGCTTTTTACAACTTTAAAATAATATTGTTTTGGTAAAATAAACCAGTGCATGTTTAACCAGGTGTATCAGGTCTTTTGTCTAGAAAGTATGTATTTATGGGTTGGCTGGTATTAGCCAGTGTCTGTAAGTTTACTAATTTAAAAATGTTGCCCTCAGCTATTACCATATTTTCAGCAAGTGTCACACAGCATACCCTACAAAATTCTATAATTGGTTTGTTTATCTTCCATCTGTTTCATTGTGGTGAGGCTCTATTGCACTGTCTGCTCTTTTCACTTTCGCAGTATTTTTTTATTATGTGTGTGCACAACATGCCGTGGAAAGTGAATAATGTTGAGTGTTGATTAGCCCTGTGAGCTTAGTGTTTACGTGCAGGTGGCCTGGTTGTTTCAAAAACGTAAGAATTGAATAAAATGCAATGCATGCATAATTAGTTTCATTCACATTTATTGTTATGTGTACAAAATACAATGAAACTCTTATACGTGCCCTTTACCACCACGCTACCACTCAACATGAATCTCCCACAGCAAGCTAAAATAATAACACAGATTGCAGTTGGAGAAAAGTAAGACCCCGTTTAGGAGAAAACAATTACATGATTTGAGCGCACATTTATCTCTTGTTACAAGCCATAGCAAAACATAACCATTGATAAAAAAAAAGAAATTGCAGAGACAAAGCTTTGGAAATTCATGGAATAGAGGATGGGGAGTTTATGTCAAAACTACAATCATGATGCTTGTGAGCAGACAAGTGAACAGGAAACATAATCTTACCTCAAGAAACGAGTATCAGAGTTATTAGTAATAAAATGTATTATTTCCAATTTATGTTTATTATCACAAGCACACCTCAGAAACACAGAAAGCACACTTCATTACATCAAAACATTTGCTGCTTTAAAGTGGACATATTCAGTAAGTGTTAAAGCTTTTGTCTTCATGTTGGGACTTGAGTATTTTTGCCTCCATTATAAAATAATAGCTTTTTTTTTAATTTATGAAAAATGATTCACTTTAGAATGCAATTTCATGAGATAAATTAACATATACAATGATTGTGAAGTAATAATCATATCCTTTAATAAAAGAGCAAATATCTACTTTTCTAATGCATGCAGTTTTCTCTTGCAGACAATGATTAACTGATGCCTTTGTTTGCCTGATAGGAATTTGCTTTGCATGTCATTGGATGCTTAAGACCTGGACTATAAAATATTTCTAAACCATAAAATGACATGAGATTGCATTCCCATCATTTATACTAGGCATGAATTCAACTATAGTCTTTGGAAATGGATTCATTGACACCATTCATAAGCACTAAAATTGAAAAATTGAAATTCAGCTCTTTATGTAAAATTTATGTTTGCCCAATTTAGGTGAAGTGAGTTTCCCATCAACATTTTGTAATAAAAAGTAGCATGCTGGGTAACAAGAAAACATATAGCTACTGCATATCAAAATACACTGCTATCCTGGCAGTGAGCAAAAGGTACTTGTAATTTAAAAGAAACAAAATTCTGATGATATATGAAGAAGGCATTGTATTCTGCATTCAAACTTTGGCATGTGGCTAGTGCCTAGACAGTGCCTTTCAAAAGACACAGGTCTGCTACATGCAATTTTATGCTCAGTCGAAATGTTTCGAAATACACTCAGTATCTGGTATTTTCCAACCAGAGGTTACTGAATCATATATTACTGATTATTAGTATTAATTTCCAGTAAGCACAGCATATTAAAGTCCTAATTGAGGGTTAACAAAGGCAAGTTAAATCCAAGTGTCCTATTATCTAGGAACATGTTGCTCACTAAAGTGCAGCAGTTGATTGCTATTTTTAAGACTTTGTTTAGTTAGTTGTATTTATATATTGTATGATTGTATGAAGATCACAATACTTAATGGAAATTTTACACACTAGACCTAAAACCACAGCAATTATTTTCTTTTGAATGACACATAACCAGTTTTTCATGTATTCTGACCTCATGTAATGTTTAGTACATCTTTAAAGATATGCACATTTTTATAAAATAGAGGGGTATGATTGCTGTGTGTTAGTTTGTTTAACAAGGTCCACAGCCTTTGTGTAATATGCATTAGCATTATTGTTCCAAGACAGTTTTCCCTGAATGGTTATACCAAGGGCTTTGTACTTCTTAGCATTTGCCTATCAGCAATGGTATTAGGGTGTTCTGGTCCTAATGTTAAAATATGTTTCTGATTGTGTAGGAATAAAAGGGTGTGCTGTCCTTTGTGTAAAGCTGTAGACTGTTTAAGAGAATGTGGTGTGTGTCATTTAAATTTTGAATAAGGGAGTTTTAGAAATTATACTGAAACAAATTTTAGACATAATATTGAGGGAAGAGACAGTTAATTTGTGAATAATTGTTTTTGCTCAGGAAGATGTACAACCTGTTGAGATTAGACGATGACCATCCTGGATTTGTTAAATTATTTACATTTACGTTTATAAACATACACTGTATTTGACATGAACTGCGCAAAAAAACAAAGTAACAGCTATTACAACAGAAAATAAACTACATTAAAGAAGAATATACAAAAAGTCAGGAAGAGTTAACTTGCTTCTTTTAGTTGATATATTTAGTATTTAGGCTTTAAAGATTTCTTTGTGTATGGCTGGTTTATAAAGAAAGGATGTGCCACCCCAGACATGCACATTGAACTTACTGCCTAAGTAAACACCAGATAAAAGCTGAATAAGGCATTAAATGGTCATGTTGTTGAATATGTCCAGGTGGTTAAAATGAAATAAATGAGAAGGAAAGACCAATTGAGTGTCATCACCCAGCACCACGCTGCCTGCCCTTAAGCAAAATGTGATTGCATCCACGAGAGCATGATAATGTCTGTCGACTTGCTGCTTTGTTTATTGATTACTCACTACTTGTTTTGTTTAGGGAAGGATCCATTAATAATTACACCAGTGCAGCCCTCCTCTCCTGTGTCTTGTTTTTAGCTTCATTCTTGATAGATTTTTCCAGTATTGCATGAACTGTGGATTTCCTTTCTTTTCACAGTTATCTCTTATCTCTACTGAGTTTAACCTATACAGTAACTGATTCAAGCTAAATTATTTTTCAGTCTCTGAGTTGTGCTAAACTGGAATGTATTCATTTCAATTTATTTGTATAGTGAAGTGTTGGTAGTAGCTAGTGTTGGAAAATGCTAGTATAGAAAGTTAAGCTGGAGCATTAACCTTTTATTTTGAGTAAACATTTGTCCAAGTCAGAGGTCAGGAAATCATCAAGGTAACAGAAATGACACTAAGAAGAAAAGACAGCAGGATTTGAATTTAAAACTGAAAGCCAGCATCTCTAAGTGATTAAGCAACATGCTATCCACCTTGCATCATAAACCTTTGTTCAGGCTGTGAGCTACAACAAAAAAACAAAAATGTTTATAACTTTGTCTTTCCTAATCACACTGCTATCTCTAACCTTTACCTTTGCAGTGCCCAACATCTGCTTGATTGTTATCTAATCCACCTGCTTTCATTTCTAATTTATACCCTTTATCTAAATGACATACAACTGCGCTTTTTGTACTGTGTTGTCATGGCAAAACAAATTATCACAAATACAGCCTAAACCCCCTTACTTATTGGAAGTGGTTTAGAGGAGACACTGGTAAGAGTGGAGACCTTCATTAACTTTGCAATTTATTAGTCTGGATTTCCTCCATTGCCATGGATACTATGCCAGTCCATGAGTACATATGATCATCCGAATCCCTGCCTCTACCTTTACACATACTCTGAGTGACCACTTTATTTAGTGTGCTACCTTACCCACCTCAGTAACTATCATGACATACTATTTGTGCAGACAGATTTTAAATTCTTGTTATAGTAGGTACACAATGTGCCTTAGTGAACATGTCAGATAAAGGAATCCTACTAGCACTTTCATTCGTAACATTGTCAATGAATGGGCTATGATCACAGTGCCAGTCGAAGCTCATTTGGAGCCCTATGCAGGGTGGATGGATATCACCTCTCATTGTCCTTAGTGGGTAGTCAGTACTTTTAAACTTCCACAAACATTGCCCCCCTCGGTGTCCAGAGTGAGTGTCCTGTCAGTAACACAAACAGAGCTGCAGACTTTAAGGAGCATGTGCCTTTTAGTGTATGTAGTGTGCACACTTTTTCATTCAGAAGCGGCGATCAGTGGGTAATAGTGCTCACTCAGTATCATCAGAGTTCAATAACTGGAGGATCTACCTTGGTGTCCAGAGCATGCGTCCCTTATCTTTCAGAAGTGACACCCCTCAGATGACAGCACCCTAGGCGGCTGCCTTTGTCACCTTATGGATTGACTTGCTCTCTGTAATATAAAAAAACATCTGGCTATCTTCCGGTAGGAAACAGAGCAATGGTAAAATGGCCAGCAGAGGCTGCCAAGAGCTGTGCATAATAACTTATGGCCCAAATTCAGTCACCCATCAACAGTATAAAGCATTGTTGCTAAAGAAGGCATCTTATAATGCATAACTCATTGCATGTCATCACAGATGGCATAAATCAGATGATTACCCAGCTTCCACTCCTACTTGTGAAAAATAAAGACAAGGATATATTATGCTAAGGAGCACCAATACTGGGAATTAGAAGAATGGACATTCACGGCCTAATGTAATAAAATCGGTTTCATTCTTATTCATGCTGATGAAAGGATGAGGGTGTGGTAAAAGCACTATTAGTCAATGAATCCATCTTGACAGGTGTCAGCAAAGCAGGGTAAAGGTGATTGTGTGGTGGTTTGGTAGTTTTTTGTCTATGTGACCATTAGGTACCCAGAGATTATTATGAAAATATAACATTTAATCATATATTATATGAGTGATCCTCTGAGTGAAAATTTGACTTTTTCCAATTTCAGACAATATAGAATGTCTTTTACACACTTAGTTATGAAATCTGGGTTGGGATTCTATCAGTTAAGAAAGATATGTCTGTGTGGTAGTAATGTGACATAGGCTATTACAATTTGTCTTTCTCCACTTTAGGCCCACCTGGGATTACACCAAATAGAACTGTTGAAGAGATAGGACTGACCCCAATGCTATCTGATAAATGTTTAATAGATTTATGTCCAAAATTATGTTAATTTGGTGAATTTCCAAAAAATGTTGTTTAAAGATGCTGGAGTTAAATGGCAACACTCACATGTTGAATCTTTCCCTAGATACAGTTTGTACAGTTTTAAACAAGATAAATGTGATCAATTAAAAATTTTAATTTAAATTATTGATTATTGGCGCATATTGAGCTAGAGTGTATTTTATGTATGGATGTCTTCTACTCCTTTTCTGAGTTGTTAATTGAAAGTTCATTTTCCCACTCTACCCCAGGATTGTTGAAGGGAAGAATCTTTGAGATGTTATTATGTATTTTTAAGACACTGTCTGAGTCTTCAGGACTGACCAGTAATGCCTCTGAAATAGAAATGGGCAGAAGGTCTGGAAAATTGACTAGTTTTTTTTAACAAAGTTTCTAATTTAAAAGTAGTGAAAAAAAATGGTTTTTGGAAAATTAAATTTAAAGCAAAATTCTTTATATGATGCAAAAACATTATCTATATAAAGCTTTCTTAATGTCCCAATCCTGAGCATTTTCCAGAGATTAAATGTTGAGTAGGTTGGAGAAGGTTGAAAAATGTTATTATTATTGTGAGGAACAACAGATAAAAGCTTCTGTGTATTGAAGTGCACACTGCATTGGTTCCATATTCTGAGTAAGTTATGGACTACAGTATTATTAGTATATTGACAAAAGGTAGTACTTACTGGGGCACAAAGTGAGGCATATAAAGAAGTCCAGAAAAGTTTTACTTCCATTGCTGAGCTGACTGATGTAAAGTCATTAATTTGTTCCAGTTTCCAAGTCTTTATAATATGTATTTATGCTGTTAAGTAATAAAATTGAAAATTAGGGTCATGCCATCTTCTAGTTCAGGTCTTTCTAGAGTTGACTTTTGAATGTGTGGATATCTTGAATTCCAGATAAATGAGGTCATAGGGATGCTTGAAGGATGTTCATGTTGACAAAATCAAATTCTCCCAGGTAAGGTTAGATGGAGGATGAAGCATCTGTTAGCCTCTTGATTGATTTTTTCCACACTGTTACCAAAATTGTGTTGAAAATGTATAATGTATATCCCTAGTTATTTAAACTGTTTTGATAGAGTGAATGGAAAGATGTCCAGTCTAGTATTGTGTGCTGGAGAGTTCATTTGAAAAGCCACACTTTTATTCAAATTAATTTTGAGTCCAGATCTCTTTAGCAATTCTTCTAACGCAATAAAAACTAATGCTACAGGTATTTGTGGGTGTGATATATAAAGTACCATATCATGTGCATATAGTGATATTTTCTGTTTTCAGCCTTCTCTGATAATCCCCTTTATCTCTGATGTATTTAAAAAATTAATAGCTAATACCAAGCAACAGTGATAGAATACTACCTACCTAATTTGAGGTTAATACTGAGACTTCTGGACTACTATAACATAATTTTATTCATGTAGATATATTTGGGCAATGTCAAATTTGTGCAATGTGGTAAATAGGTAGTCCCATTCAACTCTGTCAAAGGTTTTCTCAGCATCCAAAGATAATCAGATCTATGGTGTGTTAGATTTTGTGGGTAAGTATTTTACATTAAACTCCAAAGGTCTGAACCTAAGTATTTGCCTTTAATAAATCTGGTTTAGTCTTATGATATTACAGAAGGAAACAGTTTCTTGTTCTTTCTAGCTAAAGTGTTGGAGAGTATCTAAATATCATTCAGAAGTGAAATTAGTATGAAGCACATTGTTGTAGTAAGTTCGTAGTTTTCTTTGGAAAAAAGGTAACTAATTTTTGTTTTAAAGTTTAAGGTAAAATTTTGCTTTCTCTAGCTTCTATGAATTTTGTTAATAATAGTGGAGTTAGCTTAGTTGGAAATTCTTTTATAAAATTCCACTGGGTATCCATCAGTGTCTACTGCATTACCACTTTGAAGAGAGTGTTTAACATTCAGTACATGGGTTTGACTTTTGCTGTGATATTCAAATTGTATCAAAGTAATCCTTAGATTGTGTCTCATCTTCTTTAAACTAAGTGGAGCACAAGGATTTATAATACTGCTTAAATGTGTAAGTTATATTTTTATAGTCTATTATTTTATCTTCAGTTTCATTGGAAATTTCAGTTATTTCATTTCAAACTACCTGCTTCTGGATTTTTTGAGCTAAAATCTTATTAGTCTTCTCTCCATGTTCATAATAATGATCTCACGATTTAAAGATGAATTGTCCAGTTTTTTTTTGTTGTCTAGAGATTAAATTCTGATTGTAGAGCCTGTCTTTTCCTTTTAGTCTCCCAATTTATTTTTATGAGAGAGATAAGAAATAATCTGTTTCAGTAAAAACACCTTCAATCTTTCCCAAAGTGTTCCAGCAGAAACCTCTGAGGATGAGTTGTCTCTAAAGAAATAATCAATTTGTTTGGAGATGAACTCTGTAAAGTTCACATCTGGTAACGAAGGGAGGTTAAGATGCCAATTACGAGATGAGTATGTACGGCATAATGATTCAAGCTCTAAGATAAGAACATCATGATGGTAATAACAATAACATCATATTTATAAGATTATGGGCAGAGTGGTGGCTCTGCACTGGTATCCAGAACGTTGCCAGTTCAAATCCCTGTTACTGCCAAAGAAGATCCTACTTTTCTGGACCCTTGACCAAGGCCATTAACCTACAATTGCTCCAGGGTCACTGTACAATGGCTGAGCCTGTTCTGTGACCCCAAGGGATATGCGAAAACTAACAAATTCCTAATACAAGAAATTGCATAAGGCTAAATAAAGAACAAAAAAAAAAATGATACTGGGCAATAAATTATTATCAAAGAAGAAGTAATCAATTCTTGAGTAGCTATGAATTTTCTCTTTAAATTTAAGAATCTCCATGGAATTCAATACATTATGATCCATTACAAACTGTGTTATTGGCTTTGCAGTATTAGATATTATCGTCACTGTAGTTGAAGATCAAAAATATCCAGCCATTATAATGCTCATATTGGGAAAAGATGTCTCTCTATTATAAAAAAAAATCCTGGAAGTGATACCCCGGAGACGTGACGTGATCTTCTCAGATCTTCTTGGAAGACAATTTGACGTCCCGCGAGAGACACTTTAATGTCACGCGAGACAAGGCAGTGAGACTACATTTAAAACAAGTTCACGGACTAACCTAGCTGTTGTTGTAATGCTTTTGGCAGACACGCTTCATGTGCTCCCAGCTCTTAAAACAACGACAAGCAAAAAGCAGAAGATGCAGCTCACCAGCAGCAGCAAGCCAGCATCTGATCCGACTGCTACTCCTTAGCATATGGAAAGCCAAACCCCTCCCCCCCTTCACAACGTGAGTGGCAAAGACGCGAAGTGGCAAAAGGACAGCTGCTGTACAGGCTTTTAAATGATCGACACGCAGCACGACAAGCAGAATACGCAGCTCGCCAGCAGCAGCAACAAGCCGGCAGATGATCCATCCGCTTCTCCCTAGCGTGCATTCAGCTGCCCCCCCTTCACAACGCGAGCAGCGTTATACATCCTGCAAGAAAGAGATTTAACCACGCCCGGGCCGGAAATAAAGGAGAAATACAGTATTGTTTTTACAAAAGTTTTAAAGTAAAAGTGCAAATAATGCATATGTAACAATTCCCATGAAAATAACAATCTCTTTAAATTGTATATCCGGTAAACCAAACCCGGGGGAGGGCGAGCGAAGTGAACAGGGGGCAGAGCCCCCTAGTACATTTTGAATAAAATCTCTTATCATCTACATTAGGTGCATATACATTGTATATCTATCAAAACTACTTTAGAATGTAATAAATTACCCATCACCATGACATAGTTCCGTAATGTACAGATACTATGTCCGATGTGGTACAAATGGGAATGGCTTATGAATTAAAATTCCCATACCTCTGATTTTCTTTATATAGCTGGAATAAAACATTTGGCTGATCCAGTCTCTTCACAGTTGAAGATGATTCTTACTTATTAAGTGAGTCTCTTGTAAACAATACTATCTTTGCCTTTAAGCCCGTGAGGTGGGAGAATACTTTTTCTCTTTAGATTGTGATTGAGGTCTTTGACAGCTTAAAATGTTCAGCGTTTTGTCAGATTCACACTGCTTGTTAAATTTGCGAACATTTTGTAATCTTAAGCAAAAGTGTTACATTATTTCAGAATTTAGCTTTAACACTGATTTCATATCATTACTGGCTAAGGAGCTTGCCATTATTTTGGCACCTACTGTACAATTGTGGGTGTTAAAACAATAGATAAATAGTAACTTGCTCTCTTTCCCTTCTTTCCCCATCTCCACTATCCTCCCCCATCTTGCCTCCCCTAGTAAGGCTAGACCACACCTCACAGAGTCTCAGTCCTCTAACATGCAAAGAGACAGGGCACACCCAAAACAAAAAGAGAGTGCCTGCCAGCAGTGTAGTAAGTATTAAGTTGCGTTATCTTTGTAAAGTCTTGATACAATAAACCTAGTTTAAGATATTAAACAGTCTCCTGAAAAAAATTGGCAACCTAATTCTTTTGTTCAAATGGAATAAATATTCAAAAAGAGATTTGCTTAATGATGTATATTTTTTACTTTATATAGTGTATCTATATAGTTTATGTTTTGATTGTTCCCCTTCTGTAGTGTTACCAAAAGTAATCAAAAGCAATGGGAATTAAATTAAACATTTTTGTATAGAATATTATGCGCATGTAAATACATGCATGTACATATAAACATACAACAGCCCAATATACATCCATCCATCCCGCTATATCCTAACTACAGGGTCATGGGGGTCTGTTGGAGCCAATCCCAGCCAACAAAGGGCGCAAGTCAGGAAACAAACCCTGGGCAGGTTACCCACCCACTGCAGGGCATGCACACACACACCAGGGACAATTTAGAATCGCCAATTTGGCTCTTTGGACTGTGGGAGGAAACCGGAGTACCCGGAGGAAACCCACACAGACACAGGGAGAACATGCAAACTCCACGCAGGGAGGACCCGGGCAGCGAACCCAGGTCTTCCAACTGCGAGGCAACAGCACTACCACTGCGCCACCATGCCGCCTGCCCAATATACACTTGTGTTAAATCTACTGTCACTTTCAATTACTTAATGGTTACTGCATGTACACATATATACTGTATATTTTATAAAATAAACTTGCAATACAATGAAAAGTGACACAGTGTTGCAAACATGTTATATTAATGATTTACTGATTTGCTAGCATATTCTTCTTTTGTATTTAAAGCATGATTCCTGTTTATGTTTCTGTTTACTAAAAATAATATTTTAAAAAACAAGTAGAAAAAACAAAGTTCAAAATGGATGGGGATCATGATACATCCTTTCAGGCAACAGTGTGCCCATTTGAGCTTTCTTGGCAGGGTAATGTACCATATCATAAGGCTTGGAAAGTCCTGTAATAATCCCAGTTATGTAACTTAAGCTACATGCAGTGGTTCCCTGTTCATCACATCTCAATCCAAATAGGCATTTTTAGATAGAAGAAGCTATTTTAAGTCGAAATACAATATTAGCTTGTCCATGTCTACCCTTTGGCGTTGACATGGACAAGCATTCTTCTACCATCTTATTTCGACTTGAGTTGATAACCTGATGAACTCAGTGGATTCTGTGCAAATATGGTTACAAATATCTATTAAGAAGGTGCACCTAATGAGGTATCTACTCAGTGTATGTTGACTAAATGCCATGGCAGAATGGAGACAAGATTCAAGGAACAACTGAAAAAGATAGAGGAACTTTAAATAATATATTGCAAGTAGGAACCTACAGTAAACCACAGAAACATTTATTCTGTTTCAAGCTTTAATAACAACAAAAACATTTATTTATGTGGCAAATTTTCATACATGAAAGTAGTTCAAAAATACTTTACAATAGTTGTGGCTAGTATAGAAACATATAGTCCAGCTTAATAACAAATTATGGTAAAATGGCCAGGAAGCACAAGAAAATAAAAATTCCAATTGGTGGGATGTTGTACAAAGTAAACCTGTGGGGTTCCAAAGCCAAAAGACCTCTCAAACGCCTGGGTATTTTTGTAATAAATGAACATGTCACCATTAACAGTACTCTGCATCTTCCTTGCATCGCAGGTGGCTACCGCATACTTAGCCTAGGGGACAGTGGTGCATAGTGCCACCACAGAGTACCAAAAAAAAAGAAAACACACAAAACTAGTGCTTATTTACCAGCCTATAAAACAGCAAATAGATTTGCATTTTTTGAAAAGAATCAATTTCCTCTTCCCCTCTGTTTGAAGAAATACTCGTGATGCTAGTAATTTTTAAGTGATCTAGAAAGCTAGATTAAAGAGGGGATTTTTCAGTAGTTGTAATGAAGTGTTCAGATGTACTGGCTCAACGTATCTCTAGCAGTAGAGTACTCCATATTTTTCGTGCAGAAAGCCACAGTTTCAGAGTGTTATCCATTTAAAATTTTTCCAAAAAGCTTTAAAGGTAGGAAACATGATTTGGGCCATGAATGATCCAAAACATATTTTCTCTTTTCAGAATCTCATTTCAAGTGAGAAATCATAATAGAGATAATACACTTGATGTGACATTGGGTATATACAATGGACTGTGGAAGTCAAATGCATGTTTTACTTGCAATGCACAACAACTTGTGAGTGCATTTAAAATGATACAAAACAATTTGAGAACTAATATGCTGCATGATTCAATGCTAGCTTTTACTTTATAGGTTAACTATTGGCAATTTGACTGATTTAACCTATAAGATTTTTATTACTATTAATATATGATTAAATTCTCTATAAAGAGTATAGTGAAGCTTGCAATAACTGATAAACATCAGCTTACTGTTGTCAGAGAACTTAATTCAAGAATAACATGAGCTGGGTAACTAATGTAAATCCTAACAAGTGATAAAGTCTAAACCTCCATTTCAATAACCTAGGCTTGTATTGCAGTTTTAATAGAGTAATGGCACAATAGGCTTTAATATTCAGATAATGCAGTATGTGTTATGAACAAGTATGGCTGTTTTTTAGATCATGTAGATATACCTTTATCATTAATATTCTGGAAAGGATTGCCTTGTGGTCTTCAGTGTTGGTCTAACTTAAGAATAACCTGAAAATAAATAAAAGGTCTTTTATAGACAGTCATCTTGAGTGCCTCAAGCTCCAAACTCTTTCGTTATAGCACCCAGTCCTCTTAATCAACTCTCCAGCAGGTTTGTTAAATAATAAAATATGAGAATACCACCCTACCACACACTCAAAATCAACAGAACTGAATTTGGCTAGTTGTAGACCAATTAAAGAGCATCTAGCTCTTGGCTAAGTTAGAGCCAGGCATTGCATACTAGTGGAAATCAACCAAAACAGTCTTCACAAAGTAGACTACGAATTCCAAGACTGCTGCTATAACTGAAATCCAGTAATGTTTTCTACTTCATCTGGCTTTAGTCTTCATTTTACCTTGTACATTGCTAGTGCAGGATATCATTATGGCATAGTAGTTAGCATTTGCCTTATTGCTCCAGTTGAATAGGTTCAGCTCCTGGCTTGCTCACAGTCTATGTGGTATTTTTTATGTTCTTTCCATCAAAACATGGATTTTCTCAAACTACTCCAGTTTTCCTCCCACATTTCAAAGTCAAATAGGTTATGTTGGTTGGTGTATCTAAACTGGTCCTAAATGGCTGCACGTGATTATGTCCTTTGATGGACTGGCACATTGTACAGCTTGTCCTTGCTTTTTGCCCAGTGCTTTCCACAGCCAATTAGAATTTTAAGAAATAAAGAAGGATGGATTACTAATCACTGCGGTGGGCTGGCGCCCTGCCCAGGGTTTGTTTCCTGCCTTGCGCCCCTGTTGGCTGGGATTGGCTCCAGCAGACCCCCGTAACCCTGTAGTTAGGATATAGCAGGTTGGAAGATGGATGGATGGATGGATTACTAATCACTAGATGCATTTAATATTGATTAGATTTTTGTGGTGGAATTACTATTATTATGTGAACTTGTAGTTATGTTTTAAGTCAGATGCAGCTCAAACTGATGTTAACAAGATAGGTCAGTGTTGAGAAAGACTGAAGCTGAAAGAATAAATGAAGTGGAATTTATGTTTCAAAGTTGGGCAACTGCATTAAGCACAATGCTAGGCAGACAGGCGTGTAAATTCTTGCTGTAGTTTGAGCCACTGTGGCAGTTGGCATTTAGGTGTACCTGTTTATTTTATTACTTTGTTCCTCCCAATGTTACTCCTCTTCCTTATTTTGCTGTTTTATTAATAAAAACCCTTATTTCTAATTTTTTTAATGGTATTCTGGGTTCCCCGTGACCCTGTAGTTAGGATATAGTGGGTTGGATAATGGATGGATGGATGGATTCTTGGTTTGGGAACACCCTGAGAGTATGAATCACATTTTAACTTTGGTGTGTAAATTTCCACTTTATAATTTACAGAAACCCAAATAAAATACCACAGAGATAACTTAAATTCAGTCAAGATTTCAAATGAGTCTAATTCTGTCAATGGCAATTATGAAACATGCTGTCCTTAAACTGAGAATTTCTAAAAATAATCCATCAGTCAATCATTTGACCAGTTGGCCAAGTGGAGCATTAGGGGCGATTATGTGCCCTTGAATAGTTAATTTACAATTGCCATTATACCTATTGACCTGTCAATGGAAACAAAGAATGAATGATGATGTGTATTCAAGGATCATTTCTTTTTATGTTGGAACACCATAAGCACATTTACATTACATTCTGTTACCCCCTGATAAAAAGTACACAATGCCATGAACATATATTATAAATAGAATAGGCTATAATGTGTGATTTTGATGTATTTGTTTTTCAGACAGACGGGCAGCAGAGATAAAAATAGAAATGTACAATTCTGTTTTTGATTATCTCTCTGCATCTGAGATGAGTGACTCATTTTGAGAAAGGATGAGGAGGTGGTATCTAGATAGTGGCTATATTTAGCATAGATTTGGTCATTTTTATTTAGACCACATCTTTCATGCAGTTTACTTCATTAATGTTTAATGTCTATTCATATTTTTTGGCATTTTTTATGAAAGGTGTACTATGTAAATCATAGAAGCTAGAATATATTCCTCTAGCATTAAAGTTTTGTGTTGCTCTCTGACTTTAATTTTAGTGACAATTTCCCTATAATATAGTAGATATCATACTGCCCCCACCCAATCTTTTCTGGCCTTGGCCATTTTGCAGTAATTATATGTGCTGAAAATTCATAAATGAATAAATATGTAATTTATAGTAAAAGTCTTTTATATCTTGCTGATTTTTTTAATATATTGAATATTATTTAATATCACAAGACATGTTTTGGGCAAATTTATTAATATACTGAAATATTTTTAGACTGTATCTTTAAAATACCAAATTATGTGAGTCCTTTTACAGCATGTATAAAGAAGCTGTTGTGTGTTTCCTGATTTATTGTGCTTACCATTCAACTGCCCATAATAAATGTTACACAGTAAATGTAAAAACAGTATATCTATCTATCTATCTATCTATCTATCTATCTATCTATCTATCTATCAGTATTTTTTTCCAAAAGGAGAAGCAAAATTGATATATCTGGTTATTGTAAACAATTGTTTGTCTTTTTCTTTTTTCTTGTTCACTCCCATTCTCATCTGATTGCTCATGATGCCACCTGCTGGCAGTTTTGTGCAATTATACAATTATTTTTAAATGCATCTGCCTATAGAGAGTTGATTTTTTTTTTTTTTTTCTGATCACTTATTTTTAATTAAAATTTTACTTTTGAGCTCTTCATTAGGCACGTGTGACATTTCTTGCTACATTTTATACTGCAATGAACAATAAAAATAAATTTAATTAAATGAATTGTATTGTGACTAATTTTCTTTTTTTTAGCTTTTAATGTAGTGCCTATAGTATGGCACAAGCTCAACTCAAGACCACACAACACTACAGAGTGGTGATGTTTGCAAAGAATATCACTGGCTTATGGATATAGATATAGATGTTCAGAACATCCTTAACACACACACTACCTAAGAAAGGCATACAGTATTGTTAAAAAACTCATCCATCTTGGAAAGACACATTTTTCTGTCTACCATTCTTAGAAATGGTTACAAGACTACTAATACTCACAGCACTTGATATGAGGACAGTTTTTACTCAAAGGTCATAAGACTACTCAGAAGACACTTATATTGACAGATTCATGACTGTTTCTTGTATTCTGATGTTGTATTTAATGTATGGTGCGGTGAATTCATATTCTGTTGCCAGTTATTATCATGTGGAAAAATGTGCAAATAACAATTTCATTTTTTTTATGTATACATGAATTTACATAAAACATATGAGTACATAAATTTAAACAATGAACAAAATCTTTTTTTGAACTAAATTACAAATTATAACAATAAGATGACTATAAATGTGTATATAGATGAAGCATGCTGTATACTGTACATGCCAGTATGAAACAGTGTTATTTTTGTTTTTTATATTACAAAACAAATGTTGTCATAATTCTTTTTCATGAAGGCGATGAAAGCCGTAGTCTGAGAATGGTCTACTGCAGCTGCAGACCTCTGTATTCTGCAATTCAGGAGCTCTGCTGAACAGCCAATTGGGTTGCACATTTATGTCACTTGGTTTACTTGACAGTCATCATTATATGAGTCAGATAACCCTCCCACAACCCTAATCTTAACCATACTGTAACTGGGCATACCGTGTAACATCAGTGACCTATAACACATAGCAACAATCTCCTAAATGGAGCAGAGCTCTGCAGATTTGGAGCAAAACTATATTGCATAACATGGTGAAAATACCATGTAGGCATAATAACAACAACTGTTTAATTCAACAGATTTGTCGGCTGTTTTATAAATACTTCTGTTTGAATCCTGGCCAGTCACTCTCATTATAGAAAGCTTATATTCTACTTTTGTCTATCTGTGATTTTTAAACATGTACTTTTGTTTCCTTCTGCATCCCAAAGATGTGCATGTTAGGTTGGCTGTTGACTTTAAAATGGCCTGGTGCTAATGAATGTACACTGCAATGGACTTAGGCCTCATCCAGAGTTGGTTCCTCTATTGCCTCTCTCATAGACAACCACTCCCTATGACCTTGCAGTAGTATAAGCAGGTCCAGTCATTCCTTTATTGTGGCATTCTTTGGGTGTACTTGTATTGTATTCTCTGGCCAAATACTTTACCTTAATAGTATGTGATATTCTTATACAGTAATAGGCAACCAGTTAGTCATGGTGCTGTATAAGAAATGTGATTTCACACTAGCATAGTCTCATTTTCAGTAAGTGATTATATTATTATGGCCACATTACTGGCTAGCACTGGATTGGTATTCTGTGTAGGCATTGTGTTCAGCTAGAGGCATGTAGTTAAAAGCCAAACACGAGAGGCTGTGTTGTGTAAACAGTGATCTACCATCAATATGTATTGGCATAAAAATGATTAGAAAATAAGTAATTACACAAATTAAGTCTCAAATGATGAGACTAAACCATGCTGGAAAATACAGAGACATAGTACAATACAATGTCCATTGAAGTTATTCTACAACATAAAAGTTTTTTTGGCAGCATTTCCTTTTCTCAACAGGCTGATCATTACCTAAATATATTTGTAATTTTTATAGCAATTTAATTTCATACTATCAATAGTTATTCTGAATGGCAGATATTTTTAATGTAGCTACATTTATTATTTTTACCTGGTAACCGAATAAAAGTCAGCAGCATTGACATTAGTTTACTAAATGAATATATTCCAAACTGTGGTTTGATGAAAACAGAACTAACATTTAAAAACATAATACTGTACATCTTTATTATGTTTTACTAAATGACACAGCTACCATTACACAACCATAACACCTTTCCTGAAACCATATCCAGACCACAAATTATTTTATACTTCCTTAAACCCTTTGGACAGTTAGTCAGTGGTGTACTGAGCACCCATAGTGCAGTAAAGTGGAACATTTAAACATAATATTTTTTAAATAATGGTGAGCATAAATCAAAGGACAATTGTACTCAAGACTATTTACTGTACTAGTGAGACATCATCTGGATTACTCTGTTCAGGTCTGGTCACTGCATAGCTGAAAAGGCATTATACCACAATAATCCATATAATGAGTAATACTTCACCAAAAAACAATTGTACACTAATAGGCTAAGGGAATTACAGTGTGGCTTAGAAGCTTAAGCCTTGCACATTAAACTAAAAGGCTGTTTGTTCAAATGCTACCTATGACTCACTGTGTGGCTCAGAGTAAATACCTTTGCCTGTGGTGTAATTTTAAAGCAGTAAAAACTGATTTTAAAAGTTATATTGGATAAACATGCATGACAGTCTTTAAATAATTAATCCTTATTAGAAAACGAGGAAACTATGTGTTGATAAGTTTGACTTTCAAATTGTTAAATATATTTAGATTATGCTTTTTAAATTAGATGGTGAATAATTTACTCTGGTGAAAATCATGCAGAGGTGCATTCAAGATAAAAAATATGAAACACTACCCCACATAGTGGTTGCTGTGACTGTCCAGCAAGTCGGCCAGTTGTTTAGCTGGGGCTGAGGCAATACCTGTATTAGATACTAGGGCAATTTAGACATTATCTAACCTGATATTCTTGAACTTCTTAAGCAAAGTGTTCACCCTATAGTATACTGAAGACTATGTTAAGTGCAACTGTCCCATGCTGAATTGTTAGAATTGTTAAATCATCTGTAATGTAAGGTAGCATGGGAAAATACCATAACTCGTTTTTCATTTAGCTAAAAAGCTCAGCACTGTGCAAATTGTTTTTTATGTTATCATGCAATTTATTGTAGTTAAAATGTAGTACATCAAGTTTTAAGGTAAAAATGATGCAATATTTGTCTCTTCCTACTGACATTGACAAACACAAATACAATTTTTAAACATATATTATTCAAATTGAGTACAGTAGCATTGAGATTAATGTTTCTTTGCCTAGAAATTGAAACTGGGCTCATTAAATTCTAGCTTCAGCATTTCTGAGTTCCAACCAAAATCATTCACAAACAAAAAACTATGTGTAGCCATGCAGCAAGTCCTAATGGAAAGAAAACTTAAATGACAGCTAGAAAAAATAAGCTTAATTGCTATGTGGCATTTGTCAAAATTTCTTGGTATGTTCCTTTTGTTAGCTGCCTGCCCACCCCTAGATAAGTGGGTTAAGAAGACAGATGGACGGATTAGTTAGTAATATTGTGCAATAAGTTATACTATTGTTGGCACACAACACTACTGCAGAAATGTTCAGTTGTTGCATGAATGTTAACGTATCATTGTTAGGGGTATGCAGTGAACGTCCTATATATTTACAGTATAAAGGCTTTGACTGTAGTCTTGTATTTGCAGGTATACCTATCCTTAGATTAGCATATTTGATGATGCTTCACATATCCTGCACGCTGAGTTTTGAATCTTGTGCTCTATTTTTGTCTGCAGGGTGATTCCATGTTCTCCCAGTATTTGTCAGAGATTTTCTTCAGGTACAGTAGTCTTGCATCCCCAAAGACAAGCATGTTAGGTTATTTCACTAAGTGTGAGTGAGGGTGCGTGCATGAGTGCAATGGCCTAGCATTCTATGAAGGGTTGCTTTGTTCCTTCGACCTAGCTCATGGTCATAGTGTAGGATTCAGGAACCCTGTGAGCCTGGGTAGGATTAATATTTAAGAATGTACGTTATGTACGTTACACCTGTCCATTCCTCATGTTATTTTTTGTCTTTAAAATAGACTAATCTTGAGCTACTTCTTACACATGTGTAGGCAAGAAAGAGAAACAAGTTACAAAATTTTTGTGTGCCATAACATTTAGTATGCTCTGGAACTTAATTGTTTTTAAGGAGACAGATATAACATTTTTGTTTATTAAATATTAAATGGGTTGTATAGCATTGATAATTCAATCAAATTGAATATATGAATTCAGTATATAAAATAAATGAGTTTTAAATAAACTTACAATATCGTGTACTTACACATGGAGCTGAAATAGGCTTGTGGTGGCCGAAAAAGCTTCAATAGATACCAGATTCCAGCTCAAGTGATCTAATAATTTGTACTGTTGTTACTTGCTGGTTGTGAAGGTTTTATGGCTAATTGTAGTTCATATTTTTAAACATAAACATGCATTAACCAGTCTGAATATGATTTCATCATTTGGCCTACAAACAAATGTGAAATTTGTGTGCTTTGTAATGCAAAATGGAAGAGGTATTAAAAAGAAATAAACACAAACAAGAATAGAACCAAACCTCATATACTGTTGCAGCATTCAGTCTTGCTATCTCGTAGAGCCCAAACCTTGGCTTGTTTCCCAGCTGGGATGCCTACAAAGTACAATTAGCAGGCTGCTCTATGATGTTTGCTTTTTGTGAGTGGCCTGAGGCTAATAGGTTTGTGCATGTGTTTCAGAGTTTACTCAGTCATTCTACCCAGGAGTGACTTGATCATTACACTGGGAGATGCTTTAGTTTTCTACTACCTTGAACAAGAAAAAAATTGAAATATAGATGGCTAGTCTGTGGGTATGCACCCACTAACTGTACTGATCAGGTGTGTTGTGCTTTTGACTGCACTGTTTATCATATTTTGCAATCTTTTCCTCACATGTGTTTCTTCTGTTGTCAACTCCTGGCCTTCAGTATCCTTCTTGACATCCCAACCTCTTGATGATTGCATTCCACTGTTATACCCGTGACCCACATGCCAGTATTTACAGTGTCTTTGTCCCTGTGAAAGTTAATTTTTACTGGTAAATATGATTTTCACAAACAGATTAGATATTTAATATATTGAATGACTTCTGTCCTCTGCAGTGGGCTGGCGCTCTGCCTGGGGTTTGTTTCCTGCCTTGTGACCTGTGTTGGCTGGGATTGGCTCCAACAAACTCCCGCGACCCTGTAGTTAGGATATAGCAGGTTGGATAATGGATGGATGGACTTCTGTCCTTGTTAACTGTTAGGTTTTGCCTTTACCACTCGTATAAAGCATTTTAATTAAAAGCCTGTTGATCTGTGACCCAGTCCCACTGCTACTTTTCTGGAAGGAAATGGTATTGATAAGAAAACCAGTATAATCTATTGGCACAGAGTCAAGAATCCTAGGATCTTGTTTATCAGTAACTAGCAAAGACATGTGTGCCAAGTGTATTTACGAATTGTTACCACCAACTGTAAGTCAGTCATATCGTTCCATGTACTGAGTGGCTCCACATACGTGTCAATAAAGGTATGCTTCTCATCCTGGACTGGCTTTGTGATTTAACTTTAAAATCCCCCTGAGCCCTTTATGTTAATTTGCCCCTGTTATGCAGCTACCACTATTAGTACATTGAGTATTCCCTGGGCATTCTAATATTCAGACAATGACAGACTTCAGAACTGGAACATCAACTCTGTCTTGTAAACTACTAAATATCATTGGAGCACTACATTGTATTTTCTTACTTGTTGCATTTTATTATGCTCTAATAGAGTAAAAGTCATATTGTTTGTTGTAAATGATGATATCTAATAAAAACTACAGTATTATTTACAAGACAAGTACAGTGAAGACTTAACCTAAGGAAGTTTTTAAATTATGAGCTATTTACTAGAAGTGATCATTTCAAATATGGAGATACTAGCTTTTGTGGGGACTTGATTGACACATTTAATACCTTTAGTGTATGGACAGAACCAGCAAGAAAGGTTACATTAAGTTTGCAATAAACTAGGATCTGTGAACCACAAAGGATTGGCTTATTTAGGATTGATGGTTGCTGGCATTTTGCTCAAAATTAAGCACACTGTTGAAGTTGACTCCATGGGATCCTTTTAGAAAAATAGAAGTATTTTTGGATCAATAAGTCACCCACAGGCCAGATGGATTGTTAGTCTCTTGTTTGTTACCTATCTTAAATTTGCTGTATTCTTTTGGAACAATAGCTTGGATGTATGGTCTGCTTTAAAAGCTGCTCTGATCATCTATGAGGCAGGCTTTCTGCTTTCCTGTTAAAGGTCAGATAAGGATGATTCTGGTCATGCTTGCCAGCTAAAATGTAATCCTGGGCCACACTGTGAAATAAAATCAGGAGGCTGCTGTTAAATTGCTTTTGGTTGTTTTCTGCCATCACATATTCTTTATTGTGAAAGTAAGCTATTGCAGGGATAACATGCCTTTAGATTTCATATTTTGACTTGATCTATAAACATCGTGTCAGTGAGTGGCCTTAGACTTAGGATGGAGCTCAAAGCCAATTACAGCTCACCATTAATTACATTAGAAATGAAGCATTATACTGTATAAGAAGCACACTTGATTAAGGGTATCTTAACTAAAATCATATCTGAGTTCTGATGAACAGAAAGAATTGATCCAAAGTTCCATGCCTTTATCACTTTTTATTGTATACTTTATATTTCTGATATTCTAAGGACTGTCTAGTGATCATTTTGTGATTTGCACTTTAGTATTAAACAATATTTTCTTAAAAATTACATTTTGATTTTAATTTGATCATAATTTTAATTGGAAAAGTTAACAAAGCTGGAATTTTAAGCAGTTACATAGCATTATTCACTTATCCATTTTATGTACATGTAGTTGGTTCATTAATGTTAGTACAGGCACACTTATTTTGCTTTGGCACTGTTTTATTTCATGCATTTTTATTTTATTCCTATCATACTTACAACATAGCTCTGTCGATCAAGCATAAGCCTTTAAAAATGGCAGTTCATTTAATCAGGGTGTCAAAATCAGTCCTGGAGAGCTGTTGTGGCTGAAGACTTTTGCTCCAATCTGTTACTTAATAAGTAACTTACAGTGCCTCCTCAAAACCAAAACATAACCATAACAATGCAAATATTGACACAAATGATCATTTTAAACTTGGCTTTTATTGAGAAGTCTTTTAGAATGCAAAACAACAATTAGACCACCAATAAAAGTCCATAGAGATGAAGGCAGAGGGAATAAGTTTACAGAAGGCTTCTGAAGGTAATTCAGAATTCCTGATGTTGAACAAGTTAGCAGCAGTGATACTCAAGCATGTCTAGGGTCCAGGAATTGTGGGGGTTTCAAAAATGCCTTTGTGAGTGGTAACACTTCTGTAACATTTAAAATTATATAGTTTTATGTTGTTTTGGGTGGTAAGATTTGAATAATCAGAGCACCCTGCGTTGGTAAATTGGAATGTGTAAACTAATGAAAGAGAAGAAGATATTGCATGGTTGGGGTTGTAGATAGATTGATATATAGGTAGCCTGGAATTTGAACGAAAAGAAAACACAAAACAGTCAACAGATGGCTGTCAATAACAGAGTTAGTAATTAGCCTTTACTTTGCAGAGCGTTCAGTTGCAGTCTTCTGTACACAACTGCACCTGGTGGTCACTTGATACTGCTGTCCTAGTGTGTGACAGTTTTATTCTTCCTGGCTGAAAGGGGTACAGACAAATATATAGTACCAGTATGAATCAGCGGCCAATGAAGTTGTGCCATAGTTCTGCAAGCTTTCCAGAGGCCTAAAAATAGTTATGATTGGAGAACATTATTCCTAGAAGTGGTTAAATAAATTCCACCATTAGTAAAGTATTTTTGGAATAACTTGCTTGGGAAAAGAGGTGCTGTCCCATTACATGCATTTTCCAGTGATTTTTGTAACCTTCATTTACATAATCTGAGGGAGTCTTGGACAGTTGCAGTTATAGTGTGACATCCCCAGTAACTCAGTCATAACGCTGTACAACTTGCCATCATTGTTTGATTTTGTTTCTAATCATTAGGATGGGGTCTTGTGTGTGTGGAAGTTGACAACCAAACAAGTGCTCAGCTGGAAGTACAAAGAATACAATACTACCACAGGAAAAGAAGAAAAGCAGGTGTTTTGGAACCTGCAATCGGAATAGAGGTTTGTCTGTCCAGTGTTTTGTGTTTCTCATAAAACAGTAGACTGGGAAATGAGAGAAGATGGGCTGAGATTGCAGCCGAACTTGGCATAAGTGGAAGACATAAGTACAGCCACAAATGCTTTCAAGTAGCATATTAATTGGCTCCCAAGAGGAGGTTGTGTAAAACCTTCATCCATTGTGATTCCTAGTTGTTATGCCACCCTTAGTGACTTTAGTTAAGAATAATACAAAGCGGAGACATTGAAGATAGATATTAGTTTGAACTAAACAAAGACAAGGAAAGTGTAGCAGCCACATCTGCTGTGTCAGTTCACTCTCCTCCCAAAAAGAAGTCTGTTAGTAGAGCACCCCCGTCTTCAATTTTGGTGCCATTAAAAGTGTGTGCATTATAAGCTTCTGAAATATTTAAAGGAGGAAGTACTGGATGCAACAGAGTGTGTCCTTCTTCAGTGAAAGGGAAGCAAAAACAGACCTCCCAAGGTGTCAAAAATACATGTGTACCTGTGCCGCCTGCACTTCCTTTGAAGGTGTGCTTGGTAACCGGGCTGGGAACATTGAAGTTGACCACGAGAGGGCGCTGTAGGGAGTTATTCTCAATACTATTTGGTACTTCTGTACGACCCAGAAGTGCTTCCAATGGGTGAGGCCCTGGCACCAGAAGTACTCCTGGGTCCTCAATAAAAGAGACTGCACTGCTTTGTCCAGGAAAGTTGGAATCGGGAGGAAGAGGGGCTTGAGGAAAGAAGACAGAAGAAAAGAATCACTGTTGATCGTGTTTTTCTTGGTCAAAAAAGGTATTGTAAGAATACAAAAAGTTTATTTGAACCTGGGAATGTGTCTGTTCTTGTTTGGTGTCTGGGGCTCTGTGGTGCCCCTTAGCCTTCACAACACATTTCTAATTTCCAGTGTATGTTGGTAAATCTACTTTAACTTCTGAATTTATGCATGGCCAAGCTTGCCAGGTTTAGCAGAATGGGTTTGGAGATTGAATGGAAACTGAATAATTGACATGTTTACTAAAGTACTTCCTACATGGACCTATAAACTTGACATAAACTATGATCAAGCTGGGATTTGAGCCCTAACCTCCTAATGTTCTGAGGCAACTAACCACTATGGTATTCATGCACAATACAGCTGATTTTTATTTTATGGGTACTCTGTGAGCAACCAAGAACTTAACATAAAAGTATTATACTGTAGTTGAAGGTTTATTTATTCCTCCTTATTACAGTGGAAGCAATATGAAATTGTTCATTGTATGACAGCCTGAATAAATTTAAAGTTCATAGACTTGGCACAAGTGCTGGCTGTCTGAGGACAACTGGTGCCACTCTGTTCATAATATTTTCATCTGCTGTGGTTTTCTAATTCCTGGCAGTGTTCCCTCATGTACAAAAGCAAGTGCATTCTCACAAAGCCTGACTGTCACAAGTGCTTCCTGTCTGAGCACAGCTCATGTTGCGTTCTTCAGATTATTATTATTATTATTTTTCAATGTCGTGTCATTATGACTCTTTAACACCCCATATGCAAAGATTTCTTCAGTCTTTTATACTCCTTTTTTAAGCTGCATTATTCTCCATATCTACTTATTAATGCAATTAATTGGTTGAAACCTTATCAAACAGCCACTAAACATTTATGTAATGGTACTTTTGTTGTTTTGAAAATATATTAATAAAAAATGATGTTATTCACCTTGTGATTATATGTAATTCTAAGTACTCTAATATTAAATTAGGTTGTATTGTACTATTCAAAGTTTCTTGCAAATTTCATTTATTTTTTTGTTTATTTTTAGCTCCCCAGAATCTGATTTGTATTTGTTTGGTAAATCTGTTCTTTGCCAACAAGGCAGAAGTATAACTAAATTATACAGTTATCATGTGATTGTTATAATTAAGCAAGGTCCACTTCTTTGTTTTTATTTCTCACTCCCTAAAGTGATTGAAATTTAAAATATGCGATGCCATCTTTAGATAGATAGATAGATAGACAGATACTGTACATAGATAGATAGATAAATAGATACTTTATCAATCCCAAGGGGAAATTCACATACTCCAGTAGCAGCATACTGATAAAAAACAATATTAAATTAAAGAGTGATAAAAATGCAGGATAAAAATGCAGGTATAACAGAGGAGATAAATATTTAGATACATATATTGCAAAATGAAAGAAAAGACAGGGAAATGAGGATTAGGGTCTTATAGGAAGCCCGATGTTAATATGAATGTCCAAGAGAAAAAAATATGATTATGCTGACAATAGAATTGGTGTTTTGGCATGATTTTCAATAAAGAAAAATAAATGCTTCAGAGGTTTGGAGCTTTGTTTTTCTGCAAAGGTGGTATGGTACTTCTGGTGGAACTCAGTAGGTTTTGTCTGGCAAGGAAATTATGTCAGCAGTTCTCTGGCTTTTTCTCCTCCTCCATTCTAAAGAGACAGACAAAGCAAAAGTTAGCAGTGGTGGCATACTGAATGCCTACATTGTATATGTGCATGTATGTGTGTGTGTGTGTGTGTGTGTGTGTATATGTACATCATATATTTGTATAATGGGTTAGGGTAAGAAGGCAAATATTTTTTTAAATGTTGACCATTTGTCATTTCTGGCTGAACTGCTAGTGTTTTATCCATCATCCAAACTACCTCTCTGATAACTATCAGTTTCTCTGCTTCACTTGAGTCGAGAATTTGTTAATTTTGTCTATGATTGGATTCCATAATTGCAGTAAGGACTGTATAATTGTTGTAACTCCTTACTGGATTGGAACCATGAATGCTACTTATTTGTGTTTCCCGGTTTAGTGTGTTTATATGGGTAGATGTGTAATAAACATTGTAAATAATTATTGAATCAATGGACAATGTAAAGCGTGTACAGTAGGGAGGCCAGGAGTTATTTGGATTCACAGATGTCACTGTAGGTCTCAGTATTGTTACAGGAGAATTCAGTAGTGGAGATATTCAATAATGTTATAAAGATTATTTGAAGTTGATTCTTTAAAAATTAATTTAAATTGCTATAAATCACCAAGCTGTATTGGCATGAGTGCCTTAAATTATAACTGCCTCATCATAAAATTGACTTGAATAATGTCTACTATCAAGAAACACACACTTTTATTAGTCATTAGCAAAATACCCGCGCTTTGCAGTGGCGAAGTACTGCCTTAAAATTTTTAATAAGAAGAAAATTAAACCTTTTTAAACAGAGGGAAAATATACCAATAATTATTTGTTAAGGATCTCTTTGTATACCACATTGTCAGTTCGGCCCTCCGGTTGTAATATGACCAAGCTGTGTGCTGAGCTTACTCTTGAGCATGCAACGTACAGTTGGCCATGTGAAAAGTAATCTTGTCTCAAATCTCACAGCTTGGATTGCTGCTGTCATAATCGGTTTCAGTTTCATGGTTTGTTTCAATTACGACAGTATTTGCAGGACTTGTGTTGAAGTGACATTTGGCATCTGTCAAGCATTGTAAGCACACAACCGGTTTCATCGATAACTTCATATCCAGCTTTTGAGAGTTTAAACATTCATAAACATCAAAGTGTCCACTACTGAAATCGTCACCTGTGAATCTAAGATGTTTAAGAGGCATTGGTGGTTGTCGAAAGGTGTAAAATATTTGGCCATTTCGGTACACTTGAAAGCGACAACCGAACAATTCAGCAGCAGCCATCAACTCACATGCAGAACCATAGGTGAAGGGCTTAAGCATTTTACTCTTATAGTGCTCCTGTGTAGTATAATTATCTCCTGTACCGTCATCAGTCCACACCTTGAACCTTTCCCAGTCATTCAATACATAAGACACAATGTTCCTCCGGATATCAAGAGTGAGCCTGATATGGCCGTGCAATATGTAACAAAGAGAATGGAAAAGGTAGGTGCCATCTCCGGGCATGGAAACCATTCGGTAAGTGACAGTTCTTTGATCGATGGTGATCACCTCGATAGACATGTTAATGGGGGTACGGTTGGAACGATAAAGGAAATGGGTACCTGAACAATGGAAAGTAAGTCTAAAATAGCTACACAATAACTACAATCATAATAAACAAACAATAAAACAGCAGAGAAGCTGTGGATTAAATAAAAAGGCTGTAGTTATCAGCAGGGAGACATGAATCCCGTGGCGAAGCAAGGAAGGGAATGTAGAGACTGGAGCGACGGATGGCCTTATATAGGCAGGCAGCCAACAACGTGGGAGGCGTTGGGATGGGGGACCCATCGCCGCCTCACACGGTGACCGAGCTGCAGGCTATGGACGTATTTATGTGCATAAGTAGGATTCAGTTAGCGTTGGGAACCTGCGTACCAGATTTCTTAAAGATGGGCCCATAAGTAACAAAGACCGTTGGAAAGTTCAATATGGCGGCCGACAGTGGCGTCATACCACCGAAATAAGTACGTACATTGGTTTCGGTTAGCGCAGGGAAGCCGCCTACCAAATTTCATGAAGATGGGGCCATAAATGAGAAAGTTAAACATGGCGGACGTTGTCGACCGTTATGACCGTAAGTAAGCTGTAAGGAATGAGCCTGCCAAATTTCAGCCTTCTACCTACACGGGAAGTTAGAGAATTAGTGACATTGGAAAGTTCAATATTGCGGCCGACAGTGGCGTCATACCACTGAAATAAGTACGTACATCGGTTTCGGTTAGCGCTGAGAAATCGCCTACCAAATTTCATGAAGATGGGGTCAGCCTTCTACCTACACGGGAAGTTGGAGAATTAGTGACGTTGGAAAGTTCAATATGGCTGCCGACAGTGGCGTCATACCACCGAAATAAGTATGTACATCAGTTTTGGTTAGCGCAGAGAAGCCGCCTACCAAATTTCATGAAGATGGGGCCATAAATAAGAAAGTTCAACATGGCGGACGTTGTCGACCGTTATGACCGTTACGTGTAAAATTTCGAAATGAAAACTGCTTAACTTTTGTAAGTAAGCTGTAAGGAATAAAGCCTGCCAAATTTCAGTCTCTTACCTACACGGGAAGTTGGAGAATTAGCGATGAGTGAGTAAGTGAGTGAGTCAGTGAGGGCTTTGCCTTTTATTAGTATAGATTCTGTTTCTACCATATTCTAAACAGTGACACAGCATATGTAAAAAAATTGTTTCATTTTAATTCATTGTGGCTTATTTGTACCACACTTAGTAACATAATGCACATGTATAATAGCATTATCTTTTTCAAAAATTTAAGATTTTACTTTGAGAAAAAATGTTTTGTTATTAGTTCATGTCAGAATAATTGATACATGTGCACAGTACAATGAAATTCCTACCTGTATGTTTCACTAACATGGAGCAAACCACTATTTTGAATGAAGGAAACTGTAGTCCCAACATTGGAAGTGGTTTTTGGTTTGCCCCATTTTCCCGATACAGCCTATGACCCCTTGTTTACGTTGGACCAATGGCAATACACATGCAAAATTTCATGAAAATCTATTGAGCGAGTTTTGCATGATTGGTAAACAAACAAACTGATAGTCTAACAGCATATGATTTTGTCTAAATAGATTTTTTTTTTTAATGTAAAAAGTCTGGTGTGTTAATCATATGTTTGACATTTGCATATATGTTAATTCATGTATACTACCTTTTTTATACTGCAGTTTTGGGCTATTGTAAACGTTCTCCAAATTTCTTAAGAATATGCCCAGTAGCTTTTTTTGCAGTTCAGAAACAGAGAGATAAATACAAATAAAAGTTACTTTTATTAATATACATATCTGAAAAGCAGACAATTTTACATAGGAAATTAAAGCATGTTCTTACTTAGTATTTTAGATATCGAAAGGTTTACCTCATTTGGTGTTTGTTTTCAGGTATTATTTAGTCACTTTATGAGCCAGTGTGTTCTGGGAAATGGAGTTCTTGCCTCTGTATCTGTTCTTGCACTGTATTAATGTATAACCATGACCATCTGGTTGAGGCTGTCATTTTATTTCATTGATATCCTTTATTGCTCCCTGTTATTGAAGTGCAGACTTTATAGCTTAGTGTTTTATTTTTTTTGTTCCATATTTGTTTCAGATCTAATAACTAACAATTCAAGGTCATTGCTGCTTGAGCCCTTTATATAATTCAGTAAGGCTTTCTGAGATCTTAAACAAAATTGGGACCTGACGAGCATAATTATGAGTTGCTAGACTTTAGAATCTGAAGGCAATGGAATGCCCATAGCTGATTCTGGCTGCCTAAGATAGTGCAGTACTCCATTACAGGGTGCGTTCCTATGTTAAGTTTTTTTTAGATCATTGGCTCCCTCTAGTGTAAGGTATTCATTTTTAAACACTTTTTTGACTATATCAAGCATAATTTATTTTTCAACATAATCCAGCAATTGAAACCTATGACCAGCCTAAGACAAATCTTTTACTTTGGCAAACTATTCTACTCATACATCATGGCACACCTACCATCAGAGGCATTTATTGAAATAAATGGTATTTGAACTAGCCAGAAAATATTTAATAAAATGTCAGACTGTATATATAAAAGTAATTTAATTCTGCCTGTTTTTGTTGTCCATGTAAAATCAGCTAATTGTTAAATATGGTAACAAATATAAAAGTGCACAACAACATAAAAAAACATTTGAACAGCCTACTTTGTAAATTAAGCCTATAAATTGAACTCTGAAATCTATATTATTTCAAGTGTTGGTTTGGCAATTGCAACAGAGCACCACCATCATCTCTCTACACCTAGAATATGTCACATATGCTCAAATGCTCTTTGACAGGAATCTGCCTCTAGCCCTGTCTTGACTTTTAAGGTTATTTGTGGACTATGCTAGAGAACCATCTTTAGTGTCAGAAATTGCTTTTTTGCCATCTAGCTGCCTCTGGTGAATTAGCCTTCCTGAACCTTAAGCAGTCTTTTAAGGAATGGGTCTACATTGCAGCTTCCAATCTACCCACTATTTTGAATAGGCAATCGATCCTCACCTGTCCACTTTTACAGTTGTGCATTGGTAAGTGTCAGCCTAGAGGAGTTGGAATGAAATCCTGCCAGTCCTTCATTACCTCTAACTGTAGAGTTAAACACCAATGGCACTTGTTAGGTTGCTTGTTCTACACCATACTCCTTATCTATACTCAATGTCAATCTTTAATCCTTTTTCACTCTGGTGTCCTCAGACATTTTATTGCTGAGGCATCCGTCACAGTCATAGGGCATGCCTACCTCCACCGAAGATACCCTGGCTACCAGTCTAAGCTATCCTTAGTGTCACTTACCCTAAGCAGTTCTTACTTCTCCTTTAGCTGGCTGAATTACCTCTTACCAATGAAGATTGTTTTGTTTAAAAGAAAGCACAGAAATAAGTGGATAGGCAGATCAGGGTTTAGTTCACCTAATGAAGAAATTTATGTTGGACAAATTTCAAGATATAAAGCTTTCAGAAAACTGATATCTGTTCAAAAGTAGTGGGTTGCATATAGTGTATATGTTCAGAAAAAGATTAAATAAAATAAATGACACAATTACATACATTTAAATCATATGGCACAATACTACTAATTCTATAGAATACACAGTGAGTAGTTGTGTGTAACTTTCAAAATTCAAAATTTTTAGTCAGACTGGGTGGCATGGATATACAATGGCTAGAGGTGATATTATATGACTGGCAAGGTGTTGGTAGGCAGTGAGTCAACAATACACTGAGAAACATCTGTACTTATGAATAAACCCTAGGGGCCACTAGGGGGCACTCCAAAATTAGATTTTGTTTTGTTTTTCAGCAAAAGAAAACCCTGTATGAGGTTAAGATGCTTTCATTTTAAATTTGAGTCATGCATTTGGGGAATGAAAGAACAATATACTGTATATGGGAATGAAGAAGACATCAGGGTCATTAGGGCAAAAATTACCCCCTGAGCATTATTTTAAAGTAACAAATGGAGCACTATAAGCCAGCTCCAGAACTTGGATAAGAAAGTGGAGCAGAGCTTTCAGACTCATGCATTCATGAAATAATTTGTACTACACAAAGTCATAGTGCTTTGAAATTACAGTGTAAGTCAGGATTCCCCATTTGGTGATCTCACCATAAATAAAAATTTAAATTACTTAGATAATTAAATTACTAGTGAGTCATGCAGAGTTGCATCATGCTAAAATCAGACAGCTGACAACATGTCAGTGAGGCTACTCTTATTACTCATATTACAATGTATTGTGCTCATATTACAATGTATTGTGCATTACAGTCTTGCTAAACTAAAAGTTTCCATCACTTCTTTTCTATTCTAGGACATAGACAGACACTGCTTATTTTATCTGATCATATAGGGTGTACATTCTACAGTCATGGTGTTATACAAGTATTTGCTTTTGCATTTAAATAAATCCCATCAACCCTCAGACTGTTCCTTTATATGCATTATGCAGGCTAACATCCTGCCTACAAGCATGTGGCCATGCCAGCCATGTATGAGCTCTACACTCTTTTTTACATATTTTTATTTACTTAAAACTTTCAACTGTATAATTCTCTATTTCCTTATTAATGCCCAACACAAGTATAAATATTGCAAGTTTCAATTCTGCATAATGTAAAAAATATCATTTTCACCCTTACACAACCAGAGTTCCCTTTCTAATATTGCAGCATTGTGTTTCCTAGAGAGCTTGAGGATTGTGATCACCATTATTTTCCTTTTTATAAATGGGGACACACCCAAGTCTACCACTTCTGAGACAGAATTACTGTCACCGAATTCCATGGGACACTGAAGAGGTGCGTTAGCCAAAACATCCTTAAGATATCTAGAAGTTTTAACAAATCCATTTAAATCTTATAGACCCCGGTAGCCTTTTGACTGTGAACCTTGCTAATCTTTGGACTGATCTTGGCTGCATAAAAAGATGCAACTGAATCCAATGCATCTGGAAATGTCTCCTCTGAGGGGGGCATAATGTTTAGGATATCTTCAATTTGCATTTTGCACATCTCAACAGCTTCCTCATTTGGTGTTAAGATTTACCAATCCTTGCGGATGACAGCCTGGGCAAAGTCTCACCTGCAGAAATGGTTTGCTAGAACCTTTTTTAGGCTGTCTAAAAGTAATTCACCATGATTTGAACAAAATCCACCTACAGAGAATACTTTTGCTTTGGTCATTGCCACAGCAGGTACATTTTTGGCATGCTGGTATGTCTCAGTCAAATCTGAAGACTCTTTCATATTACTTAAAAAGCTTGATAACAGTGATTTCTAGAATTGTTGCCTTGACAGCCACCAGCAACCTTTTGGCTACATATCCTTGAAGCTGCCTCTACAACTGAGGTCTTGAACTTGGGTCATTTGGACTTTACATGCCTGATCTTTCCCAAGATGCAGAAAAGGCTCTTCCAAAGGTGGGATTTCAACTGTTCTGAACAGATGCATCCAATAATTGTTATTAGGACATCCTTACTACCCATTTTTTCTAGCTAGGCTATGAAAATGGAGAGCTGGAACCATCTAAACCAGCTGTCTTCCAAGTGGTCATCAGTTTTCAGCTCAGGATGTCTTCTTTGTACAAGTGTGGAAAATATCTCAGATCAGATGACCATAGTACTTAGAGATTAGAGACCTTTATTGTCACATACACTGCAAATTAATAGTGAAATTCTTGCATCATAGTTGCAATGATGTATAAATAAACACAGTAAATAATTAAGGCTAGCAGAAGATAAATAAATTAATAAATAAGTAAATAATATGAATTATTTAAAAAAAGTAATTTCAGTACAATTACACAATAATCAGCAAGTGGGTACAGTACACTGTGCAGGACAGGTAGGATCAAGCTATTGAAGGCTCAGTGACCTTATTGCCTGATGGAAGAAGATGTTCTTGAAATGGATGGATTGAGTGGTGAGGTTCCGGTAGTACAAGTCATGTTACCAAAATACACTATGATATATCCGGTCAAATACTTTAATCAGTGCAGTGGTAAAGGTTCCCTAAGGTTTTGGTTCTTATTGTTAAGATTTTTAGCCTCCTCAGAAAAAACAGCCTTTGCTTAACTTTTTTGACTGTGCTGGTGGTGTTAACAGGCCATGAAAGGCTGTTGATGACCTGGACACCCAGGAACCAGAAGCTACTAACTGTCTGGACTGGGGAGCTGTTGATGTGAAGTGAATCGTGGCTGTCTGTTGTTTCTGAAGTCAACAATGACCTCCTTTGTTTTGTCAACATTCAGGGAGAGGAGGTTGTTATGACACTATATAGTCAGGTTTTTACCTCCCTCCTGTAGGCAGCCTTATCATTGTCACTAATGAGGTCAATCACAGTAGTGTCATCTACAGAGTACAGTGAAATTTTTACTTTCATGTTCAAATAATATATAATTCACCGGCATGTTCTGACACAACAGTACACAAGACTGTATTAAAATACATAGTTTTATTTTAAGTACTAAAAACCCAAATGTGCAGATCTGGTGTATTCCTTAACCCTGTCAATCCATCAAGAAAAGTAAAGTGGTCTGCTTCCTCAAAATAATATTATTTAAATAACTAAAGTGTTAATTATTGATCTTAATCCTAAAATGCTCACAAGCAACATAGTGTTTGATATGGACAGTACATAACTAACACAAAAATGCTGTAAAACGTTTGATGGACAGTAAGGATGGACAGTCATCCCAACCGGGATGAACTCTGTTCTCTGCCTCAGCCAGAAGACTGGGATGGCATGCCAGCATGGATGAACTGGCATCCAGGTGCGTTTGGACAGAAGATCTTTAGCCCACTGGGAGGCCAGAATAATGGAAGGATCAAGGGGACAGCCTTATCAAGATTGTATTCTCTCCTGAAATGCTAGGTGGCTGCATTCCTAGACCAGTGCACCCTTACACACACCTGCAGGGCATACTGGAAACTGTAGTGCCATTGGGCAGGCCTGCTGTGTTCCTAGCGTGCTGCAAGAGAGAGCTGCAGAGAAGAACTGCCCCTACTTTGGAAAGATTTTTCCTGACCCAGAAGTGCTTCCTTTGGTCTACAGTATATCCTGGCACTAGAAGTACTCCCGGGTCATGCATTAAAGGGGCCTCCTTATCTTATTCAGAAAGTCGAAGTCAGGAGGAAGAGGACAACACTTGCCTGGTAGTTTGAAGGAAAGAGTGAAGAAATGGAAAACGAAAAGAAGAAAGAGGTATTGTCAAACCTGTTAATAAGGTGTTTTGATTAATAAAAACAGGTTACTTGAACCTGAGACCATTGTTTGCCAATTTTTTCTGATGTTTGTTGTTTTGTTCTTTGACGGCTCCTAGTGGCCATAGAAGTCACTAGCTAAATTCGGATCAAGCTGATCTTTCCTCCCAGTCATGACACTCCAGGACACGTGCTGTTATGAATAATAAGTTTTGGTTCCTTGAAATCCTAACTGTATGGTTTTGTTTAATTTTATTATATATTTCTAAAGGTTATTTTTTCATATTCTTATCGTGATAACATCACAGCGCCATTTTGAGTTTAAGTTCCATGGAGGGGATTTTTGTAGCAATGACAATCATTGCTGAACTGGTGGCATCATTGCATGTGACATCATCACATGGATAGTATTTAAGAGAGTGGTAGTGTTGGACTGATGTTGAAGTATTAAATTCAAATCTAAATTAAAAACCACATCAGTTTTGCAGAAGTTATTTCTTTTGCTTTATAGATAGATCTTTATTTATATTACTGACTTTGATTTTTGTACATTGCCTTGAACTTGCTAATTAGTTTAATAGTTGTCCTCCCAATTCTGACATTTAGTCTGTTTTGACTGCCCTTTTTCTTCTGCCCTTTACACACAAACTAGGACAAATTTAGCATCACCAATCCACTCAACTTGCATGGTGGCCCATCCAAACATGGGCAGAACATGCAAGCTCAACACAAGGAAGACCCAACTGGACTACTTGTTGAGAAGCAACAGCACTACTACTGCATCGCCATGCCACTCTCCACTGTAGAGGAAGAAATTAATTAATAAGAACTACTGTATACCATGAAGGCAACGGAAAACTAAAATGAAGTTATTATATAGTTATTGGAAAACACCAAAGAATCATGTACACAACACAATCTTTCAATTATTTTATCAAGTCAAGTCAAGTTGGGGAGCATGCATTGGTACAGTGCGTTTCCGCACCCACTACACAACAAAACAACTTGGGATCCCGGTTTGCAACCCCCCAGGCAGACGCGCGGTGCAGTCCCACCCTCCGGAAATGACCCTCTATCTGCCACAGCCAGGTGTTACATGGGCAACTGCTTGGCCTGCTCCAGCCACTCGGGTCCCCAACAATGAGGATCTTACGAGCCGGCTCACCCTTGGGGAAATGCGCCACATGGCCATAGTGCCGTAAATGATGCTCCCTCACAATGCAGGTAATGTGCCTCATTCAGGACTCCATGAGCAACCACTCATGCGACACAAAGTCAAGCCAATGGTACCCAAGGGTTTTCCAGAGAGACACAGTGCCAAAGGAGTCCAGTCTTCGCCTCAGGTCACTGGATAGCGTCCATGTCTCGCAACCATATAGCAAGACAGGAAACACAAGGACTCTAAAGACTTGGACCTTTGTCCTTTTGCATAGATATCAGGAGTGCCACACACCCCTTTCCAGCGACCTCACTGCCAAGGTAAGTAAACTTTTCAACAAGGTCAACACTCTCTCTGCAAACAGACACACTACTGATGGCCGTGCCCAAGAGGTCATTAAAGGCCTGGATTTTGGTTTTTATCCAGGACACTCGCAAGCTCAGACACTCAGACCCTCCATTGACTCCGCGAAGATCACAGCATCGTCAGCAAAGTCAAGATCCATGAATCTTTCTTTACCAACAGATGCCCCACAGCTGCTGGACCCCATGACCTTGACCAACACCCAATCCATACAAGCACTGAACAGAGCAGGAGCAAGAACACATCCCTGACGAACCCCAGAGTCAACTGGGAAAAATGCAGAGGTCCTGCCTCCACTCTGCACAGCACTCACAGTACCAGTTTACAAGCTGGCCATGATATCCAGCAACCTCGAGGGTTTCCCGCGAACCCTCAGGATGTCCCACAGGGCAGCTTGATCAACTGAGTCAAACGCTTTGGAAAAACTGACAAAGGCTGCAAAGAAACTCTGCCAATATTCGCGTTTGCGCTCCATAAGAACCCTCAGTGCAAGGATGTGGTCGATGGTAGACTTCTTAGGCGTAAAACCAGACTGTTCCAGTCCCTGGTAGGTGAGCAAGTGATCACAGATCCTATTAAGGATGACCCTAGCAAGTACCTTACCTGGCACCAAGAGCAGTGTTATCCTCCTGCAATCCAAGCGATCACTCTTCCCTTTCTAGATAGGGACAACAAGTCCCGTTTTCCAGTCAGTTGGGATGATGCCTGTCTTCCAAATGGAAGCAAAGATTGCTTGCAATGCCAGGAGGACAGCCTTACCACCAGCCTAGAGAAGTTCACCCTGGATACCACAGATCCCTGCAGCCTTCCCCCCCTCAGCTGATTCACCACCTGTGCAATCTCTGTAAGATTGGGTGGTTTACAGCTAATTGGAGGATCAGCCTCAAGAACCGTGGACACAGAGATATCCAATGTCCTAGCTGGAGGATCAGCTTTGAACAACTGCTCAAAGTAGCCAGCCCAGCGGGTCACAACTGCAGTGTAATCTGTAAGGACCAATCCATCAGCCGCCTTGACTGCGACTCTCTGAGGAACAGATTCAGATGTGCGTAATGCTTCGATTCCTCTGTAATCAGGACGTGGGTCGCTAGACCACAGATGGTGTGTCACTTGCTCACAGATTCCTCTAACAAACGCCTCTTTATCTGCCCTCAGAGCCCTCGCAGACGTTCTTCTCAGTTCCCGGTACAGACCAGAGTTGCCATTGAGCCATGTGCTGCGACTCCTCTCGATAATATCAGAGTTCCCTGTGAGATGAAACACCTCCTTCTGGGAACACCGGTAACACCAACACAACCCTCACCAACCTTCAGGGTCTTGTCACAGGCTCCCGAGGGCTTTCCCCCACCCCATTCATGATGCGTGCAGCCTTCCTATGGGCGGCTGCAGCAGAGCTACTCCTGCGGAGAGCAAAAAGGACTCCTTTCTGTAGTCTCTGAGCTTTGTGAAGTTTTTTTACAGTGGCTGGAATGCCAATCCTTTCACCAACCCCTATGATTTCCCTGCAAGTTGGAGGGCCGCTTGCAGGGTCGGATGCAGTTTAACGTCATACCCAGGACAAACACATATTTTATAGTCTATTTTAAAGGAAATCTCCTTAAAAATGACAAACTAGGATTAGACAGTAGAAATTGTTGGGGAACCAACCGCCTAATCACTGTTTAATACAAATGTGAATCAAAACCAAAATGATATGCTGTGGCAAAACTGAAAAGACAACTGACCCCAAAATCAGCTTGAACAACGTTTTCTGGCTTGTTTCGTTCTATAGGGAGCTCTGTACCTTCCAGGGCCATCCTGACATTAAAGAGCAGGGCCAACTGTGGACGTCAAGGCTAGGTTTGAGTGCCCTCCTGGTCGTCTTCTCAGGGCTGTGGGTGGAACAGAAGTTGCCATTAGTGACAGCGCCTTCTTATGTCCTGGATTGGTATTGCTTACCTCAGTCAAGTTAGGAAGATGACCCCTTATTGCACATGCATGACACACAGTACAGTTATCTCTCCAGTATAAAAAAAAATCCTGGGAGGGAGACTAGGGAGACGAGACTTGATCTTCTTGGAAAACAATTTGACGTCCCGCGAGAAACACTTTAATGTCACGCGAGACAAGGCAGTGAGACAACATTTAAAACAAGTTCATGGACATCTAACTAAGCAGTTGTTGGAATGCTTTTGGCAGACAGACATCATGTGCTCCCAGCTGTTAAAACAATGACAAACGACAAGCAGAAAATGCAGCTCTCCAGTAGTAACAAGCCAGCAGATGATCTGACTGCAACTCCTTAGCGCGCATTCAGACCCCCTTCACAACACGAGCGTCAGAGACACGAAGTGGCTAAAGGACAGCTGCTGTACAGGCTTTTAAATGATTGACGTGCAGTGTGACAAAAAGAACACGTAGCTCGCCAGCAGCAGCAGCAGCAGAAAGACAGCAGATGATCTGACGGCATCTCCTTAGTGTGCGTTTGGCCGCCCCCCCCCCCCCCACAACAAGAGCAGTGTTATACGTCCCGCGAGAAATATTTAACTACTCCCGGGGCCGGAAATAAAGGACAAGTATTATTTTTACAAAAGTTTTAAAGTAAAAATGAAAATAATGCATATGTAACAATTCCCATGAAAATAACAATCTCTTTAAATTGTATATCCGGTAAACCAAACCCGGGGGTGGGTGAGCAAAGTGAGCAGGGGGTGGAGCCCCCTAGTTTAAACAAAAAAAAAAAACTTGAGAATTCTTCTAAACTGACTAATTAAGGCGAGAAAGGCAGCAGACTTAGGTAGGCCATGAAAGTTAACAGTTGTTTCATTTAAATTCTTTTTTTGGCATATTTGACAGACACTTGTTTTGTTTCTCTGGTATGTAACCAGCAAACTTGTACATGAAATCCAGTCCTTGAATCTAAATTCATATCCACACTTAACATGTGGATCTCAGTTTCCATCTTGGATGCTCATAAAATGACCTATGTGTCGATGGACTGAAAAATTATCAGTCATTGTGCCCTATAGCTGACTGACTGGTTTAATGAACATGTGCATGAAGTGAACAGTAATGGATAAATAATGATCAAAAGAAGTTACAGAATGTTAATGTGTTCAGTCTCACTTTGTGACTGTGCTTCTGTGCAATCAAAACTGGATGCTCCTTATCTAAGACTATATTTGAACAAAGTAGGTACTGAATACAAGTAATCATGCCTGCAAGATTAAGAAGAAATGAATAGAGCTTTGAAAATGCACTATACTTCCTCCACACTGTCATGTTTGTTTGTATCGATTGCTATGCTGTTTGTAAACAGAATGTTTTCTGTCTAAGCTGTTGTTCATTTGATATGCCGATCACATACAAGTTACATGCAACTGTGAAAATGAAGAGTTAGGCCAAAGATCAGACCTGTTTTTAGTTCTGCTGTGTAAACATAGCCCACAAGGCCTAAGACAACCGTAAAGGAAATAAAATATTCTGCCGCCGAGATGAAATACACTGAATACAGGAATAGCAAACAGATGATTAAAAAAAAATACTCTTCATGGGAGAGAGGCTAAAGAAAAGCAATCAGTGAAGATTAATTTGAACCAGGGCTTCACTGTAGTTTGCAAAAAGATCTAGGAGATCAAATGGAAAAAATGCTGTAGTCTAATGAGGTTTTTCATCTTACTGCTTAGCTTTGTGTTTAGCATGGCCTTAAGCTTTTGCAAAATTCTTGTTTTTCTTAGGAAATATTTTTATGTTATTTCTAATGTTTTTGTAGTGTTTTCTGTAAAAGTTAATTTTGTTTGTTATTTTTCCAGTCAACCTGTCATTTGGTTTTTTATCATTTATTTCAAGATTTTGTAAAGTTTGCTAGGCATGCAGTTGCTGTTTCCAAAGATATTTTGACATGTTTACATCAGGATATACAGTGCATCCGGAAAGTACTCACAGCGCATCACTTATTCCACATTTTGTTATGTTACAGCCTTATTCCAAAATGGATTAAATTTATTTTTTCCTCAGAATACTACACACAACACCCCATAATAACATCGAGAAAAAAGTTTACTTGAGGTTAAAAAATTGAGAAAGCACATGTACGTAAGTATTCACAGCCTTTGCCATGAAGCTCAAAATTGAGCTCAGGTGCATCCTGTGTCCCCTGATCATCCTTGAGATGTTTCTGCAGCTTAATTGGAGTCCACCTGTGGTAAATTCAGTTGATTGGACATGATTTGGAAAGGCACACACCTGTCTATATAAGGCCCCACAGTTGACAGTTCATGTCAGAGCACAAACCAAGCATGAAGTCAAAGGAATTGTCTGTAGACCTCCGAGACAGGATTGTCTCAAGGCACAAATCTGGGGAAGGTTAAAGAAAAATTTCTGCTGCTTTGAAGGTCCCAATGAGCACAGTGGCCTCCATCATCAGTAAGTGGAAGAAGTTCGAAACCACCAGGACTCTTCCTAGAGCTGGCCGGCCATCTAAACTGAGCGATCGGGGGAGAAGGGCCTTAGTCAGGGAGGTGACCAAAAACCCGATGGTCACTTTGTCAGAGCTCCAGAGGTCCTCTGTGGAGAGAAGAGAACCTTCCAGAAGAACAATCATCTCTGCAGCAATCCACCAATCAAGCCTGTATGGTAGAGTTGCCAGACGGAAGCCACTCCTTAGTAAAAGGCACATGGCAGCCCGCCTGGAGTTTGCCAAAAGGCACCTGAAAGACTCTCAGACCATGAGAAACAAAATTCTCTGGTCTGATGAGACAAAGATTGAACTCTTTGGTGTGAATGCCAGGTGTCACGTTTGGAGGAAACCAGGCACCGCTCATCGCCAGACCAATACCATCCCTACAGTGAAGCATGGTGGTGGCAGCATCATGCTGTGGGGATGTTTTTCAGCGGCAGGAACTGGGAGACTAGTCAGGATCAAGGGAAAGATGACTGCAGCAATGTACAGAGACATCCTGGATGAAAACCTGCTCCAGAGCGCTCTTGACCTCACACTGGTGCGACGGTTCATCGTTTAGCAGGACAACGACCCTAAGCACACAGCCAAGATATCAAAGGAGTGGCTTCAGGACAACTCTGTGAATGTCCTTGAGTGGCCCAGCCAGAGCCCAGACTTGAATCCGATTGAACATCTTTGGAGAGATCTTAAAATGGCTGTGCACCGACGCTTCTCATCCAACCTGATGGAGCTTGAGAGGTGCTGCAAAGAGGAATGGGCGAAACTGGCCAAGGATAGGTGTGCTAGCCAAGCTTGTGGCATCATATTCAAAAAGACTTGAGGCTCTAATTGCTGCCAAAGGTGCATTGACAAAGTATTGAGCAAAGGCTGTGAATACTTATGTACATGTGATTTCTCAGTTTTTTTATTTTTAATAAATTTGCAAAAACCTCAAGTAAACTTTTTTCACGTTGTCATTATAGGGTGTTGTGTGTAGAATTCTGAGGAAAAAAATGAATTTAATCCATTGTGGAATAAGGCTGTAACATAACAAAATGTGGAAAAAGTGATGCGCTGTGAATACTTTCCAGATGCACTGTAAGTCATGGATGCCTTTTGTCTGAACCTTTAATAAAAACACAAGGCTACAATTTTGAATTTCAGTTATTCAACAATAACTTGTCTTGTATAAATGCACCTTTTCTGGAAGGTTTAAATTGTAGCAAGTTTTTCAGGACCAAACTTACACAATGAAGACAAAAGAACACTCCAAGCGACTGTGTGATAAGCTGATTGAAAAGTACATTTCAAGGAATGAAGACAAGAAAATACCCAAGTCACTGAATATCCATTGGTGTCCACTTATATCTGTCATTAAGAAATGGAAAACATGTGGGAGAGCTGTAAATTTGCCCAGAGCAGGCCATACACAAAAACTGAGTGGTTGTGCAAGAAGAAGACTAGTTAGGGAGGCCACCAAGAGACCTATAATGACGCTGAAGGATTACAAACTACAGATTGGAGAGAGTGTGCCTACTGCAGTTTTTACAGCAGTTGCTACTTTATGGGAAAATGACAAAGAGAAAGCCAATTTGTGAATTTCCTCTTGGGATTAATAAAGTATCTATCTATCTATCTATCTATCTATCTATCTATCTATCTATCTATCTATCTATCTATCTATCTATCTATGTTAGCCATCTATCTATGTTAGCCATCTTGGTTACAATTTGCCAGAGGGCACATGGGAGACTCTAAAATCAGCTGCAGGAAGATTCCATGGTCTAAATTAAGCTTTTCATTCATCAAACTAAACACCATGTTATACTGTTATATTGTACATTATCGGAACTACACCATCACCACCATGAAGCATAGTGGTGACATCATCGTGCTATGAGAATGCTTCTCTGCTGCAATACTAATTAATAGCAGTCATTTGCTGTGAAAGACATAGTAGATAAAAGAACATGTTGTGAGAGTGGCCTTGCTCTGACATTGCATACCTTTGTTACTCTTTAACAGCCACTATTCTTTGAGCTCTCTTTGTGTTCTACTATTGTTGGGATACTTGTTGTTTTCACTTTTTATTTTTATGCTCTGACTTGCTGCTTGCCTTTTGGATTAGTAGTTGTGTATTACAAAATTCAATAAATCTTTAGTGACAGGCAACTTGCAAACAATTTTAATTTATTTTGAATGACTCTTTTCAGTGAAACATATAAATCGATTCATGAGCATGAACAGTGGAGCTCATTGTGAGTGCTAAAGCATATGCATGTACTGCCCGATAATGTAAGAGTCTTTTTAATTTCACTGACAGAAGTTTTTGTTTTTAAAGTGCATGAAAATGAACCATCTGAATCAAGAGTCTTGACTCATTCACTTTAGTTATGATTCTTTTGAGTTCATCAATATATCAACATCAGTGAAAGAAAACAGGTACAATACAGTAACAACACATTTGTATTAGAATGTGTTAATTGTTTTGTTTTGTAAAATGTTATTAGAATTGTTTCAAGTTGAATATACTGTATAAACAATTACAAAACTAATATGTTTATGTCACTTTTTACATTCAACAACTTTGTCACACTAAGCTCAACCTTATAAAATATTCTAATTTCTAACAATTATTTGCCTTCATCTTTACTTTAGCACACACTATTTTACGGCTTATTGAATGTGTTGGGCATGTATCATTATCTGATTCTTTTGAATTCCATCTGAATCATTACTGTAGAAGCAGCTGTACAACTCTTGTTCATTTGATTTGTGAACAAGTCATTAACCGGGAATCATTTGTACAATTCTCATTCATTTGATTCATAAATGAATCATTACCCGAGAACCAGTTGTATGATCCTTGTTCATTTGATGCATGAGCGAATCATTACCCACAAAGAGTCACATGATTCTTTTTTACTTACGATTCTGCAGCATAATGTCATATTTTAATCATGCATACAAAATATTGTATGAATTATTAAGTTATATATTTATGATGTGATGGGGGTGAATTCCCCTCTGGCTTTATGTATTTACCAGCTCTAGTCCTAAAAATGAAACAGATTAATCAAAGGAATTGATTTACTTAAACAATTAGTTTGAATGAATTGATTCAGTAAAGTGAATCGAAATGCTCATCACTACAAAACATCTTTTCACACCTGTTTGTGATAGCTTTTAAATGTTAATCTGGTCAATGCAAATTTGTGCTGCCAGAGCAACTTTTATGTACAGTCCGGGCAGCATAAATCTAGACTTTTCCTGCAGAGGAGCCAGTGTTGTGGGGCCATAATGTGCTTGCTCCCATTTCGCTTCAAGTGTCCGGACAGTCAACAAGTTCCTGACAAAGAGTTTAAGTACTTTGAGGTTTTGTGTGCACTGGAGAGAGTGTGAGAATTACAAAACTGTCTGCTGCAATTAAACCCATGAGTGGCACTGAAGTTGAAGCAAAAAGTTCAGAGCCACCATAAAATGTACACATAGCCAAAAAAGTTTGGTTTCTCTGTAAGATTTATGAGGCTCACTTTCAAAGAAAAGATGATAAATTTGATAGATTGAGCTATTAAATGGCAAATTATGATAAGTTATATTGTAAAAACTGTGGAATATAAATCAAAGGATGTTATACAGAGCCTAAATAATGCACGAGAGAGAGAGAGAGTATCTGTTTTATTGTGTACTGATCTGGTCGCAGTGCTACAAGAAAGACATAGTAGTACTTGAAGCTCTGCAGAGTAGAGCAACCATGTTCATCTCAGGATTCAGGGACATGTGCTACTCTAGCAGTCTCAGTCAAACGCATTGATAAAGTAGATCCAGCAGAATTCTTTCAGCTTAAGAGTACATCACATACTCTTGGACACCAGAGGATGTAGATTTAGCACAGAAGCTAAGAAGCACTTCTTTACTGTAATAGTTTTGGGAATCTGGAAGAAACTACAGAGACATGTAATTGAACCAGAAACTTTGACAGTCTTTAAGAAATGTCAGGATGAAATATTGGGCCAGCTAAGCTATTAGCTAAAAAAAAAATGAGTTTGATGGACTGAACAACCTCCTCCTGTTGGTCAAATTTCTTATGTTTATGAGCCCTGCTGTTTTTATTTGAGAGGAGCAGCTCGGGGTGACTTGGGCATCTAGCAAAGAGATCTGTAGGGGATCTACCAGGCATGCCTCATTGAGGAAAGATTTGGAGGCAGACACAGGAGACTGCCAGACACAGGTGCATAGGGGACAACTTCAGGGCTCTAATAAGGTAAGCAGTATCACTCCACACCAAAAAGGGCATGGTTGCCAATGCCTTTTCTCAGACGCTGAATGATATCACTTCCCCCATTTCCCTGGAAGTTCTTCCTCTGCTAGGTCCAATGATATATAAACCCATCAACCACTGGAAGAGGTCATTCATTGAAGGAGCATGAAGGACAGAGATGGAGATCCTACCTTGCAAAAGAGACAAGGCTGAGTACTTGTTTAATCCAGCTGTGGCCGTTAAGCTTAATGGAATGAATGGTATTCTCTCATATGTCTAATTTCTTATGTTCTTATGTAAAAAATTCAAAAATGAATAATTCAAATTTTCAAGAAAAAAATTTAAGGAGATAAAATTAAATTCTCATGTGTTCACAAAGAATTCCCAAAATACTTTAAAAGAAAATAACATCCATCCATCCATTATCCAACCCGCTATTTCCTAACTACAGGGTCATGGGGGTCTGCTGGAGCCAATCCCAGCCAACACAGGGCGCAAGGCAAGAAACAAACCCCAGGCAGGGTGCCAGCCCACCGCAGGAAGAAAATAACAAGAAAGACAAATAACTAAATGGAAAGCCAAAGTCCACAAATATAAATCAAAATTCAGAAAAAAAAAAAAAAAAAACAAGTGATCAAAAGGATGACAAGACTTAAAAAAAGAGTTAGTGCCTCAGCAAAGAAACTGTGGCAGAAAATGATTTCAATAGTCTTTAGGTAACCGCGCCCAAGTGACCTATAGGACTTGAATGTCTTCATTCAGTGTAGAAACATAGATGCACAGATTCAATTGACCTTAATAAAAAAAAAAAAAGTTAACTAGACTAAAATAATAAACAATTAATATTACAATTTAAACTCCTAAGAGGAAAAGATAAAAACATATAACAATATAAGGAAACAACAATGCCTTCTACTCTTTAGTCATTTTCCAAACACTCTTCTTTCCATTTCAGAATCACAGGGCATTGGAGCCTATGGACATACCAGGAAGAAATCTGGGATGAGATGCAAGTCCTGGGTGCATACCCTTACATGGGGCCTTAGCATTTCTGAGCGGGAAAAACATCATAATTTCACATTTTAGCAGCACCTCCTGTTCTACCAAGCAATACTGGGATATTATTGTGCTCAATAGTCTACAGGGATTTCCTTGTTTACATTTCAGCATATTTCAGCCTTGTGCAGATCTCTGTGGGGCACTTAAACCCTGCTCATTTTAATGTATGAGTAACCCCTACCCCAGTAAAATAATTGCATGCTTTTAATTTGTGTGGAGGAGGACACACAACCTGAGGCCCACTCTGGTTGAATAAATATGTGATGTGCATCAAGTATGAATATGTGTGTTTGCTTAGTGCAGTGAAGTATAGTGAGCCTTTTGACTTATGTCACCCTGGGGCCTGTGGGTGTCTTAAGTTGGCCTTGTCGCAGATACACATATTTGCTCTGAATTGGTCAATTTAGAGTTTCAAATTGCACTAACTTTGCCGTCTTGAGGATGCTGGAGGACACTGCCTCTGTGTTATATCGGTTACAAGCGAAAATTAGAGCCATATCGCTCAACCTGTGATATCTCGGCATCCACCAGTGTGCCACCCTTGTATCTTGTACTTTTTCACATTATTTCTGCAATCGTCCTATGTCTTTATTTAGAACTACAGCATTTTATTTCAGGGACTGTATGCACAATTGTTTAAAATAAAGTCTTATTTATAACTGGATAGTTTTCTTGCTGCAGAACATATCCTTTGCATCCTCTTTTTCAAATTTTCTTTTGTGAAGGTTGATTGCATTTAAATAAATTGTCAAAAGTAATTTTTAATTTCTGACATGAGGTGCAGGCAGTGCACGAGTCCTGTTTTACATTGCACTAGTGGACTAAGAATTAAATTGCACTCAAGCGGCTTTTAGTGCCTGCAGACAAGCACAAGTTTCGCTGCATGGGTTTTTGCTGCTTGTGTCAGGTTATCTTTGTAAATTTATTTATTTTTTTATGTTGTATGCTGCCAAGAATCTGCCTCCCACTTGCCGCTCCTGCACATCCTTAGAGGGATTCTTAACACACTTGTTTGTCAGTTCTTGACAGACGGCAGATGGTATAGTGCTCAAGGTTTCAACTGGGATGTGCCAGCAGGGCCAAAGCCTCAAAACGTCGGTCTGTTATTTTAAGCCCAATATAATGTTGCCAATTGAAACACATACTGGAATCTTAAGTGGAGAATAAAAATTAACATTTCTGAAAAAGCTGTTGTCATGGCAACTTGAGGAGTATCTCTTTCTCTCTCTCTCTCTCTGTCTCCCTCTTTCTCTTCCCCCATCACTGTCCATGACTCTTTCAGACTTGTACTTTGATGCACCCCCGTTTTTGGATTTTTTTAAACGACAAAAAAGCTAATAGTTGAAAAACCCAGTAGAACAAAAACAGTTGGACGAGTAAAGAAAGATGAAAAGCAATTAGTAAATTGAATAAGTGCATAGGCACAGGAAGTGGTGGCGTGCTGGCATGGTAACCAAAATGTGATTGCTGACATAATAAGCACAGCAGTAGGGCTGCGTCTAACAATTATCCCCATAATTTGGTATATTGATTACTAAAATGAGCAATCGTTTGTCTGGATAATGTGCATTTTTTATTCTTCTCAGTTTTTTTAATCTGTTCTCCATATAAGTTATATTACTAAGTACCCATTTTTTTCTTTACGGCTACAATTAGAATCCCATTTATTTGATAAGTACATTACCTACTTGTCTTGTTGCATTTGGTTTTGGAGCAGTAGCATATACTTTATAACTGTAGTATATAATATAGTTAACATTTAGAAACAGTTTATTCAACTATTGGCTGACTGAATTAACATTAGACTAATCTTTTCCAGCTGTTAGTGTTACTGAACTGGATTATTTCAGCTAAACAAATGATTTGTGCTGACTAGACCATGGATTCTTTTATTCATTTTTCAGGTCATACAGTTTAAAACAGTGAAGAGGAAACTCAAGTGTCTATGTGCTTCCTACCATGTAAGGACTACATTGTTTGCCAGTCTGCTATCCAACTGGACTGGAGTATACATCCAAATAAGAACACAACTATTAACTTCACCAATTTCAGCATCAGTTGTCAAATTTTTTGACATCAAAAAAGTCAAGGCTTCACAGAAATTTCTGTCTATTCCTACTATTGTTATCATTCTCTTATTGGATACATTGTGAGCAAAAAGCCCTATAATCATTGTGGCATTTAGCAATAAAGCTAAACATGAATATTGTGATCATATTCCTCTGCTATGTTAACAGTATGTTGTTAATTTCATTGAATAAACATTAATAGCAGTCATTAGGAGGTGTATTATCAAAAATGTAATGAGGAAAATGGTCATAGACTTTAGGATCAAGAAATTTGATTGCTGTGTGTGCACTGAAGTGCTATTCACTGAGTGCACAAGCATAAATGAATGTCATTTTTGAAACATAAAATTAGATAAATAAATCCATAACATAAACAAGGAATATGGACTTGAGAAATCTGCCAGCAAAACTACTGGGGTTCAGTTGCATTATGTAAATAACTTTGTGATTAGGAGTTCCAAACATAATGAAAGGGTGTGAGACCTCCAGAAATGCTGCAAAAGCAGGCCAGGTCCTTCATTTCTCTACCCAGCAGAAGTTCACCCCAAAGCAGAAGGTCCTCAAACTACTGCCTATAGCCTAAAAGAGCCTACACAAGCTTAAAGATGGAGTGCTTGCTTTAAAAGTTCAAAAATTTAATCTAATTCCAGAATTCCCAAATAATACCTTACAAATGAGAGAAACTGTAAAAAATCTGTCTTATAAATAAAATGCAACATACAGTCTTTATAAGAAGAGAGTTGTTTTACAAAAATAGGACATAAAGCAAAAAATGTTCATAAAGAGCAAAAAGGATGTGTCTAAAAAGTCTATCCAGGGCGACCAGTCTAAGAACACAATCCAAGTAGCAGAATCCAGAATGAGATGCAAATGCTTTCAATAAAAAGGAAAATATAAAAAAAAATCAATGCAGATTGAATATCCTTAATCCAAAATGCCCAGTGCCAGACACATTTTGGATATTTTAGAATTTTTGAATTTTTTCATATATATACCGTAGATCCCGGAATACAAGCCGACCTGGTATATTAGCCGATCCCCTTCTCTACCGACTAAATTACATGTATTTGCCGATGACCGGTATTTAAGCCGACCCCCTTCTCCAAGCAAAATTTTCTAAATTTCCTTAAAAGTGTCTCTTCGGGTATATTTATAATGTTTATCGGCGAGAATTTGAGACTGCCGGCATTTTTGATGGAAACTAGGAAGTGATTGCGGAGAAGTTTGGTAAATTGGAACCTTTGTGTTGAAACTATATACGCAAATACGGTACATCGGCGGGTGGATTTCCGGAGACTTGTTATAAATTTGATAAACTTAAATATGCAATACGGTGGATCCTTGACTTACGAACTTAATTCGTTCGCAAAGGCTAACCCATAATGCGTTCCAAACCTCCTACTACAACACTTACTTAACCTTTTCATAATAAAAAACACCAATATTTTTTCTAATGTACTAACCAAAAAGTTATAAAAAGTGCCTAGCCTACTTCGATTAGGCTAGGAGCATGGCGGCACGCAGCGGCTCAGGGCTCTCCTTTTCAGTGCACTTTTTTGTTGTTTTTGTACTTTTTTTTTGTCCTTGTTTGTGCACGATCGGTTCGACGAACATCCGCTACACCATTCAGAACCTTATAGACATCGGTGTCCAGAGCCAGACATCTGTTTTGAGTGTTTTTCATCACACGCACAACATCCCAGACAACATAGCGAGACCAGCGGGCTCTCCGTGGTTTGTTGTCGGGTCTAGGAGATGACACAGACGGAGGAGGGAAAGAAAGCAGAAGCGGGGCCGCAGATACGGCGTTATGCTAAGGCTAAAAAACAACCATACAAGCCCTATACAGAACTTTTTTCTGCACTGAAGTAGCTACTTTTAATCTCATTGTAGATGCGTATAGTGACAGTAAAAGGCATTCTATTCTAGAAACAATTTCATACTGTACTCACCATTTAATTTGACATGTTTGGGCTGCAGGAAGGGAGGAGGAGGAGATATTTCCACACAATGTCCATCTTCGTTTCGAAATTACATCCACAAACACATGTATCTGGGCTCCGACTGACGCTACTAACGCTCTCGGTTGTTTGTTTACAATCGCGCAAGCGGATACACGTGACCGCATCCGTTTCGTAACGCAAGATGTGGATCGTGAATCAAAATAAATTTTATTTTAAACTTCCCGATAATTTATTATACATTTTATTAATAAAATCAACAACTAAAACACTTTTTTGAATAAATTCTTTATTTAATTTAAAGTACCGGCATGCAAAGTTACTTCTTCATCTGAAAGATGGCTCTGTGGTTTCGTCATTATTTACTTCCGTATTCATCGGCAAAACCGGCATTGCGCTGGAAATCTGGAATCTGAAATGATACTCGTTGTATAAACCGAACCCCAAACTCCAAGCCAAAAATCTAGGACGAAATTCTCGGCTTGTATTCCGGGATCTACGGTACATGAAATCTCTTGGGGCACCTTCAATCAAGTATAGAAATGCAGCCAAATCAGTTAAATGACGACTGAAACGTGTGATAATTCATATCACTGAGCCATTATTATAATGTGTGTTGATGTGATAAAGATACTAAACCTCAAATGTAATGAAAAGTGATGTACACACTCTACTTTATTTCCCTATAAATGGGGCCAATGCTGTATATTTGCAGTAAACATCTTTGTTTTTCGTTATTTTATATTCACTACTTGTCACTTCTCAGGGAACTGCCTGACAGGTTAGGAATATCTTAGCCATCATGCCTGCTGTGCTGGAAGCCATTAACTGACCAACAAGTCACTGCATTCAGTTTTCATATTTTGTGGTTGTACATCCATAAACATAACTTCTTTTTGCCAACATAAATATAAATGCTAACATAAAAAGGCAATTTGCATAAGTGCCTGGTTTTCTTAACATAGTCAGAACAACTTACTGCACTTAAGTTGCAATAAGGGCACCTATCATGAATGATGCTGCTTTTGTTAATTGCAAAAGTGACGTTCCATTAACACATAGCACAGTTGTAATCGTTTCTCTAAGGGTGAACGATTATGACAAAATTATTAAATTATAAACAATGTCTTTGATGTTATAATTGTGATTATTAATTTCAATTAGAAGTTCTATGAAATATGCACTTTGTCTTGCCAACTCCATATACTCTAATTTGTTTACAAGCAGCACAGCTGAACCCCTGCTTTTTAGGGAACTGCTAAAAAATGTTAATATGAAATTGTTAACTGCTAGATTAGTTGCATTTTCAGTGTATATTCCTCATTAGTACAGTGAACTATTATTTTCAGTCGTGGTTCCATAATTCTAGTCAACTAAAAATCGGTTGTAGCTACATGAAGCTCTACTTGTTTCAGATCCGTTTTGATTTTTCTCCAACATTTGGAATAAACTAAAGGCAAGGTAACATCAAAAGAATAATTTCTGAAGGGGATGACTTCTCATACACTGATTTTTAATCATTTTTAAAAACCTTCTTTGAACACAGTTTTAATCGAAGTCTTGTGCTTTGATAAGTAAGTCTGGATTTTTTTTTTGTTTTTCTGTCCTCCCTGGCCATCGAACCTTTATTCTTTGTTAATTAGTATTGCCTAATATTATTTTTGTATTTTTTCTTTTTTCTTTCTTCATCTTGTAAAGCACTTTGAGCTACACCATTTGTATGAAAACATGCTTTATAAATAAACCAGTAGCGGTGCGCTGCATGATAACGTGCAGTGAATACACTTGACTTATAGTTTTCATCCTCTTTCTTTGTACGTTTACCATTCATTTGCTCAGAGGTTGATGCACTTGCTGCTTCCTGAGCAGCTCTTCTTTTCTCCACCCTAGCGGCCTGCTTCTTCTCTTCTTCCGTCAGCATCTTTTCACGTTAAAACTGATTAAGTCAGTTTTTGCATTGCAATTACTTAGTATGTTTTCCTTAATTTTTAACTTAAACTGGCACTTAAGTCTTCAAGAGGTAAAGGATGTGACAGGGAAGTTGGTAGTGATGATGTCCTCTAGCTGTCTGCCTCAAGAATGATTTTAGATATGGAGACGTAGGGGAAGTGATAGCGAAGGTGGTAGGGATGAGAACAGCACCCGTACGCATGCATCACACAGCCACCCTGCTGCCTGCTGCCGAGAGTTGATTCTGCATGAAACCCATGCAATCCTGGGGAAGACATATAAACTCTATATAAAAAGAGATTTGGGTGCAGGATTCAGACCTAGCATGCTGGATCCATATGGTCACAGCCTTGCACCGCTGTACCACCACACATTGTTTTATTATATTTTATGGTTCTTGTCAGGTGGCACTCTGAGAGATGATAATATGAAGGCAGAAATCCTTCTTTTTCAACAGTAAACAGTTTGCCTCCTGAGAAAGTTTAACTGCTGTTTATGAGAAAGAGCTGACCCATCACTCTTCCCTATCTCCTTAATTCAGATACTTGATTCCACTTTAGCCCTAATTAATGCCTATTGCCTAATTAGTCTAAAACAGAGGAAATACAGATATGTATCTCTTTCCATAATGCATGCAGCCAAGTGTAATATCAAGCTATGGCTCTTCTCCCAGCCAGTATAATTCAGTTCAGCTGCTAAGACAAAGTGGCTGCCATTGTGTTGAACATTAGGAGCAGTTTGTGTGATTTGGTCAGAGTGAAGAGAGTAAGCAGGCAAATATGTATTAAAGATTCTGTAATAAGTAAAATACCTGAATCCATTAGTTACTGTGATTTAAACTCCACAGACAGACTGTCTTTAGTAATGTGTACTATGAAAATAACAAGAGGCCTGTTATGCCTGTATCTAAAAAGAACATTTATAAAATGTGCTTTTAAATCAGAACAAAGGTGTTCACCTTGTCATCCTTACCTATCTCAATAGCCTAGGTATTTGTAGTTCACCTATTTCATTTGAAATGTTTTAGTCTTTCCAGGAGACTTGCCTATTCAGAATACATATCATTTATGTCAATATTTTCCACTTGGTTGTTAAACATGAGCTTATGTATTACTAAATACTCTGCCCAGCTCATTGAAGTATTCATCTTAAGACAGTGGTGCATAGCTTATACACTATCAGTTATAAATTGTATAGTTGTAAAAAATCTGGACAGCAACCTAGGAGACACCAGAACTAAACTTTATGCCACCTCTGAAGAATGCATTCCTGGTATATACTTGTACTTGGTCTTGTACTTTAATTTAGCTTGTAGTGGCAATAATTACATCTTTTATAAAGTGTGCTTAATGTATTTTGTTATTGCTGTGAAGAGATTGTAAAGCTCGTTTGAAATAAATTTTAGTGAAGGGACCCAGAAACAAGTATGTGTTTTAGGGCTGAGTTGGGGGTGTCCTGTGTTTGCTTTAAATTGGACTCTTAACTTAATTAAACAACTGGTTATTTCACAGTCTAGAAATGACAAATTAGTTGTATAAAATTTTTACTGTCTGAAACAAGAATATGTTATAGAAGGGTAGGAATTTTTTGTTCTTGCTTTTTAATATTTTGTTCTTTTTTTAATGTTCTGGTTAATTAACACATTATTTATTAATAAGCATACAATTTAGTAACACTGACTTTGCAGCCATATGTGAATAATAAGAAAAAATGTGGTTATTTCAAGCAGTAATAGCAATTATAAACATTAGTAATGCCTTGGCTATACTTTTAAATTGATTTAATGGTATCTTAATAATAAAATGTATCGATTTCTATGAAAAACATGATAATAATAGTTTATAATAATTCTTTGCAATTATATAGCGCTTTTCTCACTACTCAAAGCGCTCAGCAATTGCAGGTTAAGAGCCTTGCTCAAGGGCTCAACAGAGCAGAGTCCCTTTTAGCATTTATGGGATTCGAACCAGCAACCTTCCAAGTGCCAGTGCAGATCCCTCACCTCAGAGCTACAACTCGTGATAATTTCTGGGTGACCCCAAACTTTTGAAAGGTTGTGTACATTTCACAGTGCCGCACTTTCCTGAATCAAAAATTAAACAAACTGATCAATTAAGGTTAAAAATGACTTGGTGTTTGTGAAATTTGTTGGCACACAAATATGTAGCCATAGTGGGGCTCCCAGCACTGAACTTGAGAACCCTTGGTCTAGACCAAGGGTTCTCAAACTCGGTCCTGGGGGACCCCTGTGGCTGCAGGTTTTTGTTCCAACCAGATTCGTAATCAGTGACAACACCTGATAGCACTGATCTCATTTAATTAGCTGGTATTATTTATCCTTTATTCTACATTCAGAAAAGCACAGCAGCATGATTTTTACATTTATAAGAAACTTAGAAATATTTCTGTTTTTGCTATAGATTTAAATGCTTAACTCTCTTTTTATTGTATTTCGCCCTTTCTCTGTGCAGTTTGCTCCCTTCATTGAATCTTACTAATGACAATTAAAAACAAGCAGAGCAGAAACCCAAGCAAACAACACTCAATCGTGAAAGGCTGAAACTACTTTAGCGTCAGCCCCACAAAGTAGTAAATAACGGATTCATTAAACAATTAGAACAACTAGAAAAGTAGAATGACAAACAAGATGAAAATACTGCTAAAAAGAAAAAAATACATATAAATGCTTAATATATTTTAATGCTTTTTTTTTTTTTACCAAACTTAGCTTTCTAATTTGTATATTGTTCCCAAAACAGGGAATCTGGGAAACAACAGTTCACTTAATTATCCCAGGAGTCCAATAAAAAACTAAGGCTGGTTGGAACAAAAACCTGCAGCCACAGGGGTCCCCTAGGACCGAGTTTGAAAACCCTTGGTCTAGACAATGCAACAAGACTAAACCAAGAAGTGAATAACCAAATGTCAATACCAAAAAAAAACCCACAAAAATCTTGGCTAATGGTTCCTTTCCTAGTTAGGGAAAGCATGAAGATTAAAGATTTTTATGTAGAATTTAACTTATCGATAAGCTTGGAAGACCAAAAACTGTTTTGCCATCTTGAATAAGTGAAATGACGAAACATGTACCAATTTTATGAAAGACACGCCTGGCAATAATCGTTACAAACAATAACATGGCCACAGCCACGAGAAAAAGTCCAGAAATAGCAGAAATTAAATTTACAAAATGCTGATCTAATAAAGTCACGTAAAGACAATAAAATAACAAGGGAACAAAATTAACAAAAATGGACAGAACTGAACCTAGGGACAATAAAAAACAAATTTCATAACCAAGTTATGGTCAGATTATGTTGATGGAATGTGTAAAGATAAAGCATTGCTCTGCACTTGTGCTATTCCAGTGGTCAGATCTGTTTATTTCGACTGTGCTATAAATTTTTATCAGTCCTATAAACATGTTAGTAGGCATCTACTCTGCCATGATTTAAAGAGAAATCATCATATTTTATAATTTTTAATTTTACTTTCCAATGTTTTGGTTTCTGCGGTGGGCTGGTGCCCTGCCTGGGGTTTGTTTCCTGCCTTGTGCCCTGTGTTGGCTAGAATTGGCTCCTGCAGACCCCCGTGACCCTGTAGTTAGGATATAGCGAGTTGGATAATGGATGGATGGATATTTTGGTTTAATTTTTGGCTTTTTTTAATGCTGAATATTCATGAATTCATTATACTGCTTTAACTTTTAATTCCTATTTCATTATGGGGTTAGGTTTGTGAGGGGTGGCTATACTTGAGTGTGATATCCTTGTGGCCATTTTATAAATTTGAGCTACCTGTTATATCGTGGTCTAAGCATTGTTTAGAAAGATAGATAGATCTTTTGCTACCTTCAGAAAACAAGCTTCTCTGGCAGTTTCCTTTTGAGGTTTTCTAACTTGGATTAGACCCTGTTTTGTAACTTCAGGCTTGTTTTGTACTTCTGTTTTAGTTGCTGATTTCCAGGAATTAATGTATTATCTTTGGCCTTGACTTTTCTTGTTTTGCTTCACTGACTCACTCTTGCTAGAAAAATACTGCTTACTCAGTCAACTTTTTAAATTGGCCATGATATACTCAGCCTGCTGAAAGATTTAAGAGGATGATTATCAATATTTTAATCATTTGTAACAATGCTCATTTTCATTTAAGGTAAGCAGATATTTTTAGAAGCAAAAATGATTGCACTGTGACTTTGCTAACTGTTCATAGGATGTGATTTGTAATTAAATATTACAGTTTTACACTATTATGCAGCTGATATGAAAATTAAAATTTTGGAACTGAATTATGTTTAAATTTCTTGTGTACCATTATGATGATGAAGAAGGGCCCGCATCGAGTTTGTTGTATAGACTGAAATGCTAAACTAACAAACTGAAAAAGTGAACTGACATTACTAGAATAGCTTAAAGGAATACTCTACTTAAAAATTATATTTTGTTTAATATGTTACCCCATTTAGTTTGTAGTGGTAACAGAGAAAATATTTTAATCTCATGTTTTTAAGGAGAAATTACATTTTGAAGATTCAAACTTAATAGATCTCTATGATGACCTGGGGCCTCACGTATAACACTTTGTGCAGAATTCACAGAAAAACAAAGTGTACAGACAAAACTAGAAATGTACGTACACACAATAAAATTCAAATGCATAAAATTGAGTGGAAGCAAAGTTCTACGCACTTTCCCTTTTTAAATCCCAAACAAAGTGAATTTTAATGCACATGCATAAGCTTACAGCCCCACCCAACTCCTCCCAGAATTTTGCCAGTTTAAATATGCAAATCAATATAAATAGTTCCTTCATCTCAGTGTTTGTTAAAAGACAATGGCAACAGCATGTGCAAAAAAGAATTTCAGTGAATGCAAAATGGAGATCCTTCTCAGTGAATTGGAGGCAAGGAAAAACATACTACTTGGTGGCTTAAGCAGTGGTATAAGCAACAAAAGGAAATTGATGGATTTGCACAGTATTGCGTAAGCACTCAGAAATTTTATTTCAGAAATAAAAAAGAACTGGTTTGATATCAAAGTCGACATTAAAAAGCGAGTTGCAGCCCACTGTCTGTGTGTCAGGCTCAGACCATGCATTTTTTGCTGAAATATTAACAGTTACTTCCTGAAAATGAATGAAGAGGAGAGGTGGATCTTCAATTCAGACGCGCAGTATTGTTGGTGTTATGTCTTTTCTGTTTTTAGGAAATAACTGAATATATTTTAACAAAAAATGCAAACATTTTCCAGGCTTTCAGCATACAAATGGATAACGGACTCTTAGATTATACTGAATAGAGGAAGGAATGATAGAAAACATGATGAAGAATGCTGCTCATTGGCAAATGATGTGAATAAATGTTAATTGAAAAAAGAAAAGAAAAATGTTATTATTCATCCAGTCATATGTTCAGAACATGCAAAACACATACATTTTTATTAAAATATTATTAAATTGATCCTTCTAGAATAATCAGCCCTAAAACAGGAAATGCATTCCCATAATGCAGTGCTTTTCAATTTAAGATTTATCCCCCCTTCTCAATCACTGGTCAAGAGTCCTGTCATCAGTCCAAAAGCACAGTGTTAAAGGAATATTTATGATGTGCGCTGGTTATTCCAGAGGTTTTTGTTTAACAATATTTTAGCAAAAAATGTATGTTTTTTGCATATTTTGAGCAAATGACTAGATAACTGATATATGGATTATACAGCATGAGTAATGTGAGATTTTGTTTCTTTATTCCATGGATGTTTTTCACATCATTTTCTGTTGGGTTCTTTTGTATCATAAACTTTATTTGTCTGCATTCTGTATGAAAACATGACATAAAAAAATTCTTGTTTATCACTACAAACTACATGTGGAATATAACATAATTTTTGGGTGGTGTATTCTTTTAACACAGCATGTTTAACAGCAAGGATTTTTTTTGCCTGATTTTTTGTTAAAGTTTTCCTTAACCAGGTGTATTTACTCTTGATCATTCTCTGAAGGGTGGCACGGTGGCGAAGTGGGTAGCGCTGCTGCCTCGCAGTTAGGAGACCCATGTTTGCTTCCTGGGTCCTCCCTGCGAGGAGTTTGCATGTTCTCCCCGTGTCTGCGTGGGTTTCCTCTGGGTACTCCGGTTTCCTCCTACAGTCCAAAAACATGCAGGTTAGGTGTATTGGCGATTCTAAATTGTCCCTAGTGTGTGTGTGTGTGTGTGTGTGTGTGCACGCCCTGTGGCGGGCTGGCGCCCTGCCCAGGGTTTGTTTCCTGCCTTGCACCCTGTGTTGGCTGGGATTGGCACCAGCAGACCCCCATGACCCTGTAGTTAGGATATAGCGGGTTGGATAATGGATGGATTTTCTGAAAAGTCCTTCTTTGTATTTAAATCATGCTGATCAAGAGTCTTGATTTTGAAGCACATTGCAGCATTGCTACCACTAATTAAATCGATATTAACCTCTTAAAAGACCCAGAAGATACTTGCTGGCCCACTTTGATGAAAATAATGAACACTGATAATGTTTATTCATTGGAGCAATGACAAGCTATTAAGATACTCCTATGGTTATTCCATTCTGCCTCCTATTTTGCTTCACTTGACTAGTACAAAAGCAAGCTAGTTTCCTTTTGTATACTCTCCCATAATTCCTTTCCTGTACATAATTTACTGTACTTTATATGTACATATATAATATGGTAATCATCCAGTGTGCAGTAATTAACTTGATGTTTAAATCAATAAACACAACTGTATTGATTCACTACAGAGCATTTCTGGCCATAAACTTTGTGAATAAAAAGTCAAGGGAGTTTGAATGATATATAGTTACAGTTATATATGTCAGATGCAACATTTTCTTATTTTCTCCACTGGTTCATCAGTGCAGTCATGGTTATTTCTGTATTTGTTGTCTAGATGATGAGAAAGCTATGCATTTGCAGTATTATACATGTTGGCTGCACATCTCCATAATAACACAAAACAACACCATTTCTCTTAACTAAATTACTGCTCACTTTTGGCTCAAATGAAACATTTGAGGCTGTTTCAAGCCCCATTTTCAGAATTGAAATGCCATATGTGAATTAAAATATTCTAAAGAGCAGTATTATGATTCTTCCATCTAATAAAACTCACGATGAAGCTTAGCCTTCAAAGTTTATCCCCTGCTTAAAGAGAGTCCCAGAAATCAAAAGAAATTAGCCTCAGCCCCAAACTCTAGAAGCAAACATACAGCATGTATAAGCACAACAAAAAGAGATGCAAGACTTTAACCAGAACTGGTTCCCTTCCATTGCCTTCTAACCTTTTCTGCCTGGGTGCACTTTGACTCATAGTGGACATAAATTACAATACCAGTTGAGAAATGGAGCATTTATCATTTAAAAAAAATGCATATATTGTTTTCATACTCCTTAATTGAAATTGTAGGTATTTATTTCTAACTTAAAAAAATTCTAGCACTTCTCTCTCACTTTTTTTGCACAGTGTCTTTTAAAGCGGAGACACTCTTCTGTATAATGCCAGATGGCCTAGACACACTTTACCAACATGACAGAAGAACCAACTAACCTAACGGTTAGATGGTGATTTTTCATTTTAGGATTCTTTTAATTTTTTGGTTCAGGTGGCATTTGCACCTTTGCAAAGGTCAATTTTCCAGTTCAGTTGTAATTGAGAACATTTCCCCTTGCTGTTATAAGGGATAGGTGTTTTAAATATCTGATCAGAGGGTCTATGTTGGATGCTGCCATGAGGCAGTAGTCCTGCTGTTTGTAATACCTGGAGCACTGAAAGAAGATGTGGAGTGATCTTTGAAAGTAGGTAAAGAAATTAAGTTGGTTTCTATAACTTTCCAGGGGGTGAAACTACATCTTCCATCATTTGTGGTTAGCCTTTCTAAGGGAAAATCCTAGAGTTCAACAGGACATTTGTTGGACCATGCTGAACCAGAATAAGAGTGGTTTTAAAGTGATCTTGTGAGAGGATCGAAAGGTTAGATATATGTGAGATAGCAGGAAGGCCAACCAAGTGTAATTAGGTTAAAATTTGAACAATAAGGGTACAATAGGCCAAAGGGGTTTTTTTCTGTTAACCTTTCTTATTGTATTAAGTCCATTTTTGCATATGTGGTGCATTACACACTAAGGAACTTTTACAGTGCCATCAAGATGCTGAATGACAGTATTTCATATTTCCTTTTTCTAAATTTGAAGCCATGCACCTCTTAAGACACATTTAGCACTGTTAGCTTTGCCTTTTTGCTTTGTTCCTGGTATACCTTACCATCTTAAAAACAAACAGACAGTCATCTCCATTTAAGACAGTCCAGGTTTCTGTGCTGAACTGCAGGGGAAAGCAAATCTGCTGTTTAAGGTTTATAAACTAATGAGCAGGCCTTTGTTTATCACTTGTTCTGTCTTAGCAGCTGGGCCTCAATATGTTCTGCCAGTCTTAATCATGATGTAATATTTGTAAAATTGCTTTCATTAAGTTTTCATTTACCATGCCACATGTGCATCACTTAGATTTAAAGTTTTTTTTAACTTTGCTACTACTTTTTACTTTATATGAACCCTTCTTGCATTCCTTATTATAACAACTATAAAAATGCATATCTAAGACTGTTGACTGAGGATTTTAATTTCATTAGGAATCACAACAAATACTAAATACTCCATATTGTCCAGAAAGAATGCTAACACATCATCTATACTAATAAAAGGCAAAGCCCTCACTCACTCACTCACTCACTCACTCACTCACTCACTCACTCACTCACTGACTGACTGACTGACTGACTGACTGACTCATCACTAATTCTCCAACTTCCCATGTAGGTAGAAAGCTGAAATTTGGCAGGCTCATTCCTTACAGCTTACTTACAAAAGTTAAGCAGGTTTCATTTCGAAATTCTACACGTAACGGTCATAACGGTCGATAACGGTCGACAACATCCACCATGTTGAACTTTCTTATTTATGGCCCCATCTTCACGAAATTTGGTAGGCGACTTCCCTGCGCTAACTGAAACCGATGTATGTACTTATTTCGATGGTATGACGCCACTGTCGGCCGCCATATTGAACTTTCCAACGTCACCAATTTTCCAACTTCCCGTGTAGGTAGAAGGCTGACCCCATCTTCACGAAATTTGGTAGGTGACTTCCCTGCGCTAACCGAAACCGATGTACGTACTTATTTCGATGGTATGACGCCATTGTCGGCCGCCATATTGAATTTTCCAAACGTCACTAATTCTCCAACTTCCCGTGTAGGTAGAAGGCTGAAATTTGGTAGGCCCATTCCTTACAGGTTACTTACAAAAGTTAAGCAGGTTTCATTTCGAAATTCTACGCGTAACGGTCATAACGATCAACAACGTCCGCCATATTGAACTTTCTTATTCATGGCCCCATCTTCACGAAATTTGGTAGGCAGCTTCCCTGCGCTAACCGAAACCAATGTGCATACTTATTTCGGTGGTATGACGCCACTGTCAGCCGCCATATTGAAGTTTCCAACGTCACTAATTCTCAAACTTCCCGTGTAGGTAGAAGGCTGAAATTTGGCAGGCCCATTCCTTACAGCTTACTTACAAAAGTTAAGCAGGTTTCATTTCGAAATTATACGCATAACGGTCATAACGGTCAACAACGTCCGCCATGTTGAACTTTCTTATTTACGGCTCCATCTTCACGAAATTTGGTAGGTGGCTTCCCTGAGCTAACCAAAACCAATGTACATACTTATTTCGGTGGTATGACGCCACTGTCAGCCGCCATATTGAATTTTCCAACATCACTAATTCTCCAACTTCTCGTATAGGTAGAAGGCTGAAATTTGGCAGGCTCATTCCTTACAGCTTACTTACAAAAGTTAAGCAGGTTTCATTTCGAAATTCTACGCGTAACGGTCATAACGGTCAACAACGTCCGCCATGTTGAACTTTCTTATTTATGGCCTCATATTCTCGAAATTTGGTAGGCGGCTTCCCTGCACTAACCGAAACCAATGTACATACTTATTTCGGTGGTATGATGCCACTGTCGGCCACCATATTGAACTTTTCAACAGTCTTTGTTACTTATGGGCCCATCTTCAAGAAATTTGGTACACGGGTTCCCAACGCTAACTGAATCCTATTTACGTACATATATACGTCCATAGCCTGCAGCTTGGTCACCATGTGAGGCGGCGTTGGGTCTCCCATCCCAACGCCTCCCACGTTGTTGGCTGCCTGCCTATATAAGGCCGTCCGTCGCTCCAGTCTCTACATTCCCTTCCTTGCTTCGCCACGGGATTCACGTCTCCCTGCTGATAACTGCAGCCTTTTTGTTTAATCCACGGCTTCTCCGCTGTTTTATTGTTTGTTTATTACAATTATAGTTATTGTATACGTATTTTACACTTACTTTACATTACTCAGGTACCCATTTCCTTCATCATTCCAACCCCCATTACCATGTCTATCGAGGTAATCACCATCGATCAAAGAACTGTCACTTACCGAGTGGTTTCTATGCCCGGAGATGGCACCTACCTTTTCCATTCTCTGTGTTACATATTGCACGGCCATATCAGGCTCACTCTTGATATTCGGAAGAACATTGTGTCTTATGTATTGAATGACTGGGACAGGTTCAAAGTGTGGACTGATGACGGTACAGGAGATAATTATACTACACAGGAGCACTAGAAGAGTGAAATGCTTAAGCCCTTCACCTATGGTTCTGCATGTGAGTTGATGGCTGCCGCTGAATTGTTTGGTTGGTGCTTTCAAGTGTACCGAAATGGCCAAATATTTTACACCTTTCGACAACCGCCAATGCCTCTTAAACATCTTACATTCATAGGTGACAATTTCAGTAGTGGACACTTTGATGTTTATGAATGTTTAAACTCTCAAAAACTGGATGTGAAGTTATCGATGAAACCGGTTGTAAGCTTACAACGCTTGACAGATGCCGAATGTCACTTCAACACAAGTCTTGCAAATACTGTCGTAATTGAAACAAACCATGAAACTGAAATCGATTATGACAGCAGCAATCCATGCTGTGAGATTTGAAACAAGATTACTGTTCACATGGCCAACTGTAAGTTGCATGCTCAAGAGTAAGCTCAGCGCACAGCTTGGTCATGTTACAACCGGAGGGCCGAACTGACAACGTGGTATACAAAGAGATCCTTAACAAATAATTATTACCATATTTTCCCTCAGTTTAAAAAGGTTAAATTTTCTTCTTAATAAAAATTTTAATGCAGTACTTCTCCGCTGCGAAGCGCGGGTATTTTGCTAGTTATTATTATATATTACAAATATTTTTGCTGTTGGAGCACAGACAAGTAAAGGTTACTGTGGTGAAGCGAGTTAGGCATTCATGGCGGTGCAGATTTTTAAAACAAAAACCGAGAGGCTTCAGCTCTGTAGATGCAGGTTCATGAGGCATTGTAGCTGTGTGGCCCTGGAGTGATTAAAGAGAAAGTTGGCAATTCGTATTTGCCTGTGAATGCGTGACCAGTTCAGCCAGTTTTGTCACTGATGCTCTGTGGGCCGTAATTTAGGCAGGATAGGAGAAGGATTAAGAATGAATAAGAAAGAATGATGTAGGGAGTAAAATCAAGAGATATGATTGGGTAAAGATCAGAGGGTGGATTCGGGGTGTGAGCCAGTGTGATGGATAACTGGCAAGGCAGTTGGTGGCCTCACAAGGGAGCGAGAGCAACAGTGCTCCAGGGGTTTGTCACTCCTGCTGAGTATTACAGAAAAGCAGAAGCAATGAAGTGGTCTAAGGGTCCTGCTGGACCAAAGCCAACTAACAGGAAGATAGAGACCAGCTCAGAGCATCCCAATGGTGACTGATGGTGGTGGCGGGGCCAAGAGCTGGAGCAGTGACCTAACTTGAGCAATGATAGATGAGTGGGGAAAACAGAAGTAAGGGGATGGGGTGCACACTGGCCCTCAGAACAGGAAAAGAAAAGAAACTGATTTTATTTCTTGGATCTTAACCCTTGTCTGGATTGTTTATTTAAGGATTGATTTTAACCATCTACAATGAGCACTTGTTTTATGGATTATTTATTAGTTATTTATTTGTAGATCTGGCCATGCACTTTCACTTTGGGCACTAATTTGTTTGAATAAATAAGCAAAGCACTTTTTAAGCATCAAACTTGCTAGCACTGGTCTGTCACTGTCAAGACTATCGATGACCCACATTCAAGGAAATGCCAAGGCTGCAAACAATCAGGGCATCACATTTACGATCACATTTCTGGACATCCTTGTTTTATTTTCGCATCTGTGTAATGCAGGCAATCCTCAGCACACAAGTAAAATTAATTATATTCTTTGGTCCCAAATCATGTCATCATTGAGGAGCACTGTGAATTTTTAAAAAAAATGTGACCTGATGTTACTTTTCTTGTGCAAAAAACACACCGCTCTGCATGTTGTTGTATACCATAGAAAATCATACCGCACAATGGCCCTTTCCTGATTCTTGCTTGTGAAACTGAGCACATGCAAATTCAATACCACATGGCAGCATGTATCCAAAATGTCTCTGACAGATATTTAGGATTTGAAGTTACCGTGACTTCCATTATAATTGGGCACTGTACTACCAGAACACCACAATTCATGTTTCACTACTAAATGTATGCAAGTGACTGGAAATGACTCTTAACAATTTTCTATTATTTTACTAGTGAATTTATTTAAAAACAAAATGACAGGCAAACACATGCAGAATTAGCACTTGAAAACATGTAAACCTATGCACATGAGCACACAAACAACACCTGGAAAACTCACATGCATTATCAAGCATCTCTAGCTGTGTATCAGGTCTAAGTGGGGTGCTCAGGGTTACGCAGTGAGACACCTTGGAGTTTAAAGCCAAGTGCTTTGCGTCCCAATGTACACAGTGTACTTGTGTCACTTACTGGGCAAATGTAGTCAACAGTGCAAGAAAGAATTTTATTGTATTCTATACATTACTATTACCAAGACCACATTTTTATTTTTGACTGCAATTAAATCTGTACTTATTCTTTATGCAATTATGAATGGCAGCAAAATACAAAAACATTGCAAATGTTTTCTTGACTCTAGTGGGACTTAATTTCCTACATCTCTTTACAGTGCTACTTGCTGAAACCGATGTAATGCTTACTGTACTTTAATCATAATAATCTTAATATTTTAAGATTATCTTACCTTATTAATGATCATAATATCTTTTGTTTCTCTAATTTTATCTGTATTATGCATGTAATTATGTTTTATTTTTGTTTTGCTTATTATTTATTATTTGTAATTCTGTTTTTTCTATAATTCTCTGTAAAGCACTTCGAACTGCATGTTTCGTATGAAAATGTGCTACAGAAAAAAATGATGTTGATATTTTAAACATCAGTTTGAAGCACTCATTGTATGGGGTATAAAATATGTACCCATTCTAACTTGGTTTGCTCATAAAGTGCCCTGTGATGGTGCATGGTGTTGATGATATTTCTAGTGATATGCCAGGTCAGGTCCAGAATGGCAGGTGTCAGAGGAACATTAAGAGTAGTGGGCCCTTACAGTAAGAAACTTTCAATGTATGCACTACTGTGATGAAGGGACAAGCCAGTTATTTATAAAACTAGCCCCAGTGTAATTATTATACTGGCACAGTAAAGGCAGTGTTGGCTTGGGGGAAGCATTATCATTATGCTATTGTCCTCTGACCTAATAGCTGGTAGCAGAAAGGGTCATTTTTTTTAATGACCCCAGCTGCATATTATTCTGCATAGGCTACCTACAAATGACCTGCTCCTTTAAGTACTGTAGGAATAGAGGCTCAGGGCTACACCTGTAACCACTAGAATATGTTCTAGGAGGAAGAAATCAAGTGCTCCAGAAGGCATTCCTGACCCTGAAGTGATAAGAGGGGCTACACAGGAGGTTTTCCCCATCTGGGGCTTAACAGGCATAGATAGGCAGTAGTATTGTTGGTTACTGTATTATGTTCTTTTGTCAATCTTTCTGTGAATTCCCTCCCTTGTATTCATTTTAAGATTAGTTCAATGTGTGTTCTGGTCCATTTTGGCATTATCAGGAGCACTCACAACATTCCACACATAATATAAAATAAGTAGTCTGCACATTGTGGAGAAGGACTTGTCCTTCCTAGTAAAAACCAAAAGAGATTAACTTCAATCAATGAAATATGCACAGCAGGGGAATAAACCCTTAATGACCCTTTTGACAGGTGTATGTTTAATGCTCTTAGTTAAAAATTAAAATTGCAAAGGTAGCAGAGTGCAGATGAGTAGCAGAACATACACTGGTCACAATAACAGACATGACAGACTATTGTCCAGGTGGAGTTTTATCTGGTCAGCTCTAATTATAATTTGTGTCATTGTTTGAGATGCATTCTTGGCAGGCAGATACATAATTATTGTCTTGAAATTAATCTTCTTTGGAAGTCTTCTCTACATCAATGTCACGTTTAGCAAAGCACATTTTTATAACATAGTGGTTACCAAAAAAAACTTGTACTGACCCTAGGTACAGTTAAATGCCATACAAGATTCATTCAGTAACAGGCATTACAAAGTAGGTACCATAATTTTTGGATCCAATACCAATGTGTGAGTGTGTGTTGCATTTATTTTTTTGAATAAGAAGATGTCACACATACACCATAGTGGGTCATCTTCTGGGCTTATCAGAGGTAAGCTCTACCACTCCAGGAAACGTGGGGGTGCTGTCACTGATGGTATTGTCTTTTTTTCCACCCACAGCACCAAGAAGCTGCCCAATGAGAGCAACTGACTCCACCCTTTCCAGGCCAGTGACTATAAAGCCGAGAAACTCCCAAATGGAGTTGTGTCACTTTGGATACAGCAAACCACCAGATAGAGCTCTGACCTGAACCCGTGACAGCTCAACAGAGCTTGACTCTTTTCATTAGAAAGGCAATACAGCCTACTTGTGTTTGAATTTATGTTCGTGCCACTGTGCGCTTGTTTAATTTTTGTTGGACATCTTAGTTATTAAAACTAGTGACCTGGTGGCCACTCCAACATTTCTTTTTAGACTTGAGTGTTCTCTCACTCGATGACAAAGTACAATTTCTACAATAGCTCACTGAAATTCTCCTGAGCTCTCCTTGAACTTTCAAAGCATTTTTAGACATGACTCCTGCTGTTTTTCAAGTGCTATATCATCACCAATGTGAACCACTTTCATATAAAGTTTTATTCAACCATTGAGAGGTGCTGTTAATGCCGAGTAAGAAATGATTATTAAAAAGGTGATACATTTTTTTAAAACCAGTATTTTTTCACATAAAACATTTGGTCATCTGACACACAAAACATTTCTTGTGAGCTTTGGACATTTTTTATTTTGTCCTCCTGTAGCAAAAATGAGTGTGTGTCTCTTTGCTTCAGATAACAGAGGTGCTTTAGCTTTAAAATGAGATAAGATGTGGAATTTATGGCTGATAACTGGGAAACTGAGGGGGATTTAAATCTGTACTATGGAATTGAGCACCTGCTCTTGCCAAGGAACAATTGTTGTGGTTTTTAACAAGGTTGAAAGAGGTGAAATAATAGGAAATTGGAAATAAAAAAGAATCGGGAGCATTGTTCATTAAACAGGCTTTGCTGTCATTTGCAGCAATTTATTTGAATGGTTTTCTTTTTGCAACAGTTAGAATAAAATGACATGCAATTTATACTTCACTATTAGAATGTTACCAGGGTAAACAGACTGAAGGCTAAAGCACTACATTTATTCAGCAGCTTGTCTCATTTTTATTTATTTATTTATTTTCAGAGAACTATGAACACTTTGTTTTTCATCATAGAGTATCTATTGAAACCTGGCTGTTTGATAATGGCTTGTTTTGAGGAACATTTATGGCCTACTGACTAGTGAGATAAGGAGCATTAAAAAAGTAGTTTTATTTTACAATATCAACAAAGATGACTAATTTTCTAAAACGATTCAAGGGAAGTGTTCATCTTTTTAAATAAACTTAAAGATTCAACTCTGCTGTTCTGTGCATTACAGGGATACAAGAAACCATAGCCCCTTCTGCTAGAGAGCTTTTAACAGGCATCTAACTCTTAATGCAGTGCCCATTCGTCAGAGATGACCCTCGCACAATGACCAATTTAGAATCACGCATTATTATGAATCACACACATAATCACTTGTAACATGTACGTCTTTGAGATGTGGGATGAAATGGATACTAAAATGAAACCCAAACAGGTACTGTATAAACTGAGCTGAGAGCTGCACCCTGATCATTAGGTAACAGTGAATTGTCTTATCGGCCATTCTGCCATATTCATTGAATTCTAAATACTGAATAAATGGCCTGTTTTCAATATGCAAATACTACAGGGAAAACGTGTGCACATTCATTTTTCTGTAATTTAATAGGAAGTCTGGACACAAATGGTTCACTTACATAAAAACTCAAAGGCATTTTTTTATTATTTAACACCCTTCTTAGAAAATACCTCTTAAAAACAGAGTGTGATACATTAGGTATGACTAATGGGAATTAGCTATTAGTGTCCCTGTTGGCCATCCTAATCATATGCAATCATTGTTGAGAAATCTGGAAAAACCTGGCTAATTAGAATAATGTCCTGGTGCCAAGATAGCAAAAATGAGCTAGAAAAAAAATATTTTAAAAGCTGTACAAGATTACTAGTGAATATGTTTCCCTGTAATAGATCTTAGACTGAGTGTTACTTCTGGTTTATGCAGGTTTTTTGCCGATTTTGTAATATTTTACTTTTGCTTGTGTGGCTTTAATAAATGCCTCCAGTATCCATTTAGTTTGAAGATGCATTATTAGTTTAACAGAGGTTTTTAACTCTCATTAGGCTGTGTTTAGATTGATGTTTTATATGTCTCTGTATTGGAAAGTACTACATGCCTGTGGTAGTACAGTCTTTTTTTTTAACATACGTAGCCATATCAAGATTTGATATTCATTGGAACAGTCAGTCAGTCATTATCCAACCCACTATATCCTAACACAGGGTCACGGGGGTCTGCTGGAGCCAATCCCAGCCAGCACAGGGTGCAAGGCAGGAACAAATCCCGGGCAGGGTGCCAGACCACCGTATTCCAGAGAAACATTGTTCCCAAAAATCATGGAGATCATTTGCAAAGATTATTTTTGCTTTGATATTCTTTCTGTACTGTCAAAGTTTCCTCCTGCCACACCTCCCATGTAGATCTAATTTTTGCAACCTCTTTCTAATGGTCAACTCATATACTTTGACATCAGCAGTCTCAGAGCTACCTGTAGGTTGTATATTTCTATGAGGAAATATGGTGTTATTAGAGACTTCTTTCAGCAAGTTGTTTTCTGCTCTCAAGCTGCACTTGCTGGGGCAGCCTGGCCTGGAAAGATTGCCAAGAGACTAAATATTTTACACAAAGGTGTCTATTACTGTCTTGAGAGAAAAGGGAAAATTGGATCTAACCAGAATAGTTTGCCAGCTGCACAAGAGGATAAGTACAATAGAGTGTGTATCTGGAGAAGTGAATTCCTTTCAGGCCTTTGGTTGGCTGCTTTCTTAAATAGTTCACACTATAATGCAAACATGAAAAGATAACTTCAGGATGCTGTCCTGACAGTTTTAAAGAAAAGGCCATATCTGAAACTGGCAAAAAGAAAAAGTTAAAATGGTTTTGGAATTACTCACAAATCTTCCATCCAAAGTTTGTATTCTTTTTCCCAGTTTAACCTTTTCTTTTCACTGTTACAGAGGAAGCTACAACACTGTCCATGTTCTAAATATTCTATGTCATAATACAGAGTGTCAACCTTGGGTCATAGAGTAGCACAGGAGACAGGGTTTCCAAGGCGTATCAACTTATGTAACAGAGCCTTCAGATAGAGCTGTCCCAGCAGAGTGGTGACTTCAGGATATTGCGGTGTGTAATTAACCAACACAAGTATATACTGATAACCATTCTTAGTCTTAGGGGGTGGACCTGCAAGGTACAAACCAATTCTCGTGAACGGGTCATCAAAAATAGACGACCTGACAGTCAGGACAAAACTTACAAAATTGCTCCACATCTCTGCCCATGTTCAGCCAGTAAAACCGTTCTGCAACAAGATCCCTAGTCTTCTCTGCACCTAGATGACTGCCTAAGACATACGTGTGAGCAGTTTTCAATACCATCCCTACATGAACAATCGGGATAACCAACTGCTCAATCAGACTGCCGCCTATGCAATTGGAAATTACACAATATAGAAAGCTATTCTTAACCATATAGTGGGGGGTCTTGAAACTAAGGGCCTGACACTCCTTATAATAGTAATCATCTGCAGCATGTGCTTGCTTGAACGCAAACTCTAAGGTGCTGTTGGCTTGCTCCAAGTGTGCAAACTCCACCTGTTTCCCAGCCAATGTTTCGCGAGACCCTGGAGCAGCGGCTGCAACTGAGGAGGATGAAGGTGCAAGCAGGGAATTCCTCTTCCAGTTAAAAGAGGTGAGGAGTCCAGTACAGCAGTCCAAACTCTAAAGTTTTGTCCTTTATATTTCAGCGGTAATACAGTCTCATAGTCTTTGACATCGTCATGACCGCAGTGAACGATCACTCACTCAGTGCCCCTGCAGGGAATCTTCTGAAACAAGTCATGTCTGATTACGCATTATCAGAGTTTAGTAAGGCTGGAATTTCATGTCCTGCCAAGCTGATAGAGACCCTAAAATTGTCAGTTTTCAAGGGTTTAGAGGGGACCTGAGAGCAACACACCTCAGTCAAGCTGATCTCCATAGATTGAGCAGGAGAGAGGCAACATTCCTTAGCCATGTCCAACCTAGTCACAGCGTAAGTGCCTGTGCTCTTTCCTGGCTGTGGAATTTCCATGGCACTGACATACTGCCCAGCGTGACAGCCAGAGTACGTGGGCTTGGGTGACTGGAAAAGTTGGAAACATAAACTGTTTCAGGAAAAGGGAAGTATGAGCCAGAGGCTGGGGCTGAGGTAAGAAACCCCGGAGACTGGTCGTGGGGCGGGATGGGAGTGTTGGAGAGGAGTAGGTGTCAGACTAGGGTAGCCCCTCTGCTTTCAAGTGGCCTGGGCTCCTTCCAGTCTATGAGTCAAATCCATCAATGAGTCGAAAGAGCATCTCTTCACAGAGATCATTGCTTATTCCAGTCAGCACTACATCAATAGTGAGATTTTCTATTATGCGTTCCACAGTGTCTCCATGGAACCAGCTTAGGAGAAGCTGCAGCAAGTCCTGCAGCTGTCCTTGGAAGGGACAATTGGAATCAATCTGCCAGAGCCGGGACTTTCACCCCTTGGCTAAGGAGCTCCCATTAGTACGAAGAAGAACCTTCTACTTCAGGAAATCATAATCATCAGGCCTCTCAAGAGGGAGTTTTTGCATAACCTGCAGAGCATTCCCAATCAAAAAGGGGAGATGATCACAGCCTAGTTTATGTCTGTTCTGGCATATCAACGTGGTAGTTTGTTTAAAGCAAAAGAGGAAATTCTTAGGGTCGTCCAATGGAGCCATCTTCACAAGGATATCCCTGGGCAGGGAAGCGGGAGGCGCTTTGGTGGGCACATCAGGCACATCCTTGGGGTTAGGTAGGAGGGGAACATGTCCTTTGATGATCCATCTGATCCATCTGTGCAACACTCCACCTGGTACCACTTGTCAAGTTTAGGTCATAAAGTTGCACATGTGACAGGGTTTCCAAGGAGTATCAACTTTATTTAACAGACAGGAACAGGCATTAAGAGTTTATTCAACAGGAGTTTATTTTCGGCATATGAGCACACACATAGCAACTGGCAAAAGACATTCTCCGGCTGCATCCTTCATCTTAAAAGAAAACAAAGTCTTCCATCAGTTGCCTTTATGTGGTAGGAGTAAGGAACACAGGAGCCGCCATCTAGAGTAACCTTTACCGCCAAGGATGGTGAATCAGATGAGACACCAGTCACAAGAGTCATTTCATTTCATTCCTAAGAAGGATTGTTGCCCACCATTTTAAAACCATTAATTAACTGTAACGTAAACATCTTTTAGATTTGGGAGGAAATTGGAGTACCTGGATAAAAACCTGTGCAGAAGGAAAGAGAACTTACTGTATATAGAGAGAGACAACTAGCCCAGGTCCTGGGAGCTGAGAAGCAGGCACAATTTGTTTAGTTACTAGAATATTAGAACACTCCAGATGAGAACAGACCATTCAGCCCAACAAAGCTCGCCAGTCCTATCCACTTATTTCTTCCATAAAAACATCAAGTCGAGTTTTGAAAGACCATAAAGTGTTATTGTCTACCATACTACTTGGTACTATAGCTTATTCCAAGTGTCTATCATATGTATGTTATGTATGGCTAATATAATGTTAAAGTAAATGTGGCTTCTCCCTACAGTTAAACTGTCTGTATATACTTCATTTTTTGTCTTCCTGCTGTGTTTTATGGGGCAAAAGATATAAAAAGGTTTTGGGTAATATCTGTACAAGTATTCATTTTAATATGCAGGTAGTGTAAATTATTAGGAAACATACATTTTTCAGTTCCAGCCACAGAGATGTGCTTTCCTTGAAAGTTGGTTGTGAACTTATATCAGATTGATTTTAAACCTCAGTTTTAAGTCCTAGAACCAGAAGAGATGAGGATAGAGGGATCTTCTTCTGGGTTATGGTCTTCCTGCCTGAGAAAAGAAAAGGACGTTTGTCATAAAAGTGTTGTCACACTCAGATTCTTTCCCTGTGCATTCCTTAAACCTGCCCCCATAAAAAGCAAGTAATAACTACATTTGAATATTCACTGGCTTACCAGTATCCTTCTATATAAAAGCGGTCAGGATTGTCCTTCCGTCCTGTGAGTGCTACGCAGGCGCGGAGTTTCACACATGCCCCGTCCATTTTGCAATGCACAATGGGATTTGTAGTTTCGTTTTTCCAGGTAAAAGATGATTTTCTACTCCAGACTGTGCGAGTAGCACGGAGTTTCACACATGCCACGTCCATTTTGCAATGCACGATGGGATTTGCAGTTTCGTTTTTCCAGGTAAAAGATGATTTTCTACTCCAGACTGTGCGATATCTTCTTCTTTCTTACTATATAAAAGCGGTCGGGATTGTCCTTCCGTCTCGTGAGTGGAAAGCGTAGCGGTATTCCGCTTATCACAGACTTACTACTTGCAGCTTGCGGTACGAAGCGACATGATGTGAGCAGAGTTCTGGTGCTCCCATCGTTCCCTTGGTTTTGTGCGTGATGCGCTGGAAAAATAGACAAAATTACGTCTCTGGAAATAATTAATGTTGATGGAGTACAAATGCCTCACCGCGTAGTAAATATCAGGGGAGTTCAAAAGGGCGACCTCAATATAGAAAAAAAGTTTAAATTTCATCACAAAAATAACAGAAATTACGAGTATTAAAGTAATACTGCTCAAATGCAATATAACCAAGGCCGACCCCTTACATTAAAGGCATTCAAAAGACATTTTAAAAAAAAAAAAAAAACGTGTAAAGGGCAAAATGTTGAGTTGCCCTGGACATCCTAGTCAGACTGCCCACGATGGCTTTGCTTTGGTATAAGAGGCATTCTGGGAGGAAGAGGCGGGTCTAAGGGGTCAGACCACGGAAGTGACATAATAGTTGGAATTGTGTCAGTCTGCCGAGAGGGAAGGAGAAGTGAGTATGTTACTGCACAGTGTCACCTCGTGTCTTGACGGGAGAATTACAATCACATAAGCCCTAAAGCTGTTCCCCATTCACATGCATGTAAAACTATAAATATCTGTGACTGTGACTGCCCTATGATGATTCTGCCTTTCAGTGAAAAATGAATGTTAGGATTCAATCCACAGAAAACCTTTGCTACAGAGAGTAATATCATTTTTAGTAAAAACAAGGTAGTTGTTTTAGCCACCTCTGAAATCCAAACCTGATGTGCAGATTAGTTCATATAAATGCAATATTAAAGCACCTAGATGTCTCTCTTAGTCCTGACAATATGAAGCAGCCAGCCTCTCTGTACTATCTTTCAAGTTCTTATTCACTACAGCTACAGTATATGCTTCAAGTTCTCACATTGTCTTGGTGTAGGTTGTGAATCTGAAACATTTTTGACATTGTTTTGCTACTCTTGATATTCTGAATTTTTTTCCACTGTGTCTGACAATATGTTTATCATATGAAATAGTTCTTTTTTACTGCCTATCAGAATTTTCCCCTTCCTTAGTGAGGCTGTATTTTTGTCAGGATTGTCTACAGATTCAGATTGCTTTTGTTCCTTTTGGGTTACTTCACCACATTTTATTTATTTAAAAATGTATTTTATTTATTGTTTTGTTCTTTTTGATAACTTGTTTGGGATTTCATTCTTTGTGTTTAGGAAAATTGTCAGTTGCAGCATGACATCTGCTTATGCAACAGTTGTAGGAAAATGAAGTGATTTTACTTGGTTAGTTAATTATCAGTTTTTCCTTCTAGTGCTGCTAGACTTATCAAGGTAACTGAAGCACACCCATTTTAAGAAACAGAATTATACGATTTATTGATAAACACAAGGATTTTAGAAATATGATATCTGAGCCCCAAACTCCAGACATGAAAACATAAACCAATTCCAGCTGGGACACTGGTCCCAGTGTTTTGTACTTGACAATATATAGACATATATTAAGGGCGGAGTGTTGGCTCTGAGGCTAAGGATCTGCGCTGCGCTGGTATCCTGAAGGTTGCCGGTTTGAATCCTCATCACTGCCAAAAGAGATCCTACTTTGCTGGGCCCTTGAGCAATTCAATTGCTTCAGGGGCGCTGTACGATGGCTGACCCTACGCTCTGACCCCAAGGGGTATGCGAAAACTAACAAATTCCTAATATGAGAAATTGTATAAGGCAAAATAAAGAACAAAAAA
>JANRMT010062817.1:41679390-41704184 GCA_026402145.1 Polypterus bichir lapradei | reverse complement strand
CTGTATATAGACATATAGGACTGGACACAACAAGACACGATAGACAAACGTTACACAGAAGAGACTGGCTGTTTACTGTCTATTTAGAGTCCTAGATAAACATTTCTATAATATTGTGTGGAGTTATTTCTTTTGTTGCTCCTGATTCAAGTGGAGGATTTTTCTTGTGGTGTAGTGTACTCTTTGTCTTTGCGACACAGTGCTCTGTTCTTGGTGTTCTGTGGTTTCCTCAGCTAGGCCCTTTGCTGTGTCATCAGCTTCATAGGGCAAACCGTTTCTCTTTCTGGCACAAGCATTTAGATGCTGAGGTTACTTACTTCAAATAATTTCTGCTTCTCATTTTTGTCAGACTGGGCTTAGTTACTGGCATAGTGGCCTGGCAGAGTAGATGTCAGCTTTCAGGTCCACGAAGAGAACAAAATGTCAGCTTTCATGTCCAAAAGAGAGAACAGGTTATTAATGTTTGGTTTCAGAGAGGAGTGGGTTTCACATCAGAGAGAGTGGGTTTCATTTCAGAGAGAGTGGCCAGAGAGTCCCCTGTGTGAGGAGTACAGTTAGTTTATGAAGGATAGCATAACCTCTCATGTTTGGAATAAAGTTACTTCCAGTTACAAAATCAGTGCTTTCTCATAGATGTCTTATTTTATACATTATAGTGGTCATTCATTGAATTATAGCTGTTTGTTTGGACTTGAGTGACCTTTTGGTGCCTTTTGGTCAGAAGAAGCCTCTGCAAAGATTTTGTTTCAACTCTGATTTACACCTTTGTTATTATATGAAGTACATACTGAGACTGGTACAAACTGGAGTTCATTCGCTTACTTTGAAATGCAAGTTTGGGGAAGGTGTAGCTGGATTTCTTCATCCTTGTTAAATCTGCTTTGTTTAACAGACATGGTGTTCCACCAAAAAGTCTTGCAGAATTGGTAATACCCACTTTGCAGTTGATGACAAATCAAGTGTGTCTGTGGAAACCTATGTACAAAGATAACATTGGCAATAAAATGCCAATCTTTTTCAAAGAAGTTGCATTGTAATTGCCTTGTTATAGCCTTTATAGCCTGTTTTTTCATTCAGTTTGTTCCAGGAATCTTTCCGGAATGGTTTGACCAATGTCCAACAATAACTGCTGTAGACAATTGTTTAATTTAACTGGGATTTTTGTAGTCTGCTCCTTTTAGTCAGGACCAGGCCTATTAAAGTGCAAAATATTTGCAGTATTTAAGTTACATTATTTAAATATACATTTACACACACAGAGGCACATGCAAGTGTAGCATGTGCATGTGCATGCACATGCACTCACATATTTAAAGAAGTTTATAAGTGAAGACAGCTTGAAAGCTTGTTTTCTCTACCAGAACACATGCTGGATGATGAAAAGAAAGAAATAGACCCACGTGCACAAACACACACACACACACACACACGCACACACATCTAGTTCTGTAAAGGTTAACATGCATAGAGGCATTAAGCCACTCTTAAACCAATCTATCAATCTGTGCAGCTTGTTTATTTATGACCCAGTGTGTTTAGTTTCAAATTAAATATTATTAAATTAAATTTTCTGTTAATTTCATTCTACATTTGTTTGTGTACATAATAAATATGTTAATACACTTGATTGTACTGTACAGTATATTACTGTACAGTACAATAGATTTTAATGCATTGTAAAATCTTCCATTGAGTGATTTATTGTAGTATCACTAAAGTGGAATTTACATGGAAGTACTGGATGGACCATTCCATACCGAGTTTTACTTCTGCTACTAGTGGGGTAGTATTGTGGTCATCCTTCATGAAACAGTGTTCATGTTGGTCATAAGTTTAGACTGTGATTTTGTTTTCTCAGTAACTTGGTCATAACATCATTTTTAATTGGAGACTGATTTATGAAGTTAATGCAGGTGTTCTTTCATACCGTGATGATTCTGAGCAGCAGCCTAAACTAAGCACCTATCCATGTAGTACACTTACCTGTATTATAATGTATGGCAGACACCTTTATCTATGGCAGCTTGCAAAAAGCCACCACAACAAAAGATGCCTGAAGAAAGGTTTTTCCATCATCTTAGTTTCCACACACCTCTGCAACAAACTGGCCTCCTGTCACCCAGCAAGTGATATTGAAGCATTTAATATTGCACCATTAGACTCACAAGTATTTTTTTTATACTCTAGCAGTTATTACTAGCACTCATGTTCTAACAGAGTATTTGAAGCTCCAAGTTGAAACGTTTCACCTTCCCACTTTAGTGTGTTCCTGTGAACTTCTAGTCAGACTATTTGAACAAGTATGAGATCACTGTTGATTTGTTACTTGGTGTGTGAAATAAGAAGTTAAAGATAAACTGCATATTTTTTTATGAATAACAATCAAACTAAACATTTTAAATGCCTATCACTTTGCCCCAAAGAAATTCAACCATACAAATGTCACTTTTAGCTTACCAGGATATATTTTTTTTGTTTTATTCAATTGACTAATGTGAAAGGTCAATGTTACTTCAGAACTCATAGAATTTGGGTGGCTTTACTCCAAATTGTCTAACCAGTAGCTCAGAGTTTTTAGAGTGTTCACATGAAGTTTCTGACTTGGAAATTCATATTTACTGTCTGTCAGATAGCAGTGTAATGCTTCTTTAACTCAGTTTCTTGTATTGTCTGGATTTTTTTTTTTTGGGCTACTGTGTTTTTTCTTAATACTTAGATTTTTAATTGCATATTTATTGCTATTATTGGTTACCTTTTATTTGTTTAATAACCTGTATTTTCTAGATTGTGTCACTGTACCATACTGTATTTGTTATAGATTTAATATTTTTGTTCTGGTAGACTATCAAAAAGTTAATTCATTTCTTATTTGAAGCATAATGATGATAAATGAAAATTACCTGAATTTATGAAAATCAGAACTGCAGTTATAATTTGATGTGTGATTTAAAAAGTTTCAGTAGAATATTTTTGGTACATTAAAGGTGTTAACATGAAATTCATAATACTTTCTAAACAGATTTAAGTAAATTAGTTTGACAAATAAAAATATTTTCAAAGATTATTAGTTTAGGAAATATTAGTAACTAGTTACTCCAGTTCAGGGTTGCGTAGGGCCGAAGCCTATATGGGAAGTATGGGGTGCAAGACAGGGACAGACCATTAAGAGACAATTAAGGTACCAGCCATTGCCGAGTTTAAGTTTTTTCTATATTGAATGCTTTAAGTATATTTTTCTTTTTTCAAGAATTACTAACCAGGTGTTTTAAGATACTATAAATTCTTGGTTCTAACAAAATAATTTTGTTTTTTCATTCTAGATGGAGTTTTTGGGAAGTGTCAGCGGATACCGGTGATAGACGTATATAGATACGAAGTTTCACCACCTGTTGTTCAGCACTTCAGGAAACTTTTACAGAAGCTTTCTCATCGTGGTAAGTTCTTAGGTCTGACCTCTGTCAGATAGACAGTGTAGTTGACTAGTTTAACAGAAGAAGATGTTTAATCTCACAGGGCACCCTGGATATCACTAAGAGGAGTTGCAGTGCAGGGCTTGATGGCAGTTCTGTTCTGTACCGGGAACTGAGAAGGATGTACTGGGAACTGAGAAGGATGGCTGTGAGGGCTGCGAGGGCAGATAAGGAGACATTTGTTAGAGGAATCTGTGAGCAAGTGACACATTATCTGTGGTCTAGTGACCCATGTCCTGCTTACAGAGAAATCGAAGTATTACGCACATCCAAATCCTTGGTTCCTTGGAGAGTTGCAGTCATGGTGGCTGATGGAACAGTCCTTACAGATGACGCTGCAATTTTAACCCGTTAAGCTGGCTACTTTGAGCAGCTGTTTAAAGTTGATCCTTCGGCCAGGACATTGGACATCTCTGAGTGCATTGTTCTTGAGGCTGATTCTCCAATTAGCTGTGAACCACCCAATCTGACTCAGATTGCACAGGTGGTGAACCAGCTGAGCGTAGGGAAGGCGGCAAGGATCTGTAGTATCTGGGGTGAACTTCTCCAGGCTGGTGGCAAGGCTGTAATTCCTGGCATTGCAAGCAATCTTTGCTTCCATTTGTGAGATGAACATCATCCCAGCTAGTTGGAAAACAAGACTTGTCGTCCCTATCTAGAAAGGGAAAGATGATCTCCTGGATTGCGGCAACTACAGGAGGATAAAGCTGTTCTTAATGCTGGGTAAAGGCCTTGCTAGGGTCATCCTTAATAGGATCTGTGATCACTTGCTCACCTACCAGCGACTGGAGCAGTCTAGTTTTATACCTAAAAATTCTACCATCAACCACATCTTGGCACTGAGATTCTCAAGGAGCGTAAGCGTGAATATTGGCAGAGTTTTTTTGCAGCCTTTGTCAATTTTTGTAAAGCATTTAACTCAGTTGATCGAGCTGCACTGTGGGACATCCTGAGAGCTTGTGGGATCCCCCTGAAGTTGCTGGTTATCATGGCCAGCCTGTTCACTGGTACTATATGAATATTGTGCAGAGTGGAGGCAGAACCTCTGCATTTTTCCCAGTTGATTGAGGAGTTTGTCAGTGTTCTTGCTTCTACTCTGTTCAATGCTTGCATCGATTGGGTGCTGGGCAGGGTTGTGGGCTCCGGAAGCTTTGGAGCATCTGTTGGTGAGGAAAGATTCACTGATCTTGACTTTGCCAACAATGCTGCAATTTTCGTGGAGTCAATGGGGTCTCTGACTGGGGCTTTCAAGAGACTGAGTGAGAAGTCTGAATTTCTTGGCTTGTGAGTGTCTTGGATAAAAACCAAGATCCAGGACTTTAATGACCTCTTGAGCACAGCCATCAGCAGTGTGTCTGTCTGAGGAGAGAATGTCAATCTCATTGAGAGGTTTACTTCCCTCAGCAGTGACATTCATATCATAGGTGACTCTTCCTATGAAGTCAGTAGACGGATTGGGAGAGCATGGGGGGGTAATGAAGTCACTATAAAGGGGTGTGTGGGGCACCAAATATCTTTGCAAAAGGATGAAGGTCCAAGTCTTTATAGTCCTGGTGCTTCCTCTTTTACTATATGGTTGCGAGACATGGACACTATCCAGTGACCTGAAACGAAGACTCAACTCCTTTGCTACTGCGTCTCTTCAGAGAATCTGTGGGTACTGCTGTTTTGACTTTGTGCTGAACGAGCAGTTGCTGACAGAGTCCCAAATGAGGCACATTACCTGCATTGCGAGGGAGCATCAGTTATTATACTACAGCTATGTGGTGTGATTCTCCAAGGGTGATCTGGCTCATTGTGTAGTGGGTGCGGCAACATGTTGTACCACTGCATGCATCCCAGACCTGACCTGCAGGTGATGTGACAGCCCATTATTGGCAGGGCAAAACATGTATCAGTGAATTTTCATATAAATTTAATTTTAGGATTAAATATTGACAATGATTTTGAGGTAAAATTATTTTTTATATTTTGGAAGATTGTGTGTTTTAAAGTGTTTTTTTACCCTTGAGTGCTATGTTCTAATTTTAAATGCATAAGTGTTGAGGAATGATGATTGCTAGTGTTCCTCTGTTATATGTTTTATTGTACAAGCTTGAGTGAATGAAATTCCTTGGAACTCACCTTCTTAGGACAATAAATTTAAAGAAAGGTTGAAAACACTGAGTTTTGACAGAATTATTTTGTAGAGCTTTCTTTGCATCCATAATTGAACATCTGTTGTGAACACATTTGAAGATAATTTTTGGCATTTTGGTACCATCAATTGTTCATTAGTAACAATGTTTCTTATGCTTTTTAATTTTTTATCATTTTTATGTTTACATCATTACAGCATTATTATGTTTTCCAAAATGGTCATAGTTGTTGCCATTTTCTTACTGTTGTTATGGACAACAGACTTCATTGCCAGTCATATAATTTTACATTAATATAGCATGTGACATCATCACACAAATATTACTGAAGATGGCAGCTCGCTGCAGTCAACATCTAAGCCTTTGGGTTAACTTGAAAAACAATCAAAACTTACTCTTCAGCTATTATTTAGTTGGGGGAAATTGCATCTAGTTATGGTTAAGTAATCTTGCAATGTTTATGCGACTGAGAACTGTAGTTTTTCATTTTGGTTTAGTAGTTGTCATTTTAATAGACTACATGGTTTTTAACCATTGACCAATTTGACAGAGCTTCTCTATTCTCCTACATTCTGTCATCTTGTGAGTTGTATATTAATTAAGATAAGATGTGTTCTCTGAAGCTTCTACCCTTTTCAGAGTTGTTTGCAAGTTTCTACTTTTGCTGTTGCTTTGTTGGTTGATTGCTTGCTACTGTATATTTATGGAAGGGTTATAGTTAATTTCTGTTCATTTTCTAAACCTGCTCACTCTAATACTGAGATTCAGGGTGATCAGAACCAATCCTGGCAGCACTGACACCAAATCCAGTCTTGGCCTTAGTCCATTGCAGGCTATAATGTCACTCATATTGGCTAAGTTAGGGTTACAGAATTCAGCTCGACATACTGTCTTTGGTATGTGTGAGAGAACTGGGAAACCTGGAGAGAACCATGCATGCACAAGACAGATGTTGACTGGGCCAGGAATCAAACACAGGAAGAACCACTGGGTTACAATTCCACACAATTTTAGATATTATTATTTACAAGTTGTATTATATCATTCTGAATTTTAAGGTTGAACTGATAAGCCAGCCTTACTGAATTAACCTCAAATACATTTTCTGCTTTAATCTATAAAACTGCATTTGGTCTATGCTCATTAAATCAAGATTTATATTATACAGCAAGATGCTTTACATAGCAAGCAAGAATGCATTTTTGAATAACTGTAAACACTGGGACGTTTCAATCATGTGTTATAATTGTAAGCTAAAGTGTACAAAAGTTCAGAACAACAGGATAGTAGAGGAGCAGCCATACACAATAATGTAGTGTTGACTTGAGATAAGTAAACACAGTAAGACTATAGTTACGGTTGTGAACTTAACCTTGGTAGCAGTACCCTTATTGATCATCACATGGCACTTCCATCATGGCATGAGTTCATGCAAGATATGTCTTAATATAAGCCCAGTCACAGGGTTTGAGATTCTGTAGACTAGGTTCAATATGTTGTAGCCTCACGATTGTATTGGGGAGGACAACCAGCCTCACCCTTTCTAGTACACCTCTGTAGTGAGACTAATGTTCAAGAATCTCTGGTGCTGGTAGGAGGAGTTCTGCCCATACAGCACTAAAGAATAATGAGGTCAGCTGGGACCTCAGAAGTGATTATAGCAGGGTACCAGGAAGGGAGCTGGGACTCTATATGAAGTGGCCTTGCTTTGTTTGCTCAGAGAGCTTAGAATTGGGCAGCAGTGGGCAACAAGGGTCCAGTTGGTCAGAGGGAGGAAGGAGAGACAAAGTATTGGAAGGGGAGAAGGAAAAAATGTGCAACAGAGTAGTCAGAAGTTACTGCCATTTAGTTAGGCCCTGAGGGGTAGAGGAACATATTATTTTCCTGTCTTTGGTTGTAGCTTGCTATTACCCTGTATTATGAAGTAGTTTTTGTCATTAAAGCCTTTTTTTAGGATTTTTTTTATTTTTGGACTCCTGTGTTGGTGTTTGGGGTTGTGAGACACCTCCTACAGGCCACATATTCAAACTGATGCATGATTTATGTCGCTTAATAAATTTTTTTTAAAACTAATTTTGTTATTGTGTGAATATTTAGCTTTGGTTAACCTTAGGTTTTTGTTCATTATGATTTTGTGTTAAACTTTACATCCTATTTCCAAAGGAGCAGCTGCTTCTGGACTGCACAACATGTGAGGTATGATGTAGGCAAAGTACTAGGTTGGCAGTGTTGCTCAGGAACTTATGAATATTAGAGGTGATATTTTTCCATCACACATTTCCATGTTAATACGTTAAATTTGATTTTTCCAAGGAGGAATTTTGTCATACATAATCACATTAGACTACTCCTTTTATGAAGTTTGTAAGTATGTGTCATGCCATTAGCATGTTTAAATGGATCAATGTTATATTTTGCAAGTAACAATTTAAGTCTTACAGTGATTAGCTTGTAATCATTTTTGCTTTAAAGTGCATTTTATCTGTGTGGTCTCATTGTATTTTGGTTTACTCAAATCTCTTTCGTGTTTTCCATATTGGCCTTCACTTGTGCCAATTTTATACTGTGCTTGTTGATGTATACTGTGATCTGAGTATCTGTCAAAAAGGAAACACAATTTCTCTGTTGCTGTTGGTGACATTTGGAATGGCAGCCATTATAAGATGCCTTGATTTCTGAGACTTGCCTACATTAACTCACAGCATTTTAATGGTTCATGCAAATTCTTCTTAATGGAATTCTATGGATTTAAAATGGAAATGTGTATTTTTTCCTAGTATAAATTTTGCTTTGATATAAGTATTGAGTGCAAGGAAGCTAAATAATAAAAAGAAAAATACCTTTGTGTAAGACTGTACAACAATTAAGATTGATTACTTCTTATTTATTATTCCATACCAGGGTGATTTCAGGGGATGCAAGATAACGAGTGTTATTCTACCACATTGTAACAAGGTTTTGATAATTTCTTTGTATCAGATCATATGAAAATGTGAGATATCTTTTTGTTGTTAATTAAGCCAGATATGCCAAGTTGATCCAGAAAAATCCCATCTTTTCTCATTATAGCCAGTAGTCCACTTTTAAGTACTTGTGAGCTTATGTTCTTGTAAATAGGGTTTTCTTTTTCTTGCCGAACTTTGCTTCAGTTTATATACTGTATATACACTTACAATGGAGGGCTGATGCCTGATGTTCATGAAGTTGCATTTAGACGTGTCACCAGGCATCTAAACAGGACCATCATGCACCCATCTATTATGTGACATTACTTTTATCCAGTGCAATGTTAAGAAGAGACAGCCAAATGACCCATCTTCCTTTAAAGGGATTTTTAAACCAATAAAAATAATGAGTATTCTTCTGAGTAGATGCATTTTGCCCTAAAGAGCCTCAGTTGCAAAAGTATCAGAACCAATGCTTCCAGGACAGGCTGTGCAATGGATTTAGAAAATCAGTTTATAAAAGGTTTTCAGTAAGCAATTTCACATTAAATTTTAATCTAAACTATCATATTCTACGCAAAACTTTCTAATGAAACCTTAACATTTAACATGATTTTTCTTATTTTGGCGTAATAGCACATATTTTCTGTACAGATATTGATATGAATGCAAGAGTGGCCAAAAATGAATAAAGTTCAGTTTTGGGATCTTCAAAATAAAGAAAAGATACCCCAATATTTTAAGAAGCGGCAAAATGGGGCTGTGAGGCTTTGATGAATGTAGGCATAAGTACAACAGGAACAGAAAGCAGAAGTTCTTTTAAAGTTTCAGATAAGAAACTGCTTAGATTAGCTGCTTTGAAACATTTTGCCTTTGTGAATGTAAAGTACATTCACTGCCCTTCTCTTTGGTTTAGAATGACATCTACCTTTGCAACAGAATATCTTTGTATTACTTATGCGTCACTTACTTAATAGTCTATATACAACTCTGCAATTTTCTCAGTGTCTCTCCATGTATGCTGTGTTTTGTCTTCCTTTGTGGGCAGCAGTCTTATTATCTATAACATTTTCACAATTGGCAATTACTGCTAGAAAGCTTGAGCCATGTGGATCTGGTAGCCTCTGCCACCGTTCATGTCGTGTGTCAGAGAAATCACCTGGAGATTCCATTTGGCTGCCTGCTTGTATAATAAAAGTATTCATATTCCGACTTTGTAATCTAAGCATTGTTGACAATAAAAGGTTATTCATAAGCCCCCCTTACTGGGTAATATGCTTTCCACTTTTGTTTTGTAACTCCATACATAATGGGAGTCTGTCCTGTATACATTCAATCATTCACCTATTTTAATCCATCCATGTCCATTGCATAGTACCTACAGTATGCCTTTTCAAACTGGCTATAAATCAGTCAGCCTGCCTTTATTTTATATAGCACCCCTCAAAAAACGCAAACCTGCTGACACACTAATTAACTGAAATGGGACATAAAATATACAAAAAAACATTACACCACCATGTTACCCTGTTTCTGAATGTTATTCTGTGTTTGGTCATGTATTTTTGCAGCTCCTTTGTTGCCTTTTTTGATTTCATTTCTGATACTTTCCTATCTTTAAAACAGATCAGAAATTACTGACAAATGTTAACCTACTGTGTGATGTTATAGCAGCCACTTTCTCTAAAGGAGCCCTAGGGACATGACAGCTATTCAAATGCGATTTAGAAAGTATGACTTTGTCAGTCTTCTGTATTTATTCGCTTTAAAAGCCATTTGTGTCGATTGCTTATATTATTCAATATTAATTTTGTGCCTTTGTGTATGTTTTTGTGTTTGTTTGGTTCACAGTTTTTCCAGCATGTTGGTATTTTAGGCAATTTGGAAAATAATAGTTTTTGTTTTGAATTGCAATGTTAATTGTTTTGCATTGTACTTTGTATAATAGTGTTATGATTCTCAACCTTTTATTTCACTTTGAATTTGAAATTATTAGCTATTAGTTATTGGTTATACTTTCTTTTGTTTTTGTGATCAAATTTGAACTGAACTCAAATTTTAACTGAGTATGCACAAAAAATTAAGAAAATTTCAGTATTTGATTATAAGATAAAAAATCACAATAAGAATGACAATTACAGGGTGGCACCTCCTCAAAATGACAAAAAGAATTATAACCCCTAAATGGCTCCTTAATTTTTATATTTCTAGATTTTACAATGCCCTGAATCTAATTCAGTATTTCTGTTTTTTACATTCATTTTTTTGAATCTGGGCCAGTTGTAGGCCAGACAACTGGCAGTTACTGTATGTGTGACAGCATCATGGCAATAGAAAGATTGGTGCCTTAGACTTTTTCAAGATTGTGCATGTTGTAAACAAAACATATGGTGTATTATTAGAGTTTCAAAATTGCTCAAATATATCAAGGTTTTTGACTTTGCACTTCTGGCTAGGGTGTCTTGGTTAGGTATTTTGGTTTTCTAGCTGACAGCCGGGGGGTTGGGGGGGGGTAGGTTTGGCTTTGGATTTGGGGAGAGAGCGATAGCGAGCGAGCCTGCTCGTGTAGCTGAGAAGGGAGCCTGGGTGTTTTGTGTCAGTGTTATTCAATGTTTTTACATTAGTTTACTATTACACTGTGCATTCTATGGTGTGATTAACTATATTTGTGCTTAATCTTTACATATATTTACATACAGTTCATACGGTCTGGAACAGATTAATTGTATTTACATACAATACTATGGGGGAAATTGCTTCGGTTCACAACCAACTCGGTTTACGACCAGAGTTTTGGAACGAATTATGGTCGTGAACCGAGGTTCCACTGTACTATGCAAGGCATGTACGGAGTCCACTGAGAAAAGAAGAGTGTTCATGGCTCACCTTGCAGAGGAACTTTCTTTCCTCTGCATGGCCTGGAGTACAAAAGAAACATCACCATGCACCAAAATGTGGAGACTGGGCAAGATCGGGAAAAAAAAAAAAAAAAAACACGCGGTCACTGATTACAAGAAGGTATGAGAATGAATATGAATAATGTTACATCAGTGCCACAGTGTTTTCCGAAATGTACTATACAGGTCATAAAGTGAATAATTCCAAATATCATATATACCTTTGTCTCTGTTTTTTGTCAGTGTGGCTTTAACATCATGGACCATAAGGCGCATACTAATTGAGTAACACTCAATAAAACTGAATAAAAAAAAATCAAGTGGCAGTGAGATAGGAAGAAGGCAGATTCACCAGCATTTGTGTCTTAGCTTTTATCCCTCCAGATCAGAGAATTTCCAGTTCAATTGTCTCAAAACACCACTCACATCTACAGTTATTCCCAGTTTCAAATAAAAACTAACAGCGTCAGATCCATGGTTTTATGGTTTAGTATGTATCGTGATTGTGACTAAGAGAATACAAGTGAAACAAAGCTAACTTTTACAAGTACTATCAATTTATGCTGGCTGTTACAGACGCAAACCAAATGTATGTTTTTACTGTATAATGTTAACAATAAGAGCAGCTCACTACTCAAAATGGTAAATACTTGAGGCAGTTAGGATCGAACCGGTGGCCCCTTGATTACAAGTCAGCAATTCTTACCGCTGCGCCACAGAAGCTGTTGCATTATCCTTGAACCTTTTGTGAAAGTGTTCATTTGATCTTTGGACTTCAGGCTTCACACATTATAGTAATCCCTCCTCGATCGCGGGGGTTGTGTTCCAGACCCCCCCGCGATAGGTGAAAATCCGCGAAGTAGAAACCATGTTTGTATGGTTATTTTTATATATTTTAAGCCCTTATAAACTCTCCCGCACTGTTTATAAATATTCCCCGCAGAGTTATACAGCATAATCCCTTTGTATTCTCTTAAATATTAGGTAAGATTCATTGAAATTATGTATATAAACACACTCTTTATATACAGTAAAACCTAAATATTATTTTAAAGATATTGAGTGTCTCCGATATCACATATGTTACAGCCATTACGATAGACAGGTCACCAGCAATAAATACGTACAATGCAAGAAAAATAGTATACAGTAAATGTGTGTACAGTGACACTAAGCGTACGTACATGTACTAAGCACTGTAAGAAGAAAATTAATTATGGTTACTCACCAACAATGACACGATGACTTGTCCGATAACAATGAATTTAATTTTACTGCACAACAAAGGAGAGCGTTACAGCCCTTGTAAAGGAGCCACTTCAGGCGATTGTGTAGCACTGCCGTTGTTCTTCTTCTGGCAGTCTTCAATCCAAATCCCTAAAGCAGATTCCATCCAGACTACTGCCTTATTACATCCACTTACAACTTGTTTTGCACCCTGGTTAAAAGGACGCTGCAGCCGTAGATCTTATATTCCTTTCCTACTTTTTAAATAAAAAGAATCGTAGCCTTCAACAAATCCAAAACGTTTACCTTTTCGGCAATTGTTAACATCTTCTTCTTGCGCTTGGGCACGGCCCCTGAAGCAGTAGCAGATTGTTTTGGAGCCATAATGAAGGTCTTGACTATGCACAAAGATAAACACTAAAGAGCACAACTCTTTACACAGCGAAACACGTTGATGCTGAATGAGTGAGACGAGACTTCCTGGTTAACACTGCATTCAGCACGCAGGAGCTCAACTGCGTGCTCTGATTGGTTAGCTTCTCAGTCAGGAGAACTTAACTGCGTGCTCTGATTGGTTAGCTTCTCAGCCATCCGCCAATAGTGTCCCTTGTATGAAATCAACTGGGCAAACCAACTGAGGAAGCATATACAGGAAGTAAAAAGACACATTGTCCGCAGAACCCGTGAAGCAGCGAAAAATCCGCATTATATATTTAGTTATGCTTTCATATTAAAATCCATGATAGAGTGAAGCCGCGAAAGTCGAAGCGCGATATAGCGAGGGATTACTGTATATAGTTTATGTCTACATTTTGTCATTTATTACTAAAATATGAAAAACGTTATAGTTTTAATGATGTGTTTACACAGATTATTGGGTAAACGGAACACACATGAGGTGTATGTGTTCCAAATAACGATCTATTTCCATTCTAAACTCTAGCACTTCTCTCCCAGATAATCAAGGCTGGAACTGGGAGAACTTTGCGCCCGTTCTGCGGAGGTGGGGGGATGGAATAGTAGGCTGCTTGCTACTTGTCTTCATCAGAACATTTACAAGACAAAAGATGCTGACGGAGAAGTGCGAAGTGATTTAAGGTGGGCTGGGTTTACAGGTTTTTTGTAGGCTTTGGTAATTCTAGTGTTAAGAAGCCTTCATTCTACTTATGCTTGTCTGGTGACTGTCCCTCCTCTTACCAGACATTACAAAACTGGACAGTGCCTCTCCACTCATGTTGTAAGGTTGTAGAATGATGTCCATTTGTATATTCAAAATACATTAAATTTACTCATGTTTAGGCATCTTTTGAAAATGCACGTTTTCATTAAATATTTTGTAACTGCTTATTTTATTTCCTACAGCGTAGCTGCTGTTGTACTGGCAATAAGTTTAGCATACTTATTGTTGTCTTTGTCAAGTTGTAGGTGTAATTTTTTTATAGTAGTAATTTTACTTCCTTTTACTTAATTTTTCTATGTTGTTCTCTGTTGCTTTTGATGCTTGTACATTTAAATCATTCGTGTATGTATTATAACTTGCTTTGTTAGTTGCCCTGAATAAAGATGTCTGCTAAATAAATAATAATTAAAATCATTCACAACCAAAAAAAAATATTCACACAGAACATGCAAAAATGAATTCCAAATGTTCTAGTACTCTGATTCCAATACTAGATAGGGGACCCAATGGTGAATGTATTGCACTATGCAATACCAGGACATAGGCACACACCACTCATGCGTTGCAAGGTAATGTTTTCCTGATTATGTGGAAGAGTGAGGATCCTTGGGAAAAACCCATGTATATGAAAAATAGGAGGGATAGGCATTTCAGCTCATGATTGAACTTGCCACACAGCTTGCTGTAAATAGGAAGCAATGGCAACACCAATATCTGCCCCAATCTACCCCTGTTCATCTTCTGTGCTTTATTAATAATATCACACCTTGGTGAAGTAAACAATAGTTTTCTTTCATATCACATATCCATTATGTTTATGTCCTTCAGGTATATAAAGAATTGATATGATAATTTACAACACATAGGCTAATGCTCTTATTTTTGTTATCCTCTATTATTCTGTCACATTATTCAATCCCTTTTGTGCTGTTTAATTTCTCTTTATTTGTGCTTGAATGATGATTGCAATGGAAGCTGATACAAGGTTAACAGATCACAAATGGAAACTGGGATGTCTTCACATTATCAAAGCTATACAGCCAACACTCTTAGGTGTCAGTCGCCCACTGTGCAGCTAAAACTCAGGATGTGGGAAAGTGGGAGGCATTTTATGAGGCTGAAGTCAAAGACTAATGAACCCAATTAGCCTTTACATGCAGCAACAGCAAATGTGACGAGCTTGAAAGAAGAAAAGCTATTAGCAGCTACATAACTGGGGAGAGCTGTCAGAATCCATTGCAGAGGGAGGATCAGAACCATAAGAAGTGTTGATCATGTTTTCTAAAGAAATATTTTCAGTCATTAAGATTTTTCTTCAGATGTGTGTGGCTAAATGGAATTATAGATACATTCGATATTTTGCTGCCCTTTGCTTTTTGACTATTGGTTACATTAGGATTTATTTCTGATGTCCTTATTCACATACATGCTTTATCTATTTCTTGTACTTGACATAATTCATTTTCTCACCTCCTGGAAAAATGAGACAAGTTTAAGATTGAGGAATAAAGAGTTTGCTATTGCCTAAAGGTAACAAAACTTTGAGAAAATCATAATTGAGCAAAACTTTTAATTAAACTTAACATACATTTTAAACAGACAATATAATGACACAGTAGGTCACATTACTCCCTTATGGATTCATGTCCCACGTCTGGTGATTATCTGTATGGATTGTGGTGTGTGTATGCTCCCAGTGTCCATGTGAGTTTTATTTGTGCTAGTTTACAAAATAATTCATGTCAGCCCTATTCATTTATTGACTATTTTATTATTGATGAATAACTAATTTAATCCAAATAATTCTGGTAGGAATATGAATGTTTGCCGTATTTCACTTTTTATTAAATAACTAGATGTGTTAACTGGTTCAACCTGGGAAATTTTTTAAGTCAGTGGGTCACAGTTATAGTTTCATTGTATCAGAAGTACTATGTAACTAATTAAATACTTTTCTGTATACAGTATTTGTAGTTTTTTTTATCAGGGATTACTGCTCAAAAAAATTAAAGGAACACTTTGAAAACACATGAGTTCTCAATGGGAAAAAAATCATGCTGGATATCTATACTGATATGGACTGGGTAATGTGTTTGGAATGAAAGATCATTTGATGGAGATGAAAATGATAAACCTACAGAGTGCTGAATTCAAAGATACCCCTAAAATCAAAATGACAAAATTATGTGGCAGGCTAGTCCATTTTGCCGAAATTTCATTGCAGCAACTCAAAATCGTACTCAGTTGTTTGTATGGCCCCCACATGCTTGTCCTAATGAGACAACAGATGGTGTCTTGGGGGATCTTCTCCCAGATCTGGATCAGGACATCACTGAGCTCATAGGCAGTCTAAGGTGCAACCTGGCGAGGTTGATGGACCGAAACATAATGTCCCAGAGGTGTTTTCTATTCTAGGTGTGTGTGGGTGCCAGTCAATGGTATCAATTCCTTCATCCTCCAGGAACTGCCTGCATACTCTCGTTACATTGTCATGCACCAGGATGAAACCGGGACCCACTGCACCAGCATAGGGTCTGACAATGGGTCCAAGGATTTCATCCTGATACCTAACGACAGTCAAGGTGCTATTGTCTAGCCTGTAGGGGTCTGTGCGTCCCTCCATGGATATGCCTCCCCAGACCATCACTGACCCACCACCAAATCGGTCATGCTGAATGATCCTACAGGCAGTATAATGTTCTCCATGGCTTCTCCAGACCCTTTCTTGTCAGTCACATGTGTTCAGGGTGAACCTGCTCTCATCTGTGAAAAGCACAGGGTGCCACTGGTGGACCTGCCAATTCTGGTATTCTATGGCAAATGCCAATCGAGCTCCACAGTGCCGGGCAATGAGCACAGGGCCCACTAGAGGATGTTGGGCTCTCAGGCCACCCTCATGAAGTCTGTTTCTGATTGTTTGGTCAGAAACATTCACACCAGTGGCCTGCTGAATGTCATTTTATAGGGCTCTGGCAGTGCTCATCCTGTTCCTTCTTGCCCAAAGGAGCAGATACCGGTCCTGCTGATGGGTTAAGGACCTTCTACGTCTCTGTCCAGCTCTCCTAGAGTAACTGCCTGTCTTCTGAAATCTCCTCCGTGCCCTTGAGACTGTGCTGGGAGACACAGCATACCTTCTGGCAATGGCATGTAGTGATGTGCCATCCTGGAGAAGTTGGACTACCTGTGCAACCTCCATAGAGTCCAGGTCTCGCCTCCTGCTACCAGTAGTGACACTGACTGTAGCCAAATGCAAAACTAGTGAAAAAACAGTCAGAAAAGATGAGGCCTCCACCTGTTAAACCATTCTTATTCTGAGGGCCGTCTCATTGTTGCCCCTCTACTGCACCCGTTGTTAATTTCATTAACACCAAAGCAGCTGAAACTGATTAACAACCCCCTCTGCTACTTAACTGACCAGATCAATATCCCAGAAGTTTCATTGACTTGATGCTATACTCTGATTAAAAAGTGTTCCTTTAATTTTTTTGAGCAGTATATATATATATATATATATATATATATATATATATATATATATATATATATATATATAATTTATTTAGTAGTAGTATTTTAAATACTACTATTACTTATTTAAAGCAAATGTAAATGAAATTCATGTATAAAATCTTGATCATCTGTCATATGGTAAAACTAAACTATTTACATTCATATCTGTTTCTAAGAATCTAGCTCTATATATTTTAATTTTGCTTTATCAGAATATATTATATATGCCTTTGTGATATCATGATTATAATATGCTAGATTACAACATGCCTTTAGATTTCTTGGTGTGACATCTTGGCTGATTTGGTTTCCGGGAAACAACCTTCTGTCTTAATGACCTTTGCTATCTGATGGAAGTGTGATGAGAGAAGGTCGTGGATTCAATTAAGTTTTGTTTCTAGATAAACACATTCTGTGGCTTTCGAAATACTTTGGAGATAAGAAATTTGTTTTCTTTATTGAGTCTGAGTTTTGGTTAACCTTAAGAAACATTATTTATCCAGAATGTGTTTTCAGACTAGAACCCTGTTCACGGTTGGTACTCTTGTTACCTGACAACACTAAGTGGTGGCTGTAACTGTGAGCATTTTTCACTTGTTTTTGTGTACTTTGAAACCTAGTCATGTAATGCTTGTCTTAAAACAGATCCCTAAATGATATTGACTCGATTATGTTGATTTTTTTTGTAAGTTACTTTAGATAGAAGGATCTGGTAAATGAATACATGTAAATGTAAATTGTTGAGCCCTGCAATGGACTAGAACAATGTCTAGAATTGGTTCAGGCTTGTACCCGATGTTAATAAAGTAGAGTATGAACCCTGTGGTCTTAAATTGGAAAATGTGGCTGTAGTAAATGGGTGGATGGAAGGATGAAAAAGGTGGTTTTCGGATTTTCAGAAAGTTTCAGATAATCCTTCTTTAGCTTCAAAATATTTGAAACCAGTGTTTCATACCTCTCCTCAAGGGTAACAGGAGGCAATTATGGTAATCAGTAGTAATTATTCATAGGAATTCACTCCTGATATCTTAAAAACTCATTTTAAAACACAGATAAGTAAATCAAAAACATATTGTTCTCTCATTGTTGCAACAGAAATAGTTTAGGCATGATTTTATATTTAAAAACATAAGACAGTCTGAACTTGACAATTGGCTCTTAGAATGCTACCGTAGTTAATTAAGAATCACTGATGTTATGCACTTTCTGGTAAATAAAAATCAGTAATAATATTAATTCATTATTAGGTAACATGGCATCACAATTACTGTATCTTCAAAGTTTCTCATTTCCATTGTATAGTTATTAGTCTGTTATTTTTTCCTATATTTGTGGAATACAATAATGCAATACAATACAATTTACTTTTATATAGCCCAAAATCACACAAGAAGTGCCACAATGGGCTTTAACAGGCTCTGCCTCTTGACTGCCTTGACTCTCTAAGAAAACTCCTAAAAAAAACCCTAGTAGGGAAAAAATGGAAGAAACCTTGGGAAAGGTAGTTCAAAAGAGACCCCTTTCCAGGTAGGCTGGGTGTGCAGTGGGTGTCAAAAAGAAGGGGGTCAATACAATACAATACACAGAACAAAACACAAGTAATCCACAATACAGTATAACAGTAAATACAAATATTACAAGTACAGAGCAGAATTTAACAGTAGATGATATCACATAATATGATTTGGATTTGTTTAGAGTCCTGGAGACCTCAGCCATCAAGCTGCCACCCCCAATTGGCCATTCTGGGATAGAGCTGGGATAGCGCTGGGCCAGCCAATCTGATGAAATGACCCCTCTACCCGATGATTCCTGTGATCCTTCATCAGAGATGACTTTACCTTAGGCAGGCAAAACCACTTGGCAGGTGGGCAGTGGCACCAAGTGCCACATTTGAGTACTGAGAAATAGAAAATTAAATGTACAACTCTGTATGAAAACCAGGAGAAGGATGAGTGTATGTCATTGTAATATTTTAAAATTGAAAACTTACAGGACCCAGACAACAGATTACTGCATGCTAGAGGATACTTTCTGTGTCCTGGCCACCTGATGGCCACTGTATTTATTGCAAAATGTATTGTTTCATAGTGAAAGATGTAATTGGAATAATATCTTTTAGCATGGTATCTAGAGTATAGTTATGGTTACATCTGTGGCATCTCAAATTTTCCTTGTGCATTACACCCTTGTCAAGAATATTTTAAAGTGTACAGTCAACAGATGACAAATTTTCACATTAGCTTCAATCCATTTTAATTTCTCAATAGAAAAAGGAAAACAAATGCTGTGATTGGCTGGCAGCTTTTGCAAACAACTGAGCCACAGCTGCTTAAAAACCTTTTCTCTGTCAGTTACTGTAATCAATTAGAATCTAATTAGTGAGAAATTATCACATTAATTAACTGGAGAAACTCTCTCAGTTCACTGACAAATATTGAGTTTTGTGCATTAAGATAAAAAATAGCAATACTCAAAAAAAGAAAAAAAAATTATGGGACCTTTGCTTGCATATGTTTTGTTCTTCTTTAACTCCTAAAGCACCATCAGAAAGCACTACTGCCGCCTGATTGTGTGCTGAGTTACAGAATAGAGTTAAACCTTCCCATGCTATTGAAAAATGTAATTAACAGTTTTGCAGATCAATAATAATTAATAATACAGACCCTTTTGTGGATTTCTAATTTTTATTTTTATATTTTACTTTATAAATATATATATATATACTGCTTATCATGTTACTCAGTTGTCTCGGAATATATTGATAATATAGAATTATTTTTATATTTCCATAACTGATTATGCTATGCTCAAAAAACAATGAAATTAATAAGGGAGTTCATTTCAGCTGGAATGGTGCAGCTGGGTTTCGTTTTGTGGTTCAGCCTGATGGTTGCATACAAGGCGGTTTAATGAACTGTATGTTACTTGTACTGCATACAGACTTAAACTGTATAGCAACAAACAAGAAAAAAATCAAAATATAGTAGGGATGCACCGAAATTTCGGCCGCCGAAAATTTTCGGCCGAAATAGCATTATCGGTTTCGGCCGAAACGTAAGAAAGTGCCGAAAATAAAAGCCGAAATTGTCGCCACGCCTCTCCCATCCTCCCGTCTCGTTCGCGCTGTCATTACGCATCAAACACGGAGTATGTCGGCGGTTTGGAAGCACTTCAAAGTTTCAGATGAGGACAGCAAAGTTGCAATATGCAACATTTGCTCTGCAAAAGTTTCAAGAGGGGGTTCAACAGCAAAGACATTTTCGACTACAGGTTTAATACACCACCTTAAGTCAAGACACGCAATTGAATTTGAGGAATACCGTCAAACAACGTTGGTTAAAACTAAGCCAACTAGCACATCAACACCCTCGGTTGCCACAGTTTTCGAAAAAATTAAGAAATTTGCAAATGACAGTGCTAAAGCACGTGACATAACAGAGAAAGTAATGGAATTCATTGCTTTAGATGACGAGCCGTTTTCAGTCGTGGAGGACATCGGATTTCGTAGGCTAATACACCACATTGAGCCGCGTTACACACTGCCAAGCAGACTGTATTTTGCAGAGACCTCTCTACCTGAAATGTATGACCGTGTTGCAAAACATGTTCATGAGCTCATGACCACAGATATCTCTGCTCTAAGTTTTACCACAGACATATGGAGCTCTGACGTTAGTCCAACTAGCATGCTCAGTTTGACAGCGCAGTGGATAAACGCGGAGTTTAAATTGCAAAACATTCTGCTTCATGCACAGGAGTTTGTCGGCTCACACACTGCAGCAGCAATATCCGATGCTTTGGCTAACATGTTTGAAACTTGGAACATAGACAAGTCTAAAGTGCATGTGATTGTGAGAGATAATGCACGGAACATGATAAAGGCTATGGATGACAGTGGATTAAAGAGCATACCTTACATGGCACACACGCTGCAGTTGGCTGTGAATGAGGGAGTGCTTAGTCAGCGGAGCATATCAGAAATCACAGCAACTGGGAGAAAAATTGTGGGACATTTTAAGCATTCTCCGCTTGCTTATTCCAGACTACAAGATTTGCAAAAACAGTTTGGGATGCCAACAAAACGACTACAGCAAGATGTGGCCACTCGCTGGAACAGTACATACTATATGTTGCAAGGATTACTTGAACAGAAGCGGGTTTTAGCTGCATACATGACAGATCACGACCTGCCAGCAACTTTGAGTGCACATCAGTGGATGTTGGTGGAAAACATTGTCTCTCTTCTCGCCCCGTTCGAACAGTTAACCAAGGAAATAAGCTCAGCTCAAGCGTCTGTTGCTGAAGTTATTCCACTGATCGCAGCACTGAAGCGCCTGCTTGGAAAAGAGGCGGAAACAGATCATGGCGTAAAAACAGCTAAAAAAACTCTACTGGAGGCTGTTAACAAACGCTTCCAAGACATTGAGTCCAACCCTCTTTACGGCATTGCAACAATATTAGATCCACGCTTTAAAGACCATTACTTTGACGATGAGAAAAGGCAGGATGTACGCGAAATGGTGCAAACAGAGCTTACGGCTCTTGAAACCTCTGGTGAAGCACAAGCCGCGACGGGGAGAACAGAGCAAACTGTGCCTGAGAAACGGTCACGTACAAGTGATGAGGCGCACATTCCTTCGCTTTCTGATATGTTTGACGAAATTTTACAGGAAAGCGTCCCAACCCACAGCGGTGTAAGAGCAAGCGCAGCCTCACAAGAAGTAGCAACCTATCTAGCTGAACTACCCATTGGCAGAAGTGACAATCCACTTGACTACTGGCGCGCGAACAAAGATCGCTTTCCTTTGCTTGCATGGACTGCGCGCAAGTACTTATCTGCCCCAAGCACCAGCACAGACAGTGAGAGATTATTCAGTGCAGCATCTCATGTTCTTGATGAGAACAGAAATCGTCTCTCCAGCCAGAAAGCTGAACAACTTTTGTTCATAAAGAGAAATCTGCCACTTTTGCTAAAATAAAAGCAGCCTAATTTGATGTTGTTTACAGTTAAAGGTTTGATTTATTTATTCTGTTATTGCAATGTTGTTTTGCACAGTAATTTAAAATTGAAGTAAAACGTTTAATGCAGGTAATATTTTGCACAATTCGTAAAGGCACTAAAAGCTAGCACAGACTGAGTGATTTTATTCAGTGCAGTATGTTCTTCATGAGAAGAGGAACTGTGTCTTCAGCCAGAAAACTGAAAAACTTTTGTTCATAAAGATAAACCTGCTTCTTTTGCTTAAATTAAAAGCAGACCAATTTAGTGTGTATAGTTATGTTGTTTACAGTAAGAGGTTGGATTTATTTATTTTTCTTCTGTTTGTGCACTGTTGTTTGGTACAGTAATTTAAAATTGAAGTAAAAAAGCAGCTAGCATTTTTTTTGCACAATTTTGTTACAGAAAGAAATTTTATTTAGTTTTGTTATTGTTAAACAGCCTTATTACTGTTATTTATTATCAATAAAAGTTTGATTGCTTAATTAATTTGTAGTTTTTTTAATACAAACAAAAAGAAAATATTTTAAACATGTTTTTTAATGAAGCCATTTTCGGTTTCGGTATCGGTTTTCGGCCAAGTGCATCCAAAAATTTCGGTTTCGTTTTCGGCCCAGAATTTTCATTTCGGTGCATCCCTAAAATATAGTATATCATTCTGAGTTGAGTTAATTTGTATGAGTTACGTTAATTTGTAATTGTTGAAACTGGTTGCTGCAAAAGAAAAAACATTTCTCTGGGAGTTTAGCAGGAGGTGATGTGTAATATTCTTTTTCTGATAGATAATCAACATGCTTTTGCTAGAGAATTACTGTAGCTAGAGAAATGGGAAATGTGAGATTTATTTTTTGTGTTTAAAATTTTTTTTTTTTTTGTTTTCTTCAAAAATATTCTCAGTTTAATTCAAAAAATAACAACTGATCTTTCATTCACCCATTATGAAACCCACTTAATCCAGTTGGTGGTCACTGGAGCCAGTTCTAGTGGAACTCAACCATGGATAGAGCACCAGTGTATTGTGAGGAAGCCAGTATTATGTAACATTTAATTTTATAAATTTTGTTTTTCCATAACTTTTTGTACAGTACACATATTTTCTTTTTTTTGTTTGCATAAAATAATAAAATACTTATTACTGATACTGTGAGCTGTCAGCATTAAACACCATGCCACTAGATGATCTGAGACATCTATATTACTAAACGAAGGTTGTATATATGCACGGATGCCAGACGCACCAAAAGCGCACGCGCACTGCGTCTCAGTGCCCCAGAGTCAAACCCAGCGGCTTAGTCAGAGTCAGTAGGTGGCGCCCAAACAACACAACATGACCTGTAAACTAAACTTGAGGTAAAGCGTGCACGCCAGGTTGTATATATGCACAGATGCCAGAGGCCACAAGCAAGCTGTACACACTACCACCGCCGCCCGTACACAACCGCCCACACCACCGCATATACCACCTTTGTTTAGTAATGTAGCCGACCAAGCCCAGATCCGCCGCCATGGTCACTTCAGCACACGAATCTGCCACCGTCAGCAATCAACTTCTAGCAAGCAACACAACCATACAAAAACAAAAACGAGACCGCATGGATATAAACAATGAACGCAGGCGCATACAGCGCGCTTCTGAAACACCAGAACCAGATGAGTCACGGCTCCAAAAAAAAACCGCTTTAGTGCAAATATGTTTATTTAATTAAATGAAACCTTTCCCAGGACGCAGTCACCCTCCATGATTTTTCTTCCCTCCAAATATCAGAGGGAACAGAAAGTGATTGCCATTCTTGGATTTGCGATTCTTTTGAGAATCGCGGGTTTGCTGGTAAGAATGAGAACTTTCAATGAGATTTTTACATAATGAATGGGTGTCAGCCCTCCCTAACAACAACAACAGCATCGCGTTAATGAAACCGAAGACGAATCCAGAATATGAAGAGAACACAAAGTGAACAGAGTGCACCAGAGAGCACAAAGATTTTATCAAAGATTTAATCCTATTCAACAAAATCCACAACTTGCCTTGGAAAATGATAACACTGAGGATGAGCATTCCTGTGGACCTGTGACAGAAATGTGCCAAAGTTGCAGATCATCAAATTTTAAGCATGAGACAGCAGGCAATGACAGAAAAAATTGAGGACCAGTTAGTTTTTCAAGGTGCTGCAAAAAAGGTAGGGTGCCAAATGAGGACATGGCACTTAAAGCACTACCTCCAATATTTAAAACTAGCAAAATACCCGCGCTTCGCAGCGGCGAAGTACTGCATTAAAATTTTTATTAAGAAGAAAATGTAACCTTTTTAAAGTGAGGGAAAATATGGCAATAATTATTTGTTAAGGATCTCTTTGTATACCACGTTGTCAGTTCGGCCTTCCGGTTGTAACATGACCAAGCTGTGCGCTGAGCTTACTCTTGAGCA
>JANRMT010062817.1:41621053-41659390 GCA_026402145.1 Polypterus bichir lapradei | reverse complement strand
GGACTTCCTGAAAGGTCATCAAAGGTCAACAAAACATCCGGTGGGGGGTGGGGGCGGGACTTCCGGTCTTCGATTTAAAAAGGGGCGGGGTTTAATCTCATCAATCAAATTTGGATTAAATTTTGACAGAACCCACCTGACATATTACTACTCATGCCTCTTAAACAGGATCAAAATAGTGACCGAAGTTGCTATAACAACCCTACCACAAATGAAGTTGCTGTCATATTCCAAAATGATGATTGTGAACTGCCATTCAACAGAGACATTTTGATACACTTTCGAGTGAATGCTAATCACCCAAATAAAATTCAATGGTTAAGCATACATAATTAAAACCTGGAACCATTTACATACCCCATTCTATTTCCAAATTGAGATTTAGGATGGGGCACTCAGATTTTAAAACAGCGGGCGATTGGTAGGCAGTGCTTGAACCAGAAGAAAAGGGCTTTTAAAAGGAGTGATTAGCATGAGCTGAAGCGCATGCAGAAGGAACTCCGAGTCCAGCTCAGGGCAGTTAAGGAGCAGTACAGGAGAAAGCTGGAGAAGAAGTTGCAGAATAACAGCATGAAGGAAGTGTGGGATGGGATGAAGATCATCACTGGCTGCAGCTCGAAGCGGGGTGCCACCATCGAGAGAGACGTGGAGAGAGCAAACCAAATGAACAACTTCTTTAACAGGTTTGACCACCCTAACCCACTCTCACCTCGGAGTACTGCATCCTCCAACCATCTTTCTGCTAATACAAACATAGGAGAAACATCCCCACCCACAATTACAGCAGCGCATGTGAGCAGAGAGCTGAGGAGACTTCGTGCCAGCAAAGTGGCAGGTCCAGATGGAATATCACCACAACTGCTGAAGGCCTGTGCGCTGGAACTAGGGAGTCCTCTACAGCGCATCTTCAACCTTAGCCTGGAACAGGGGACAGTCCCGAGGCTTTGGAAAACATCTTGTGTCACCCCAGTCACAAAGGTATCACGTTCTAGTGAGCTGAATGACTTCCGGCCTGTTGCTCTGACGTCACATGTGACGAAGACCATGGAGCGGCTGCTGCTTCACCACCTGAGGCCTCAGGTTCGCCACGTCCTCGACCCTCTGCAGTTCGCATACCAGGAGAAGGTGGGAGCGGAGGATGCCATCATCTATATGCTACACCGATTCCTCTCCCACTTGGACAGAGGCAGTGGTGTTGTAAGAATTATGTTTTTGGACTTCTCCAGCGCCTTCAGCACCATCCAACCTCTGCTCCTTAGGGACAAGCTGATGGAGATGGGAATAGATTCACACCTGATGGCATGGATCGTGGACTATCTTACAGACAGACCTCAGTATGTGCGTCTTGGGAACTGCAGGTCTGACATTGTGGTCAGCAACACAGGAGCGCCGCAGGGGACTGTGCTTTCTCTGGTCCTGTTCAGCCTATATACATCGGAATTCCAATACGATTCGGAGTCCTGCCACGTGCAAAAGTTCGCTGACGACACTGCTATTGTGGGCTGCATCAGGAGTGGGCAAGAGGAGGAGTATAGGAAGCTAATCAAACACTTTGTTAAATGGTGCGACTCAAACCACTTACACCTGAACACCAGCAAGACCAAGGAACTGGTGGTGGATTTTAGGAGGCCCAGGCCCCTCATGGACCCCATGATCATCAGAGGAGAGTGTGTGCAGAGGGTACAGACCTATAAATACCTGGGAGTGCAGCTGGATGATAAATTGGACTGGACTGCCAATACTGATGCTCTGTGTAAGAAAGGTCAGAGCCGGCTATACTTCCTTAGAAGGTTGGCGTCCTTCAACATCTGCAATAAGATGCTGCAGATGTTCTACCAGACGGTTGTGGCGAGTGCCCTCTTCTAAGCGGTGGTGTCCTGGGGAGGCAGCATAAAGAAGAAGGACGCCTCACACCTGGACAAACTTGTGAGGAAGGCAGGCTCTATTGTAGGAATGAAGCTGGACAGTTTAACATCTGTGGCAGAGCGACGGGCACTGAGCAAGCTCCTGTCAATCATGGAGAATCCACTGCATCCACTGAACAGTGTCATCTCCAGGCAGAGGAGCAGCTTCAGTGACAGACTGCTGTCACTGTCCTGCTCCACCAACAGACTGAGGAGATCGTTCCTCCCCCACACTATGCGACTCTTCAATTCCACCCTGGGGGGTAAACGCTAACATTATTCAAAGTTATTGTCTGTTTTTACCTGCATTTTTATTACTCTTTAATTTAATTTAATATTGTTCTTTATCAGTATGCTGCTGCTGGATTATGTGAATTTCCCCTTGAGATTAATAAAGTATCTATCTATCTATCTATCTATCTATCTATCTATCTATCTATCTATCTATCTATCTATCTATCTATCTATCTATAAAATAAACTTACACAGATGGACTTTTATGGCTATCGTCTATCCATACAGGAATAGTTTAGTCCTATTCTACACACTGGGAAATTAACTCAGCAGTGCATTGTCAACGCCTATGTTAAAACAGAAGCTAATCAAATTAGATATAATCAATCAAACATACAAATTGAAAAATATGGATCATTTGAATAATAGGGTGGAGAAACAAAACACACAAGTTGGTAAAACTGGAATACTTCCACAGGCATTTGAAGGAAGTCCCAGAAATATGCAGCAAAAATACCAAGACGCAATGGCAATTGCTACCAAGTATGGTAAACCCAATCTTTTTGTCACAACGACTTGCAATCCAAAATGGAAATAAAGTACTGCCAACTTCTGATACTGCAAACTTGGTGTTGCAAGGTTTTAAGTTAAAGCTTACTGCACTACTTGATGACATTATCAAGTATGAGTTATTTGGGAAAGTACTTAAACATATACATGTCATTAAGTTTCAAAGCGTGGCTTGCCACATGCACTTATTTTACTCATTTTGGATACAGACAGTAAAATTAAAACTGTTGATGACATTGATAAATTTGTAAGACTTGAAATCCCATATAGACAAACTCATCCTAATCTATATGAAATTGTGAAATCCTAATATGATTCACGATCGTTACAGGCATTAAAATCCAAATGTGCCTTGCATGAAAGGGGAACATTATACAAAGACTTTTCCCAAAACCTGAAGGGAATGTTGATAAGTATCCTTTGTGTAGACACTGAGAAGGTGTGAATTGATAATGGCTGGATTGTTCCCTACAATCTATACTTAATTTTAAGATACAATTGCCACATTAATGTAAAAGTGTATTCTTGTATAAAAACGGTAGAGTATGTGTACAAAGGCTACAATTGTGCTAGTATAGAAATTGCAGAAAATCAGGTTGTGGAACATGATGAAGTAAAGAGGGCAGCCTACCGCCACACCACATTATTGGCATGGTTAAATTAAATGAACGTGATGAAAATGCCCAGCAGTATTACTGCTGGAAAATACCACTCCACTATCGGTTTGGAGATAAAGGCAACCTCAGGAATCAGTGGGTTAAAAGGAAGAACTTCTCTAAGACCATATAGACCATATAATGCACGAAACACCTATTACAAAAGCCCATGTCAGCTTGCCTGTCTGTCTGTCTGTCTGTCTGTCTGTGCATCTGTCTGTCTGCAAAAAACAAAAAATATTCCTGTTATACAATTAATCAGTTCCTTTCCAAGTTCTTACTTATTTAAGTAATTTTAATGAATTACTATGTTTTAAGTAATATTAATAGCTAGATGGGGAACTTATTTCAGTTCCTTTTCTACCTTTGATAGACTAATATTGATACTGATTTTATGGTACTATTGGTGATTTTGCATTAATAAATATTTTTCACTTGCTAATTATTGGATACTATTCTATTGGGTATACTTTAAAAAATGTTACCTTAAAAGAATTAAACAAAATTATTTTTTCCAGATGTTTTCCCTGTAGATGGTCACTGTTTAACATTCTGTTCTTGGGGAACAAATGCTTTATGAACAAGTCGTTCAATATCGAAAATTATGATCATCTTTGTCTCTTGAAAATCTGTCCTGCTGTGACGGAGAAAAAAAATTGTGAAGTCATCTGCGTGATTGCAGAATAAACACATGAAATATACAGTACACTTTATCAGCTCATTATGATGCTATGTTGTTGACTAATTAACAGGACTGTATACACACTATACTTTGTGGCATCTTCGATAATTACACACTACTCCTGTGCAATTGACTGATTCTGGGTATTTTTGGGTCCCCTCTCATTTACATTTTAGCAGCATGGTCCTCATTTTCCACATTTATATATTACTGTAAACCGAACATAGCAATTATTTCTGTTTCTCAATTTTTCAGAAGTGGTCCTCCTTAATACCTTCTATGAGACTGGAAATACACCACCACCTTAGAAAACACTTTGGAATGCTATGTAAATAATGAGGTTTTCCATCATGTGGGATCATTTACCTGTAAATGTTTTTTTAGTTTACTATTTTTTAGTTTGTCCAAACTTCACATTGTACTGTTTCTTTCCACTCACTGACAGAATAACCCAATTCATACTGCCAGCTTGTAGTTTGTACACTTTGGGTAGTTAAATATGCTAAACTTTTGGCTTAATACATTTTTACTATCTCATATATCAGACTAAATGTAAGTACTATGCAGATATTTAAAAAAAATCAAAATGCTCGCTGTTCTGTTTTGCACTCAATTCACTCCACCACATTACACAGCTTCAGGACAATTCAGTGTAGACAAATCCTGCCATGGTTGATATCAAACTTCATGCATCAACAGGAAAAGCAATTACAATATCTCAGATAAGAGATGAAGCTGTCTTTATAAACATCACTGTGCAACCAAGGTTAGACAAGGGCATAGCACAGAGCATTATTGCATTTTAAATAAAATCTAAGAGTATCTGTGCCTCAATTAGCCACATTATTTTGTTATTGTATAAGGTGCAAAAAGTCTTTTGATCACAAGGAGATATCTTTAAAGCGGGACACATTTTTAAATTTAATTTCATATTATGGAAATTAAAATATCCATAAATATTTTTAGCAGGGATAGCGCTAAAGAAAAGAGCAATAAGATTATGTTTATTACACTCTGTATCACAAAAGAGGCCCTTAGTTTGTATATTCATAGTACAGTTTGTGTATAGTACTTGTGGTAGAATCAGAAGCATCCAAACATTAGTAACAACGTAATCATAGTAATAATAAAAATAATAAAATACTTAATATGTAATCAACCTAAAAAAATCATTAGTACCATGGCATTGTAAGAGGGCCTTTATTTTCTCCCAAATATGTAACATTTTTAACAAAACCCTGTTGCAGCCTTTTCTGGTAGGTTATCATGTTTGAAGATAGCTAAACTTCAGTCTTTCTGGACATTTTGAAAATTTAGTGTGTCAGAGATCAAAGTATCCCCTTTCATTTAGGGCTTAGCAAAAAAAATAGTCGAGATCTGTATAAATTAGCTGAAGTACCAAACTAAATCAAGGCTAGAATCTGAACCTAAAGTTTTTGTTTGCCTACGTACAACTCTCTAAGTATTTTCTTTAGTTTCTCAAAGTTCACAGCATGCATAATGCAAACTGTCTTCTTTTACAGTTTGACTATCATAACATGAACCATGCAGTGTGCACATTATAGTACATGCCTAGCAATACACTTCATCCAAAGCCCTAGAATGCCAGGACCCATGTCTGTAAACACACAAAGTTCTGGTGCCAATTGTAAAGCATGCAAACAAAGTGGTGATGAAATAACATAGATATATTGATAAATATAAGTTATTTGGCCCAACATAAAAAACAGCAGCACAAGAGAAACTAGATATATTATAATAAACAAACAACAACCACCCCAAACACAGATAAGAACTTCTGGCTTGGATAGTAGAGAGCTGTTGTCAATAACAGGCTTGTAAGTGGAAGTAAGATGGTTAGACATATCAAAATGTACCATACGTTTACATTTAAAGGCATTAATATTTGCATGCATCATGGCTAATTTTTTATGTCCACAAAAAAGAATATGCCATAAAATATTTCCTCCCAAGATACCTGGTTGAACTTACCAGCGTTCAGAATGATTGTTGAGTGTTGATAAGTAAGTGAATCATTTCTGTTGCTGATTTTAAAATAAGCATCAACAGAAAGATGCAACCCACCTCACCAAAATATTAAGAATATACTGTAAACAGTGATAAATACAAATATTGTATCTTAAGCGTAAGCAGCCTAAATTATTAACACATTGTTGACCTCAGGTTGCTTTGACAATTTGGCTGCAGTTATATGAATGAGTGTCAGAGATGTAGCAAAGTTATGATTTAACAGAGCTAAAAGACTACAAGACTGAAATTTGCAGGTAAGTATTCTGGCAAGTATACTTTTCCAGACAGGAAAAAAAAAAGATTTTATAGTATGATACACATCATCACAAATGGTTATTTGAAAAAAAATGAAGAATTCTAATAAAACTGGGACAACTAGCCACCAATGTTAGGTACACAAATAACAGATAAGTCAAACCCATGGGTGTTCTGCTGATTGATACAAAAGACCAAAACAAATTTTGAGGCTGAAAGAAAACGTTTTCTCCATAAAATACTGCCACCCTTAAACCTCAAGGTGCAACGAATTGATTTGTCATGTGGTGGGTGCGGCAATGTGCTGTATCAGTGCGTGCTCCTAACCTCTCTCTACTCTCTTAAACCTCAGACTACATCGGTATTATTATTTAAAGAGGCCCTGCAATTTCTTTTATCTGAAATAAGGTGATTGTTCCCTAAGAATGTGGTCTTTTAGGGAATGTCCTAAGTTTGGGAACATTCGGTTGTGATTGAAATAACTTGTCTAGCATGGTTGATCGATAACAATTTATCTAACCTCAAATTTGATGCTCTGTCCCCATATTGTATTGTCAGGATCTTGAGCAGTACGAAAAGAATGAATGTTAAATACTGGCAAAGAAACAAGTCAAGGTCAAAATACTGAAAAAGGGTTGTTATGGAGAAGGACAAAAATAAAAATGGAGTGTTAAAAAACAGAATCTTAACAAAAATCATTGTTATTTAGGGTAAGCAAGCGATTCAAAACAAGAATAACAAAATAAGCACATACAGAAAGATTTTGATGTTTGGCACATTCTCCAAATAACAGATAGTGAGTGGAGCGTTGTGCTGATATTCAAACTATTATGTTGATGACTGTAAACATCACATGAACAGAACTGCACCCCTTGGCGTCCAAGACATGTTTCTTAACACACAAAATAGCAACACCTATAAACAAAACAAAAGGACAAATCTTTTTTAAAATAAATATAAATCCAAACTAGAATATATTGGTAAACCAATTGGTAAGAATATCCAGTTTCTGTTCCTATTTAACCTGAAAAGCCTTTCTTTTAGGACAATAATTTAATGCATAAACGTATTGTTGAGGCCCTGGCTAATAACCTTCGCTATGGACATTATGTAAACATGCCTTCGGTAAAGCTTTGTTCTGAAAATTACTTTCACCATCATTATAGTCAATGATAAGGCACATGGTTCTAATATTAGGCTGAACAACAAATTGGTAGGAAACAAATACTGAAACTCATTTTTTTAACTACTTTTTGCTTTCTTAACATGCTGCATATAGTGATATTTTAAAGACGGAAAAAATTCCAATTGTATTATAGACCCATTTTTCAGAATCTTTTGTATCACTGCTCAGGATTTCTGTTTTAGCAAATCTGCTGTAAAAAATTCAGCTCTGGTGGTGTGGTGGTTATACTGTACTTCACTTTTTTATACTAATGCAGAATGAGTGGTAGAAATTAGAGATGTGGGGACATGTCCATAGAACTTTTTTGAGGAAGATGATGTAATTTTTTTATTGTAGGGATTATTTTTATTTTCCATTATGGGGTCTTTTAAGGAAAATGAGCAAATCACATTAAACAAAAAAGAAGCATACTTACCTTATCACACGTACACAGGGTGAGACAGTAGCACTGTAGTTAACATTGTTGAGTCACTGCTGCACAATGCTGGATCTGAATCCTGCTCTCTCTCACAACCTGTGTTGATTTTACACATTCTCTTTGTGTCTGCATGTTTTTTTTTTCCTCTTGGCACTTCTGTCCTCCTTCCACATTTTAAAGATTTGTTAGTTAGGTTAGTTAGTGATTGCAAAATGGCTTAGTTTTAGAATATGCATATGTGTAAGTATGCCCAGCATTGGGCTGTCAACTTCTCTAGAATTGATTTCTGCCTTGTAGTTTCAGGATATTCTATGGCAGCCTGTGACAAAAACTAGGTCAAGCTGGCTGTTATCCATATACAAAATGATTCATTTTTAGTATGATGTACACTGTAGCTAATGGTTTAAATAACAGCTCATATATGTTTGTTTCGATTTGTAAAATCTGTATCTGCGTTGTGAGGGCTGAAGTTGAACTGATTGACAAGAGAGTGTGAAAGGCCGGGTACACAGATCCTTATACTGATAGTTACATTTACATTTAATTTATGTAAGAGCTGAACAAGTCTCAGCTCTTGTACTTCCTCCGATTTTGAGCTCTGTGCACTCCAGGACCGCCAAGTGTGTTCCAGACCTCAAAATCTACATAACATATTTAGAATGTTTGAATAAGCAAAGTTTATACACAGATTTTATTTAAACTTTGTAAAAGATTATAGGTATAAAGTTATAGGTAGTGTTGCAACTATGTTTTTTATTTGCCTGGTGCAAAAAAGAAAAAGTGCATCACAAATGCTGAAAGTTGTACAAATCAAAATAAATCTTCAGATCAGTGTATAGTAATGTCATAATAATAACAAGTTCTGGTGCAGTGGGTGTTGGAGGTTGGGAGATAAAAGGAACAGGAGTGAGGCAATGCATATGAAAATGAGGCTGAGGTGTGCTGCCCAGCGGAACAATTCAGGATTATAAGATATCCATGTAAAATACTAATTTATGCATGTGAGTATACATTTAAATATACTAATTTCATGTATTTATTAGCTGATGATGTAATGCAGTGTCAACAATGTTGTGCTCTGATATTCCCAAGCTCCCGCTCCTCATGGTTTACAAATGAATTACTTGACATGAACAAAGATCATGAAATCATTATAAGTCGCTTTCTGACATAGTTTATTTATGTGAAATTAATAATGGATATTAACAATGTTCCTCTGCAAAAGTAAAAAATTAAAAAGGTAATGTTTGTTTCCATGCTGTTTATTGTCTGTATAGTCTTCATCAGGCGAGTCACAGGGGTAATTCTATTTACTGTATGTATAACTTCTTGTGTGGTGTTTACTACTGACCACTCACTATTTCTGGCCGCATCTGTTGTCAGTCTTTCATTGCCTGTAAGGTCACTGACTAGACTCAAGTCATCTTTAGGCATGTATCTAACTTCTCCTTCTGTGCTGAATGCCACAATATTTGAAAATATTAGAAAAAAAGTAAGGTCAACAATATGGCAATTTTGAAAAAAATTATTGACAAGCACACTGCCAGCTTATCAGATGTGATAATGAATGACTCCATTGCATTTGAATGCCAATGACCTGTTTTCTCCCAAGAGAAAGAGTTACATAATGACTGAACCACCACATTATTCAGCACCAGACTGAGTCTGTGCCATGATGTTTAGCCATTGGTATTGATATTGACAAACATAACAGTGTCATCTAATAGTTATGACCACATCATCTACCCCTGCTGTCAACTAGGAAATTGGTTCTGTACTGATCATCACAGTCAACTGTTTTCAACCATCTTCTCTCCTAAAATAATTGCCATGTGCTTATGGGATAAAAGTTTTCAGAATATGCCTAATCTTGCATAGAATTTGGACAGGATTCAGAATATGATGTTGTAAAAGGTGTATCTAACTGTGTTTTCTGTGAAGGAAACCACAAAAGCTATTCTTCATTATCCAAGACCAAAAGGTTCCAGCGTGTGAGAAATTCCCTGTAGGATAACTTTAATACCTTCATTTAGGTCAAGGTCATGGAATACAGAGCCTTTCATAGGTAGAAGAGTACAGAGAAAAACAGTGGATGAGAAATGAACAGATACATTCATTCTGAACAGTATAATTCAAGCAATATTGAAATCTCATTTTAATTGTTTTTTTTTCTGTCTTGTGTTATTTTTATTGTGTGCGTTTGAGTGCATCATATGCCTAGGATTTGTATTTTTGTTTTCTCCAAAGTAAAACTGTTTTGTTGAAAAAAGATACAATTAAATCTAATGCAAGAGAGGATAGTGCAAGGAGTCTTGTGTTTTAATGGGAAGCTTTGGGAGTTGTTTTGTTTATTAGTTTGCTGAATTTCAGCATTCATTATGGAGAACAAGGGGATTTGAAATTACATCTTTGTGAAGATGAGGCTTATGAGCTGTAAATCAACAGAAAGGAATTGATTCTGGAAAGCAAAGGGTTATACGAGGGAGTCAGGTTTGCAGCTTTGTGAAAACCATACTATTAGAGATATATTGAGGTTGCATTTGCTATAATGTGTGTGTGTGTGTGATTGCAATTATCAAAATTAATCAGTTTGATTCTCTATAAGATTTTTTTTGTCTTAAGCTTTTTCATGTGTTTAAGAATTACCTTTCCCTTTGATTACTAACTATTTGGCTTTCTTCTTTAAGAGACACATTAGCATTTTGTAATCACCCTTGTCTAATTTTCTTGACATTCATGAAACCACTCATTTGGAAAATTAGGAGCATCATGTGTCTTCAGTGCTTTCCACTTCAAACCACTTATACCCAGACTTCAAGCAATCATAGTCCATAAAGCACCACAGGAGACAACTGTTTTTAAAGGATATTTTTTATTCTCATGTGACTTTGTTGTCTTGTGATATTTGTGATATTTTTTTTTTATGCGGGGTATAGTTCAGATAGTCACAATTATATATATACTATGCCTTTAAACTACTTCATTTTCATAATCTAATAATCTTAAAGTGTTGAGAGCATTCTAAAATTGTTTATTTTACGGTGGGAAAGCTTAAATTAATCCTTTATATTTTATGCTGTACCTAAATGGTACTTAAAGTTATATGTTCAATGTTTCTCACAGTTTTTCACTAATTAGGGAGCCATGCATTGCAAATGCAGGCAACTTTTTAATACTAGATTCTTCTCACCTTTTTCCATCACATTCATTTTGGTTAAACTATCTGAACATGTAGAGCTTTGCGACTGAGACATTTCAGTTTTGTAAAGCTTTGTGTTTTATGAAAAACTTTGTAAGAAAATTCCACAGTAATATGCCCCACACACTATGGGTATCACAAAGGGGCATAAGAACCCTCTTTTCACATGCTGCTTTCCTTTTTTCCTACCCAATTACATCTGTTGTCTGGCAGCACTGCATTGTGGCCAAAATAAAAAAGTCCAGTACAAAAATGGACAGAAAATAGAAATAGACCAGTAGACAAAGAGCCAAGGGGAAACAATAAGAGAATAGTTGAAAGAAGTAGCATGGATCAGTGCCAAAAAGACAGAAGGAAACCCCAAACAGAAACAAGAAAACCTTATTCAAAAAATGTAAAAGAATGTGCAAACAATAAGTAAGATTTATTTCCCTAGCTATAGTGAAGTTTATAATTAAGTTTAACAAAAAGCCTCAATATAGGATAATGTGTCAATACCGTGCTGGTCATGTCCCTACCAAACCAAAACAACCTGGCCGTGACCCTGAAGTGATTCCAGCAAAATGGCGGGCATAAAAATAAACACAAAATGGAATTGCTGAACAAGAAAATCAATAACATAAAGTAATAATTATATTAACTTATATCATAATGATAATGTGCCTGGTTATTTTTCAGTGCTTACATATTACACTTTGGATGAATTTGTGGAAATCCTTTAACTTTGTTTTCTAGAGATTCAGGACTATTGTTTACTGTTTAGTGGTTTTAAGTTCTTTCTTGTTTTTTAGATTTTGATTTTTGTTTGGTGTTTTGAATACTTTTGACTTTTTTGTTCCTAATTTTTTGACTATTATTTGGGTCTCTGTTCATCTCTGTTTAACTTCTCATGTTTGTTTGCCCTTCACTTTAATTTTTGAAATTCACTGTTCATTATTTTCCTTCTTCTTTCACTGTCTTCCCCTAGTTGGCTGAGCCTGATTTCTGTCTTGAGGGAGACCCTTGGAGGTCACTTGTTAACCATTTTAATGGTCCTCCTCTTGATATAGAGAGTCAGCAATTCTTTACCAAGGTCTTCCTGTTTTATTGAGCTACTCAACATTTCATGGAGTGTGTAGCGAATTACTCTGCCTAGAAACAAAATTTCGGCCCATTATGGAAGTAACCCCCGAAGAAGACAGGAATAGTTAAATCAGTCAGCTTTTATTTAGTCACAGATGAGTAGATGGATTCATGCGTTGCAAGGCAGAATAGTGAAGTTCTGCTTTTCAGTCAGCTTTTTTATATTTTCTCCCTCCCCTTCCTCTTACTTATAAACAACTATAATATCATTTACCTAAGTATTTCATTTTGTATTGTGCAAATCAGCCAACCATTTCTGTTTTGTGTACATGTCAGATGGGGCCCTAAAGAAGGAAAGGTTATCTTTCCTGTGTCTAACAGACGTGTTCCTAAAGAGGAAGTTGTCCTAGGTCAGCCTACTGCACCCTGTCTCATGACAGACTCCTGTATGAATAACCTGCTGTTATAGCAAAACAGCTTTGTCAGCTTTTAATCCTTAAAAGCTTGCATGCAGTTAAATTTTCTTTCAGATCGCTAATTGAATAATTTAACATAAGCAAGGTTGGACATGTACATTGTTCCGGTAAAAATCCAGTATTGGCTTGTTTTAATGTTAAAGATGATATTGCTGTACCTACAGAAGACTCTAATGCATGCAAATAAGGATTTAAAAAAGGTTGTTTGTGACAGGTGATGACTGTAGTTTCACAATTAAAACAATGCCACCAATATGTATGTACACTTCCTTTTAAAGATAAGTCTGGTATTTTTCAAGTTATTTTTTCTCAATTGTAGCATTCTTTAACTTGACACAAGACATTAAGTTGTTTAGTGAAGTGTGTTTTTAAATTCAAATTAGTACAAAATAGAAAATAAAAAAATAATAAATACTCTAAAAATGTCAATTTTCAAACCAATGATGTTTTCAACTAGCAGTCACCATCTTGAGGTTACATATTGTAAAACAGCATATCTGTGTCATTTTCTGAAATAAAAATTTTTGTGAGATTCTGCCATTTTAAAAGATTACTGACTGTACTCTTCACCTCACTGTCTGTCTCCTTCAGTGGTTAACTTTAACTTCTTGGTGTGTGGCTTTGTGAAGATCATTTCATGAATGCTGCAGTTGCCATTATTATTTTGTGAGTTAATCAAACATTTTTAGATGACTATAATGTTATTTTACAACCAGTCAAACACACACACACACCATCCACAGGCTTACTAATTTGGAATTTCAAATTCTTCTAACCTGCATGTTTTCAGAGAGGCAGCAGGAAACCCCATGCTAATTTGGGAAGAATATACAAATTGCACAGAGACCATGACTGGGCACAAGTTTAAAACACAGGACACTAGATATGTGAAGCAACAGCTCTTTTTACTGCTCTGTGTCTCCCTGCTTAAGAGCTACTTATATGGGTCTGGTTTGCCTCTCAGCTGCAGCACAGTTTAACATAACTTACCTGGAAAATGTTTAGAACTGCAATTGTCTTCAGAAGTGGGAGTAGTCATCATTCGAATAGTGAGTGCCACAAACCTGTAAAACTAGCACGGTCTGGGAGTCAATCTGTTTGTACTAGTCTGTTCCATATGCACTGTCAGACATTGTTTTAAATTGAAAATATGATTTTTAATTTTATTGTAATCGCATATTGCAAACCTGAAAATCTAATGGCCTTTACTAATTTTATTCTGATGCTGACCATGACTTTAAGATATTGCGATCCCAAAGAGGATTGATGAAAACTGTAAACACTTGATACACACATTTTCAAAGTATTTATTAGAATGTAGAATGTGGAACTACACTGCTTTAGATGTGTTCATGGCTTTGTACTATTTTTACTTCCATATTTAAACGATCCCTATGTACAAACAAGTGAACAGGCATGTTTCTTTACCTCAGGAAAAATATTCCTATGAATCTGTGGTAAAATTTATTGCTTCCAGTTTTTCTTTGTTGTCAATAAACATACTTTAGAAACGTGTAAGGTATGTTTTCTGAAACTGAAAACTTTGCCACTTCAATTTAAACTTTTCTGTTACGGTAAATTTTAAGGACTTAGTTTTCATGTTTGCTCTGATGCCTTGTCAACCCCATTTTAAACCACATGAACTTTAGCAGTTCCTTCAGTTTTTAACTTTTATAAGTTTTTAATTTCTAAATTTATAATAAAAATGATTCATTCAGGAACACAATTTATATGGCAAATTAAGGTATACCATGATTGTGAAAAAAGTTGACTTGAAAAATACCTAACTAATCCTTTAATTTCTTTTATTGGGAAAAAAAACATTGTAATACTCTAATTCCAGATTTTATTTATGCTCCCAGCTGAGATGAGTGTTTCCTGGAAATGATATTTCATACTTAACCAATCTATGGTTTGGTTCTTTTTAGTTTCTATTTAGGTCAGCTTCAGTTTTTCGCATTGTTCATAAAGGAAAATTCTGATTAGTGTAGTTTCTTCCAGCTAAGTTCTAGACAAATGTTCCTTTTTACCTCCCATATATATTAGTCACTGAAGAGTTTGTGTTTTTAATTGTCTTCTATTATACAGTATTATGAGAAGCAACTGTGGTTCCCAGCAATCCTTCACTAGATATGGAATGTGAAGTATAAGACCTACCATACGTGTAAGGTTTTGGACTACTAATCTAATTTACTTTCTGAAAATAACTATTTAGATATCTGTTTTTACAGGAAGCCTTCAATATCAAAACAAAAGTAGAAACATTCTGAGGGTTTACTGTTCTGTGTCATGATTATACACAGTATATGCCTAAGAGCATTTATAGTTTTGATGCCTTCAGTCATGAAAATAAAGAAAACACATTGAATGAGGAGGTGTGTCCAAACTTTTGGCCTGTACTGTATGTATATATATATTGTCAGGGATGCCAGGGGCCATGACCCAGCCGGGACGCCATGAGGGACCGGATGTGGGTCTGCGCCCACCCTGGATCACGTGGGGGCCACCTTCCTGGTTGCTCTGGGGGCCACGGGTACAGGGCATGGAAGCTCCACCCTGTAGGGGCCCGTGGTCACTGCCAGGAGGCGCCCCAATGCCTTGGGGACCTGTTACCCCAGCACTTCCGCCACACACGTGGGGCGCCATTGTGGAAGTTGACCCGGACACAGACAGGCAGACACGTTCATGTCACCCACAAACACGTTTATTTACAATATTTACAAATTAAAGTCACGTGCACAAACCCCAAAGTCACAGTCCTGGCCACAATGCCTTTCTTCGGGCCGCCTCCACAGCTCTCCTGAGCTTTGTCCTTCCGCCTCCCGACTCCAGCCTTGAATGAAGGGAGATGGCCCCTTTTATACATGACCCGGATGAGCTCCAGGTGTTCCCGGCATTCCTCCCTTGGCCACGCCCCAGCGTGGCGTAAGTGCCGGCTGTCCTCCCGGCAGCTCTCCGGGTGTCGTCCTAAATCTTCCCCCCAGCACTTCCTGGTGTGGCGGAAGTGCTGTGGTAACAGGTCCCCAAGGCATTGGGGCGCCTCCTGGCAGTGACCACGGGCCCCTAGAGGGTGGAGCTTCCATGCCCTGTACCCGTGGCCCCCAGAGCAACCAGGAAGGCGGCCCCCATGTGATCCAGGGTGGGCGCAGACCCACATCCGGTCCCTCATGGCATCCCGGCCGGGTCATGGCCCCTGGCATCCCTGACAATATATATATACTTTGGGTGAAAAACACCCAAAGAAAGATGCCCAGGGTCCCTGTTCATCTGCGTGAACGTGCATTAGGCATGCTGCAGGGAGGCATGAGGACTGCTGATGTGGCTAGGGCAATAAATTGCCATGTCCACACTGTGAGACGCCTAAGACAGCGCTAAAGGGAGACAGGAAGGACAGCTGATCATCCTCGCAGTGGAAGACCACGTGTAACAACACCTGCACAGGATCGGTACATCCGAATATCACATCTGTGTGACAGGTACAGGATGGCCACAACAACTGCCCGAGTCACACCAGGAACACACAATCCCTCCATCAGTGCTCAGACTGTCCGCAATAGGCTGAGAGAGGCTGGACTGAGGGCTTGCAGGCCTGTTGTAAGGCAGGTCCTTACCAGACATCACCAGCAACAACGCCGCCTATGGGCACAAACCCACCTTCGCTGGACCAGACAGGAGTGGCAAAAAGTGCGTGAGTTTCTGCATGACATCAATGTCAGTGTTCTGCCATGGCCAGCGAAGAGCCCAGATCTCAATCCCATTGAGCACGTCTGGGACCTGTTGGATCGCAGGGTGAGGGCTAGGGCCATTCCCCCCAGAAATGTCCAGGAACTTGCAGGTGCCTTGGTGGAAGAGTGGGGTAACATCTCACAGCAAGAACTGACAAATCTGGTCCAGTCCATGAGGAGGAGATGCACTGCAGTACTTCAAGCAGCTGGTGGCCACACCAGATACTGACTGGTACTTTTGATTTTGAGCCTCCCTTCATTCAGGGACACATTGTGAAACATTTTTAGTTTATGTCTTATGGTGTTGACTCTTTTAGTGTTCATACAAATATTTACACATTAAGTCTACTGAAAGTAAAAACAGTTGAAAGTCAGGGGACATTACTTACTCACACACATATAAACATATATATATATATACACATACATATATATATACACACATCCATCCATCCATTTTCCAACCCGCTGAATCCAAACACAGGGGTCTGTTGGAGCCAATCCCAGCCAACAAGGCAGGAACCAATCCCGGGCAGGGTGCCAACCCACCGCAGGACACACACAAACACACCCACACCCCAAGCACACACTAGGGCCAATTTAGAATCGCCAATCCACCTAACCTGCATGTCTTTGGACTGTGGGAGGAAACCGGAGCGCCCAGAGGAAACCCACGCAGACACGGGGAGAACATGCAAACTCCACACAGGAAGTGAACCCGGGTCCCCTAACTGCGAGGCAGCAGCGCTACCACTGCGCCACCGTGCCTCCCACACATATCCATATCTACATATATACTGTATATACACATATATATACAAATCTACATATATATATTAGGGGTGGGACTCGATTAAAAAAATTAATCCAATTAATTAGAGGCTGTGTAATAGTTAATCTTGATTAATCGTATGTAATCGCACACGTAAATTTGCCCCAAATCGTAAATGTTTCTTTTTAATTTAAAAGGGTTTTAGTGGGCGACAGAATCAAATAATAGACATGGACATGAATATTGTAAACTCAAGCTCTTTTAATTTCTGAAAAAAAAATGCTTTTAAACTGCATTTGAATTCAAAACAGAAACAAAAATATCATCCCTGGTTAAAATTGGGCAGACTTAAAAATAAAGTGGTAGTTTAAGTGCTTTAAGTACATTTTCAGAATGGTATTGTCTTTAAATAATAATAACCAAAATTTCAACATAAAGTGCAGTTTTTCTTCTTAAAAAAATAAGTCAGAAACATAAAAGGTAATTTGACCAACTTAATCTTTAAACTCTGAGTAACCTTAGCCAAAATTATTTCGTACATTAGGCTAAAACAGTGTGATCATTGAACATTTTGTAATTAGATGTAATTAGAATTACTAACGGTCACGGAAGTCCAATGATCCCCAGTAAGAACCACAAAGTCCGCTTTCTGTAATGCATCTAATTTTGCTTGCTTTTCACTGTGCACAAAACCATACTTTTATCAAGGCTTCGCTCGGGTAGTTTTTTGAAATTAAATTTTCCTCCGATCAGTCGTAGGAACGCGCTTCATTCCGACTGTAACATTTTTGTAGCTGTGATGTGTGCATCAGTGTAATCGATGAACCAGGAAATCATGCATTGACAAAAGTTCCCCTTTGCTTGGAATTGAAAGTGTGAACAGCTGAACTGACTTTCACACAACTTTGTATGTGTGATGAAGTTGCTTAAATTTAAAATAGAGGCTATATTATATATTGGGGAGAGGAGCTGAAGCAAATGGGGACAAATCAAAAACCACTATGGGAACTATAATTCCTATCAGGAGTGCATTGGTGAGGATGGGAGGACACCATTACCAACACACACAAAGTTTTCTACCTGCCAAAGCCAGATCTCATCATACAGTGTTCTCTTTTTAACTAATTTGGATATTTATAACACTGTTTTACTGGATTACAGCTTTTTTTTTACTTCATTTTGCCTTATCCTGGGTTGTGTTTAGTCATGTTAAATTTCTAAAAGACCCTCTACCCATCTAGACCCTTTTCTAAGAAATATATACGATCCTAACAGTGGTGTACATTGTTGACAATCCCTGAAGAAGCAATGTTGCTTTCTTTCAAAGACCCTTTGTAGTTTGTAATTGTGAAATCACATGCAAAATCAATTTTGCAAAACTGTATATAAAAGAAAACTTGGCAGTTTCACTCATCACCACCTATTATTTTTTGATGTTTTAAGTAGGTTTAGAAAATGGATAGATGAATGGTATACATAACCAACAGATTGAGGACGGCTTTAGTAACCTTTACTGCTTCTTGATGATGAGCATTTATTTGAGTTATGAGAAGGTTATAATTTTAGACTTAGATGAATCATCTTTATAACGTTAACTGGTGCTGTCTCCTGTAACAATATGAACACCTGCAGCAATGTTTGTGAAAGCCGTGCATGGATTGAATTAATCAACAAACCATCCAGTTTATTAACATGGGATTAATCATCTATTTGTGAAACCACAATATACGAGGATGTACAAAGAAGTAACATTCATGGTTTCAACTCAGCAAGGAATTACATCAATTATGGGATTGAATCATTCACAAAAAGAACAAATTCTCGATTTGTGCGAGCAGAGAACTTTATAGTTATCAGACAGATGACAGATGGAGCACTGGCATTTCAGTCAGCAAAGAGAAAAGGGTCAACATTTACAAAACACATATTTGCTTTCTTACCTTAACACATTACACAGATACACAAGCGGGAAGCTGGGTACTTCAGCTATTTAATAATTATAATACAAAGCAATAATCAAACTTAAAAAAATAAGACCCGGAGTCCTTTCTTTAAGATTTTAGAAGTCTTAAAGTTTTAGAAGTTGTTAATGATATGTGTACTTTTCAATCAGAGTGTCAAATCCGAGTCAATTGCAAGACAGCAACAGAAAGCCTTCCTTTGATTAAATAATGGATATAAACATGAACTTACATATATGGTGTTTTTATTAGTGTTTTTATTTTTAAAAGGTTGATAATGTGTACTTAATACATTGACGAAGTCTACACTGAAAATATCTTAGAGAACAGCATATGTAGAATGGGAAGAAAAAGTGAAACTCTTCCCATACTAAATTTACTTAAAAATAAAACATGTCTTATATTAATCATATTTACCAATTAAAGGATCGATGTAGGACACAAACACCAGGAGAATACATAAACACGATACAAACAGGGACTTGGGCTGACATTTAACTGTGATTTCTGTAGCTACTGGGCAGTATGGTTACCAATGTAAAAGAGCCACCCCACCAATGTGTGGCAGTAGTTATTAAAAACAAGCTAAATATTATCTCAATATATACTAATTAAATATGAAACACACTAAAATACACTGGTACAACACCCTCTTGTAAGCTATACACAAAGATATTGAATTAATCTAAGCATTGCACCAGATTAGGCTGGGCTTGCCAATGGATGAAAAGTGATTTCAAAGAGCTACACAGGTTTGAAGTCACATCTCTCACCTTACAATCTGCTGCTATACCATAAGACTATCATCAGGTATAATAATGGGAATTTTCTGATAGTGTACTATTGAAAGAAGCAAGAGTATGGCCACTAAGAGAAATAAATCACTGTTATTTCCAAAACACTGAAGAAAGGTGAACAGGGAACACATGCATCTGCTTGGATTTTTTCATTACTTCTGTCATTAAGTAAAATTGATGCTACAAATAACTGATATATCAGTGCACTTGGCAACTGTTGAAGAGATACTGCATCTTAGGCAATATTTTCCCAGTGTTTCCCCCACAACAGTTGTTCCCTTTTTCCAAAGGCGATCTCAACAGAAGTTTCATGAATATATGGTATCTCTTGAGAAGAAACAATCTGTTTCTAAAAACAAGAGATTATACGAATGATACACAAATGAGCATGTTTGAACCTGACCTGCTTTCATATTATACAAGAAACAGTCAAAAATAAATATGACATAACAATATCATTTAACCATCCATTCATTACCGTACTTTCTTGAATCACAGAAAAGATTTTATCAAGTTTTACCCATAACTAAAAGTACACTTGTTGTTGGGAATGTTTTATGGTTCACCATGTACACCTTGGCTTATAAATATAACACTGTGTTATGGTACTTTCAGAAATTTCAGATGATGCTGCACTATTTGGGTGTATTGATATGGGGGATGAGACAGACTATAGGAGTCGGAAGAGGGATTTTGTGTCTCGTTATAGAATTATCTACTTAACATCAGCAAAACCTAGAACTGGTAACTGACTTTCTGCATACCACAGAGATTCTATGTCCAGTCGCTATTCACAAAGTGGATTTAGAGGTGTTACACTGCTGCAAGAACTTGGGGATCCACATCACTGATAAGGTGGATGGTCTAGTAACACAGAATAACTATATAAAGAAAATGGCAGAGCAGGCTCTGTTTTCTTTGGAGACTGTGTTACTTTAATGTGGGTAGTGACATTCTTTACATATTCTACAACTCTGTGATGGTCCGTGAAATTTTCTACACCGTAGTATGCTGGGCCAGTAACATCACTTCAAGACAGTCCCACTAAATCAACTAGCTGATTAAAAAGGCAAGCTCAACTATGGGGCACACTCTTAACCAGCTGGAAATACTGCAGTGCAGGAGAATGAAAACCAAACTGATGGCCATTAAGAACAATGCTGCAAATCCTCTTTCTGACACATCCTCATTAAGTACCTTCAGCCAATGAATTATTCAACAGAACTTTGTCAATAAACACTAATGGGTTCTTTCATACCTATACCTATACTCACTCATTTTGAATGTTCTTTTAGCATTAGTCAACTCAAGTTTTATTTTTTTCTTTTTCATGTTTCTTGAGTGTGTTTGAGGAGAGCTGTTGTTATTTGTCATAAAATTTATAGATTTCTTGAGCTGCAAAATCTTAATTTCCACTTATTGTCAACACAGCCGCATACTGTGTAACCATAATTTTAAGGACAGCATGCTTTTTGTTTCTTTAATAGACCTCAGGAGTCAATGTGACCCTTGTCTCAGAGACACCCTCTTAGGTATTGTAAATATACTAAATACAGATCTGGAACAGCTTGATTCAGTTTTTAAGCACTTTTAAAGCCAATGAGAACATTTATTTATTTTTAATAATTATAATAGTTTTTACCAAAGTTGTCCATTGAAATCTTGGAAAGCATGAGGTCTGCTATTTTTAATTTAGAGCAAATCTTATTTTTTGTGGTCAAATTTCTGTAGATGTTCAGTAACAAAACAACAGTCAAGTCAGGTGCCTGTATTAACAATCAAGGTAAACTGTAACAAATCTCACCACCTCAAATTAAGATAAATCCTATGCACATTATGAAGCCACACTTTATCATATAAAGATCAGAATGTAGAGTTCATTTTCCCCTTTGTCAGAAATTGTCAGTAACATGAGCAAAATGGATGGAAAACCAATACAAGCTGGTAGAGTAGCTGGAATTACCAATAGTAAATAAGCTTTCTTATTGCGATTTTAGCATATACTATTATGTTTAATTCATTGACATATAACCTATTTCACCTTTGTAATAATCAAGCATTAATTAAAAAAGATTTTTTTTTAAACATTGCCAGTAGTGGTGCTAACTCATAATGCTCAATCCATAGCTATTGCATTGCCTGTGTAGATTTTGCATTTCCTCTTCTGGTTTCTTCTCATGATGATATAATTTCATCTGGTGCCACCAAACCCTTCCAACTTTGAATGTATACATGTACGTAATCACCAATTTTTATCTAAAGTATACTGAATCTTACCACATAAGATGACATAACACTGATAGTGATAGAGAGGAAAAAGTTATCTTGTGCTGTCCTGTTTTTAAATATTAATCTATTCTGTTATGTAAGAGTTGAATTTGAATCCTGGTCCAATGTGCATCTAGCACAGAGTTTATTATTCTTCTGAGCTTATGCTTAAAGGCTGAAGCTGTTATTTTATTATTCATTATCATAAATGAATTTTAGTTATTCTATAGCAAAAGGTATGTTATATTTTAAGGTCTGATCATTGTTCTATTGTTATGTGCTAAGTTTCCTGTTGATGGCAAACTTAGGAAGCATATGGTTCAAATCAAATTTAAGCCATATGCATCCTGTACACACTCTTGAAAAGTCACATACCACAGTCTCCTTAGGGTTCATACTTCACGCGATGCAACGCATGCTGCAGTGGATGTTCCTGCTAGGCAAGCGTTTGACTGTTTATATTTGTGTGCGTACTTTACATAAATCTGGAGGAATCCTGCAGGTGGCAGTGCGAGATATTATCATGGTGAGAACAGGTTTGGCTTCTCTGTGTTGTGAATTGCCTGGAACACCCATTAAATTCCGATGAGACCTTACCGCAATATCTCTGAAAAGGATGTTTAATGACTGATGGATGATTAAATCCATCAGTCCAGGGATGTGTCCATTCCAGCTAGCATTGGGCACGAGACAGAAACAATCCCTGGACGAGGCATCAGCTCATCGCAAGGCGAATACAAGCACACACATACACTGGAGTCATTTTAGTGCCACCAAATCCCCAAATCTACATGTCTTTGGAAGGAAACTGGGGCACAGTTTGGAAACCCAGCAGGAAAACATGTAAAATCCAAGCAGGGAATACCAGCGACGTGACTCCCTGCGAAACAGCAGTACCACTGCTCCACCACCGTGTCACCCCCATGTGAGTAATTATTAACAGTATTCATTATTTAAACGAAATTAACAATTTATCTGTAAAATGTAACATACATACTTTATTGCATTTCATCATGAAAGTGATATCAAGTATAAATCTAAAGATTCTAAATTTGCAGCGAGTTGGAATATCATACATTTAATCTGTTCTGTGGGGTGATCTATTGCTGCTTGCCGCTGCTGTCAAGTCCAAGAAGCTCGTAGTGATTAAAAGCTGGGATGACATTTACAATGGCCTGCTTTAATAATAAAGCAAACTACGAGGTTAAAGTGGACATTTCGAGATTAAAGCCGAAATTTCCACTTTAATCACAAAATACACGTTTTCACCACATCCTTCATTTTTTTTCTCCGTGCATTACGTTGCTGTTGTGAAGTTGCAAAAAAAAAAAAAAGACGACACAAAAGATGGTATATGATACTTTTAAAATGTATCGTGTCATTACGATCGGGAATATGTGATGCTTGAATATAAAAACACCACGTATGCATTTGTATGTCAGTATTCTGCTTCACTACATTGAACCATTCATCAAACATCGAAGCGCTCACATCAATCCCTTAGGATCCGCAGGCTTTCTGTCACATGTAGATAGTAAATAGAGACTCTGACATCACATCCCAACTTTTATCATACTGCAACCCCCGACTTTTTACTGGTACTGCAACTCGCGCACGCGTTGCGTTAATTTCTGAGGACCTGCTCAGAGGACGCATCAAATGAACGCTGGGAACTTGTGGCAGCCATGATGCGTGCGCATACGCGTTCTGAGCGTGAAATATAAACGAGCCCTTACTGTGAGGCAACAGCAATACCACTTTGTCACCATGCTGCCCTAACCTGAGGAATGTTAGTGTTAATCATATTCTTGCACTGCAGTCTTCACCTAGTACATTACCAGATGCGCACACAGTTTACTCACTCTCACGTAATTTAGAGTCATCATTGATCCTGGCTGCAAGAGTCTTGTAGGAAAGAAATGAAGTTAATGTTTGGTTGTGTTTCCTGAACTGAAAATTCTTTATATACTCCAAGATATTCCAATTATAGTATTTCACAAACAGTAAAAGGATTTGACATTTAAAATTGAAACATTTAAGCCTGTAACTAGATTAAAATGGAGAATTAAAGGTAATAACTCGCAAGAAATCAAAAGGTCCTATCCATAATCAGTACAAACAAGAATGCACTAAACTTGCTTAATTAATATAGAAAGCATCAACTTAGATCAACATCCTATGCTACCAAAACATACTTAAAGAAAATGAAAACTGCTTGAGTAGTAACGCACCTATAAATGAACAGGATACATAGACTTGTTTATGTGAAAACTTCTCGGGCAAAACATGAACTACCAGTGAACAGAGTGTCAAATCCGAGTCAACTGCAAGACAGCAACAGAAAGCCTTCCTTTGATTAAATAATGGATATAAACATGAACTTACATACTGTATATGGTGTTTTTTATTAGTGTTTTTATTTTTAAGAGGTTGATACTGTGTACTTAATACATTGACAAAGTCTACATTGAAAATATCTTAAGAGAACAGCATATGCAGAACAGGATGAAAAAGTGAAACTCTTCCCATACTAAATTTACTTAAAAATAAAACCAGGAAATAAGCATTTATCTACAAGACAAAAATTCTCAAACACTGAAAACCTCATTAACATCTCAAACTTGATCTTTGCAGTAAATCAAAGCTCTCTGTTAGATTTTTTCACCAAAACTTGGCATCCAAATTACTTACTTCGAAAAACTCATTCATGTATTCACTGGGTACATGATGGGAACAAATCCAGAATGTGGCCAGTATGTCACAGGACAATGACAAAAAATGATACATTATAATTTTATAGCTCATAAAAATATCAGACATAGGGTAACAAGCAATATGATGCAATGTTAATAACAGCATTGTGTTTTCGAAAGAAAATGTTGGCATGAAATGATCCTTTATTATTACCACTCGTTGCTTTTCAAAGGGCTAGACTCCTAGAGTGGTTAAGCTGTTTTCTCTCTGATTAATTTATTTCTTTATTTTGCAAAAAAGGGGCTCTTAAATATTCAAGGCTTAGTATGTGTTGTTTCATCCAGTTTTTCATGTGCAGATGAATTTCCTCTCTGCTTTGTATTCTGTTAGCACTGACATGGGCCGACTAAAAACAGCTAAAACGAATTAACAATTTTTAAGTGCTCTACAATAAAAGCAGTTGCTGCATAAACAAAGCCATATCTGAATATGGAGGTTGTAGAGGTCTGTGATGCACTAATTATAGCAGGACCATTGTCCCTAAATTATTATACATACTGTAATTCAGGATTGCATGCAGTCAGTGTGCTATATATTCAGACAAAACGATGCATATGTAACTTTTCAAATCTTACCTATTACATCATTAAAAACATTTCTACAAATAGTTTTCAGTTAGTAACAATTCTGACTCAGCTCATATTTCTATTAAAGCGACATTCAAAGAAACAATGTAATGGTAAAATATGCAAACGATACAGCACAGCTAGGCAGTGTCAGTGTAATGGATGGAAAAGAAATACTACTGTACTTTCAGTTTGCATACATGATCAATTATCTAATCATAAGGTCTTACTTTTGGGATTTGATGAGTGGTTGATTACTTATGCCTGCGGGGTCACAATTAGAAATATCTCCTGCTATCTTCCCCCATTTGTGATAAAGATGCTAATGGGGATAAACAGTATGGAGTATTTAATTAATTTATTTATTTTCTTCTAGGGCTAAACAGCTAAAAACAAATGTTACATGAAAGATTGTTTTTTAACTATCTAAAAGTTTACTTGGAGAAGGCTTGGTATTTCTTATTTGTCATTTTTTTAGCACTACGCAGTGCACAGCAGTGCTAACACAATGGATTCATGCTCTTCACATCACTCTTGTAGAGAGCAATCTGTTCCTAAAACACTGCTTTGCTGTTGCCACACTATCTGGATATCATGTGACTTTGGCAGACTTGCCATTTTTATAGGCTCCCCTATACCTAGCTCTGAAGCTGCTCATTTGAATGATGAAATACCAGCTCACAGTGTGATTGACTCACCACTGATGTCATCCCCAGGCTGATGCAACTAATATTTGAAACAGCGTTCTCTTCCTTGGCAATTGTGCAACCAATGATAAGGGCCTAACAGTAGCAGTCTTGAGTGCTGTGTTCTCTGGTGGCACAGCAGGGATGTTGAATGCCACGCTATTATGCAGTGCATCCTAGGTTTTTAACACTGCACTTCTGTACCGTCATTATATGTGGGCAGGTGAATGTGGTGAATATACTTATCTCTGGGCTGTCTTATTTCCTGATCAGGCAAAAGTGTTTTAGGTCTTGGATCTCAGCTTAAAAATTCTGTCTCCTTGACTGCTCTGTATTACCACAGGCTCCCCCTCACACTGGTCAACCTAATGATGGTGGCAACACAATCTGCTACAATTTCCCTTCCTCCATGAGCCATTCCAAGCCAAATATTTTCAAAGCTCTGCCACTGTCCAGTCACACCCAGACCAATGGACCTTGACAGATGTAGAAATAGTGGCAGGGCAATCAACATTTTTCCTGAGTCAGGATTTCTCCTTGTTATTCTTCTGACACCAAAGTAGCTCTGCACAATACTAGCCAGTGCCAACCCAATGGATTCATGCTCTTTATGTCACTCTTTTTAGGTAGACAGCCACCATTAGAAGGATGGCTCGCTGTTGCTGCACAAGGCTTTAATTTTTTTTTAATTTTTTCAATTGATTCTATTATAATCATACAGATAGATCAATTTTTACAAAAACTAGGATTGAAAACAAACCAACCCAACCATCACACCGAGACAGAAAGCATGGCCATCAGAGTAACACTTAAAGCTGGTCAAAATACATAAATTGATGAGTTTAATAGGCAGATAAAAAAAAAGAAATGCAAAGAGAATTATTTCCTCAGTGCTTTAAGAGCTTATTCTAAAATATTATTGATTTGATCTTGCCAGGTTTTGAAAAAGTTCTGCACAGATCCTCTAACTGAGAATTTAATTTTTTCCAATTTCAAATAATATAAAACATCAGTTACCCACTGACTTAAAAGAGGAGAGGTAGGATTCTTCCAGTTTAGCAAAATAAGTCTACATGCCAATAGTGTAGTAAAGGCAATCACAGTTTGTTTGTCCTTCTCCACTTTAAGACCATCTGGAAGAACACCAAGCATAGCTGTTAGTGGATTAGGAGGGATTTTTACACCAAGGCTGTCTGAAACGCACTTAAATATTTTTGTCCAGAATTGTGTTAATTTGGAGCAGGCCCAAAACATGTGTCCCAGTGAGGGCTGGGATTTGATTGCAGCGTTTGCAGGTTGGATCTTGCCCTGGAAACATTTTGGACAGTTTTAAGTGAGACAGATGTGCTCGATATATAATTTTAAGTTGAATAATTATATGCTTTGCGCATATGGCGCTTGAGTGAATTCTCTGCATTGCCACCTTCCACTCCTTTTCTGATATGTTGAGTGATAGATCTTTTTCCTGTTGTCCTCTTCGATCTTTGAAAAGGGAAGGACTGTAAAATAATTTTATATATTGCAGAAATGCTGTCTGAGTCCTCCAAACTGAGCAATATTTATTCCAGCATGGAGGAAGGCGCGAGATATGGAAACTGGGCAGGTTCTCTTTGGCAAAGTTTCTAATTTAAAGATAGTGAAAGAAATGTGTTGCTGGAAAGTTACATTTGGAATGTAATTGTTCATAGGATGCAAAGATGTTGTCTATATAAAGATCTCTAAGCAATTTAATCCCAAATGTTTTCCAGATCCCCTCCTCGAACTGCCACCTTATCGTGGTGGGGGGGTTTGCGTGTCCCAACGATCCTAGGAGCTCTGTTGTCCGGGGCTTTATGCCCCTGGTAGGGTCACCCAAGGCAAACTGGTCCTAGGTGAGGGATGAGACAAAGAGTGGTTCAATAGACCTCCTATGACGAAGAAAAAATTTGGACGCCGTTTTCCCTCGCCCGGACGCGGGTCACCGGGGCCCCCCTCTGGAGCCAGGCCAGGAGGTGGGGCTCGATGGCGAGCGCCTGGTGGCCGGGCCTGCACCCATGGGGCTCAGCCGGGCACAGCCTGAAAAGGCAACGTGGGTCCCCCTTCTCATGGGCTCACCACCTATGGGAGGGGCCAAGGAGGTCAGGTGCAGTGTGAGTTGGGTGGTGGCCGAAGGTGGGGACCTTGGCGGTCCGATCCTCGGCTACAGAAGCTGGCTCTTGGGACATGGAATGTCACCTCTCTGAAGGGGAAGGAGCCTGAGCTAGTGCGCGAGGTCGAGAGGTTCCGGCTAGTTTTAGTCGAGCTCACCTCAACGCACAGCTTGGACTCTTAAGAGGGGCTGGACTCTCTACCACTCTGGAGTTGCCACCAGTGAGAGGTGCCGAGCGGGTGTGGGCATACTTATTGCCCCCCAACTTGGAGCCTGTACATTGGGGTTTACCCCGGTGGACGAGAGGGTTGCCTCCCTCCGCCTTCGGGTGGGGGGACGGGTCCTGACTGTCGACTGTGCATATGCGCCGAACAGCAGTTTGGAGTACCCATCCTTTTTGGAGTCCCTGGAAGAGGTGCTAGAGGGCATACCTTCTGGGGACTCCCTCGTACTGCTGGGAGACTTCAATGCTCACGTGAGCAATGACAGTGAGACCTGGAAAGGCGTGATTGGGAGGAATGGCCCCCCTGATCTGAACCCGAGTGGTGTTTTGTTATTGGACTTCTGTGCTCATCACGGATTGTCCATAACAAACACCATGTTCAAGCATAGGGGTGTTCATATGTGCACTTGGCACCAGGTTACCCTAGGCCTCAGTTCAATGATTGACTTTGTGGTCGTGTCGTCGGACTTGCGGCCACATGTCTTGGACACACGGGTGAAGAGAGGGCGGAGCTGTCAACTGATCACCACCTTATGGTGAGTTGGCTTCAATGGTGGGGGAGGATGCCGGTTAGGCCTGGTAGACCCAAACCTGTTGTGAGGGTCTTTTGGGAATGTGTGGCAGAGTCCTCTGTCAGAAGTAGCTTCAACTCCCACCTCCGGTAGAACTTCGACCACGTCCTGAGGGAGGTGGGGGACATTGAGTCCGAATGGGCCATGTTCCGTGCCTCTGTTATTGAGGCGGCTGACCGGAGCTGTGGCCGTAAGGTGGTCGGTGCCTGTCGTGGCGGCAATCCCCGAACTCGTTGGTGGACACCAGCGGTGAGGGATGCCATCAAGCTAAAGAAGGAGTCCTACAGGACCCTTTTATCCTGTGGGACTCTGGAGGCAGCTAATAGGTATCGGCAGGCCAAGCGGAATGCAGCTTCTATGGTTGCTGAGGCAAAAACTCGGGCATGGGAGGAATTTGGGGAGGCCATGGAGAACGACTTTCGGATGGCTTTGAGGAGATTCTGGTCCACCGTCCAGCGTCTCAGGAGGGGGAAGCAGTGCACTGTCAACACTGTATATGGTGGGGATGGTGCGCTGCTGACCTCGACTCGGGACATTGTGGGTCGGTGGGGGGAGTACTTTAAAGACCTCCTCAATCCCACTAACATGCCTTCCAATGAGGAAGCTGAGCCTAGGGACTCGGAGGTGGGCTCCCCCATCTCTGGGGCTGAGGTCACCAAGGTGGTCAAAAAACTCCTTGGTGGCAGGGCCCCGGGGGTGGATGAGATACGCCCCGAGTTCCTCAAGGCTCTGGATGTTGTAGGACTGTTTTGGTTGACACGTCTGCAACATCGCATGGACATTGGGGACAGTGCCTCTGGATTGGCAGACCAGGGTGGTGGTCCCTCTCTTTAAAAAGGGGGACCGGAGGGTGTGTTCCAACTACAGAGGGATCACACTCCTCAGCCTCCCTGGAAAGGTATATTCAGGGGTCCTGGAGAGGAGGGTCCATCGGATAGTCGAACCTCGGATTCTTGAGGAACAGTGTGGTTTTCGTCCTGTTCGTGGAACAGTAGACCAGCTCTACACCCTTAGCAGAATCCTGGACGGAGCATGGGAGTTTGCCCAACCAGTCTACATGTGTTTTGTGGACTTGGAAAAGGCGTTCGACCATGTCCCTTGGGGAATCCTGTGGGGTGTGCTCCAGGAGTATGGGGTAAAGGACCCCCTGATAAGAGCTGTTCAGTCCCTGTACAACCAGTGTCATAGCTTGGTCCGCATTGCCGGCAGTAAGTCGAGCCCGTTTCCAGTGAGAGTTGGACTCTGCCAGGGCTGCCCTTTGTCACCGATTCGGTTCATAACTTTTATGGACAGAATTTCTAGGCGCAGCCAGGGTGGTGAGGGGGTCCGGTTTGGTGGACTCAGGATTGGGTCACTGCTTTTTGCAGATGATGTTGTCCTGTTTGCTTCATCAGGCCGTGATCTTCAGCTCTCTGTGAATCGGTTCGCAGCTGAGTGTGAAGCGGCTGGGATGAGAATCAGCACCTCCAAATCTGAGACCATGGTCCTCAGACTTCTCAGGGTGGGGGGAGAGATCCTGCCCCAAGTGGAGGAGTTCAAGTATCTCGGGGTCTGGTTCATGAGTGAGGGAAAAATGGAGCATGAGATCGACTGGCGGATCGGTGCGGTGCAGGATTAAAAAGTAGAGATATCTATTGCTGAAAAAGTCTAAATACTATAAACATTAAATATAATCATGAACAGACTGTAAGCATAAAATATAATCATCAACAGTCTTGAAATATTAAGACAGTAAATCCAGGGAGTGGTGTTAAAAAGTGGCTCTGGACAAGCATAGTAAACCCTAATGCAATAATAACAATAAAAATAAACCAAGGGTATGATAAACAGTCTCCTTTAGAATAGTTAAAAACAGAGCAAAAAAAAAACCCTGCTTTAATTTCTTCCACACATATGCCTACAATTATAATTAAAACATAAACATAAACAAAAAGTGTCCGAGAAGAGAAAAGGATGTATAATTATGGGACCCGTATCATTGCAATCAGATCAGACAGTATCTAATATCTTCTTGCCATACCATGATAGGATGTGACTCACTTTCGTATTTCAAAAAAGCGTCGGGATCAGCTTTCTTAATTCCTTTTCTGCTTCATCCGTGGAAGAGAAGATGTGATATTTGTCTTGAATTTCCACTTTCAGTTTGGCATGATACAAGAGGCTGTATCTGATATCCGCTTTCCATAACCGCTGAATAATGTTGTAAAAAGCTGCACGTTTAGCAGCTGTTGATAGTGAGAAATCAGGGAAAATATGAATGTGGATATTTTCAAATATAATCTCTTGTTTGTCTGAGAAGTGCCATTACATCAAGCTTAAATTGTAATCTCTCGAAGCGGACAATTAAAGGTCTAGGTCTAAAGGTATTTGTTCCACGTATACGATAAGCTGCCGCTATCTCAGTATCTGATTTAAAGTCCTCTCCAATTATTTTTGAGAATAGTTCAGCTACAAATTTCACTGGGTTTGGACTTTCATGATTCTCAGGTAGACCTTTGGTTCTAATATTATTCCTTCTGCTTCCATCTTCCAGAGCCACAAGTCTGTCTCCGAGTTTTTTGCATTCGGAACTCGCAGCTGTAGCTTTTCCATCGGCGTTAGATGCCAAATGTTCCACTGTTTCAATTCGAGCCGTGAATGTCTGCTTAACATCTTCCTGCTGATCAGCAAGTTCTCTAAGTTTAGACACATTTTCCTGAATGTGTTCCTCAATTTTTCTTAGCATATCTTTAAAGACTACATCAAAACGATTATATATACGTTTTTCCAAGTCTTTATATTCCTGCCGCATCTCTTGCAGCTCCAGCTGTAGCTTCTCGGTTGTCTTAAGCAAGCAATTTACTTCTTTCTTCATATTTTTCTGAATGTCTTTCTTGAGCTCACTCGTGGCCGTGGCCATGGCCGTGGCCAATGTTGCGATCATTTCCTTCAGTTCGGACAAATTGTTTCGGCTTTTGTGCACCGCAGGTGAAGTGGCATACCTTGCTATAGCCAATGCTTCCGGCTCGCGAGGATTAGATGAACGCGCAGACTGCAAGGCCATCTCTAGTTTCAAATGATCTTCTGGAATTGGTGAGCTATCGTGACCTGCATCACTTGCACCTTCGCTCCCATTTACGCTCTCGAGTAGAGATGTTGTAGTGGAGTGGGTTCCTGGGAAGTCTGTGCTTTCGCCTGCCTGTTCCAGGTCAGTCTCTGAAAGGCCGTACCTTATACTGGTGCCTGGTTCCTGCCTAGACTTGGGTGTAGCTTTAAGTTTCTTTTCCATCTCTTTCTGATCGCTATTCTTGTTACTCATATTTATATACTGTAGTAGAAACTCCTCAGGTTGGGTAAATACAGGATGCCTCAGGATAATAAAAATAAGAGAAAAAATAAGCCGCTGCTAACGGAGCTCCGCTTCAGACGTCCATCTCCCATAACAGACGAGACCAAATCCTTTAATTTTTTATAGGCTCATCTGTAGCTGGCTTTAAAAGCTGCTCATTTGAATGATGGCATTTTCATGATCCTCAGGCTGATACATCTTGTCAGTGCTGTTACATTATTATTAACTAAAAGTGTGAAGCAGGAATGATGCATAGACTGACACTTTTGGCATGGGGGCAGGATTGCAAGATTGGCACTGTAAGGATGTAATTGCAAAAATGTTTAGATTGGATGATTGCAAACCTGTTTTCTCCTTGAGTTCTTCCCAGTCTTATAATGTTCTATGAAGTAATTATAAAACAAATAACAGAAATGCAAAAAAATGATAACTGCATATTATAGACAGACAGACAGATAGATAAATAGATAAATAGATATAAATAGCTTAAACAAGATTTAAATTAAAAATATTAGTATGCCTAATACATTTCAATGTAGAAAAACAAACACAATATAATTTCTTCTTTTTTGCCTATCATTCTCATGTAATAATCAGGAAAATTACATTTATGCCAGACTCTATCATTGTATCAGAGAATCCGATTCCATTCCTAGGTGCACAGTTCAAACTGGGACAAATCATTCTTTTTCTCTTTGTAACTGAATGACTGCATTCTGACAGAAAGAGCAGTGCTCTTGACATGATGCTTGCACATCACCTCCAACACCTCTAATTTTTATGACAAGCAACTGGCAGGTACACTGTGCATCAAAAATACATTCAAAAATACAAATAATTATAGTATATGGTAAAAATAATTATGGCAGCATGTTTATTTTAGTTATTTGTTTTACATATGCATTAAGTATTTTGCATCAACACATGACCACATTTTACAGTTAGCTAACAACAATACTAAAATTTCAGTAAATTAGTTTCATCACTTATAAACTGTTAATAATACCTTACTTTTATAAATGATGTATAAAAACAAAGGCTAATCTTGCACTACTTGCACATCTGCTACATACGAGTAATATAAATGGTCACAAGCTGTGCAGTTTAGCAATCATTTAGATTATCATTACAAACAAACTTCTGCCTGACTACTCAATGCAGTCCTTGGAGGAACTCAGTGGGTGCAGGATTTTGGTTCAACCAATCCTTATGTTAATTGGACTTCTATCTTAATTAAACATGCCATTATTTGCCAGTTTCCATTTTTACCATCTCAATCCAGAAATATACATCCAGGTTGATTTCTTCAAAAGCTGTACTGGTATCTCATTTTAAGATTTGGCTGTTTTATTTATTTTCAAAATCCTTGTTTTATTAAACCAGTTGCTTTCCAATGGTTACAGAAACAGAAACAACAATGAAATAGCTACTCCTGTTATTGGCACCAGTGTCAACATTTTAACAAACACTAAGTGAAAAAATAGTGCTTCTTTTAATTAAACTCGTCATGTAATTACTGGATTTTTCCTACTATCTTTTCATCTTTTTTTCTCTTTTTCTAGTTTGACTATGAAGTCTTTTGTTGTATAAGTCTGAATTAATTGTATGTACTGTTATTTTCTTCAAATAAGGTTAAAAATAAAACCAAACACAATTCAAGGTGAAACTTTTATTTTTTTCATGGATTTCAATAAAAAGAAATGTAATGAATTACTTCATGAGATAGAAGTACATAATAAAGAATAGTTGTGTCAAATATTTGAAATGTTAAAATGTGTGCTTAAATTTAAATATTTAAAGACTAAATAATCTTGATTGTTTTCACTCTCTTATAAAGCTCTCTTCTAAAGGTCCTTAGAGAGCTAGATCCATAGTAAAGGATCAAAAGTAACATCATATTCATAGCCACTGACCTTGAAACAGTCTGAAACGATGCCCCATGTGCTTATATTTGAAATTTGTCATGTTTAAAATTCTGGTAGTGACTCTTTGAGGGCTAGGACCACCAGTAAAGAATCAAACATTTGTAGTTAGCAGCTTTGAAATAGCATAAAACGACACTCCACATGCCTATATTACTGATCCCCATTTTCTTGCAGTTTTGTGAAAAGGAGTAACTATGACCCCTAGTATCCTATAGGGGGTGAACCCCTTGGATCAGTTGATGTGGCATGCACAACTTCAAGTCCATCTGATTATTTTTGCTAAAGACATCAATTGATGTCTTTATCATGAAGGTGTAATTTCTCACACAAAAAATGGCCTACAAATTATTATTTTTATTGTCTAGAGTGCCATAAATAGGAGTGAACCCCAAAAAGATTCATGTCCTGAATAATTAGACAAGTTGAACTGTATACACGTGTAGCAGTTTCCTTGTACTGGAGGTGCCGGACAAAACAACTGAAGTGATTTCAAAGAGTTCATATGTAATTCTTATTAACACACAAGTAATTCTTATGGACACAATAATGACATCTGAAAAAGACAGAACATGGATGTTAAATGCTAAAGAGAAGCAGCTGTTTCAATTCCATTTTCACTTGGTAAATCATTAGCATGTAACTGCTTAAATAACATTGTGTTTAAAAATAAACACAGCAAAACCTCATGTCTAGAAAATGTAATCATATTTTTCATATTTCCTTTAAAAGGTAAAAATTATGCTGTCAATCCTTAATGACACAATAAAGGTCTAATGCAGTAAATACAAGTATGCTTAATTAAGATAGGAGTTAATAAAAAATGCTTGGTACAACATCCTGCACCCACAGCAGTCTTTCTTGGACAGAACTCAGTAGCTAGGCCTTATGCTATAGTGTTACATTTTAATATAATTTAACTGTAAAACAAAAATGTCAAAATGCTCTGGTGCAATATGAAAAATTAATGAGGGGAAAGAAAAGGATACACCAATTTGATGCAAAAAAGAAATTAAACAGTATTATAAATGAAGACTACTTGAAATCATCACAGTATGTCAAAATGTGTCAGGTCAGGTCAAATTGGGGAGCATGCACTGGTGCAGCATGTTGCCGCACCCACCACATGACGAAACAGCTCGGGATCCTGGTTGGCAACCCCCCAGGCAGATACGCGGTCCAGTCCCACCCAACAGAAATGACCATCTACTTGCCACAGCCAGGTGTTCTTGGGCATCCCCTTGGCCTGGTCCAGCCACTTGGGTCCTCAACAGTGAGGATCCTGACAGTCAGATCACCCTCTGGGAATTGCGCCACATGTCTATAGTGCTGTAACTGACGCTCCCTTACAATGCAGGTAATGTGCTTCATTCGGGACTCCATGAGCAACCGCTCATTCAACGCAAAGTCAAAACAGTGGTACCCAAGGATGCTCCAAAGAGACAAAGTACCGAAGGAGTCTAGTCTTTGTCTCAGGTTACTGGAGAGCGTCCATGTTTCTCAACCATATAGCAAGACAGAAAGCACCAGGACTCTAAAGACTTGGACCTGCATTTGCTGCATAGATATTGGGAGAACCACACACTTCTTTCGGCGACCTCATGACACCCAATGCTCTCCCAATTTGTCTACTGTTTTCATAGGAAGAGTCACCAGAGACAAGAATGTTAATACCAAGGTAAGTAAACCTCTCGATAAGGTTGACACTCTCTCCGAAAACAGACACACTGCTGATGGCTGTGCCTAAGAGGTCATTAAAGGCCTGGATCTTGGATTTTATCCAGGACACTTGCAAGCCCAGACACTCGATCTCCTCACTCAGTCTCTCGAGAACCCCAATCAGAGCCTCCATTGACTCCACGAAGATCACAGCAAAGTCAAGATCAGAGAATCTTTCTTCACCAACAGAAGCCCCACATCCTCTGGATGCCAGCATTGAACAGAGTGAGAGCAAGAACACACACCTGATAAAGCCCATAATCAACTAGGAAAAATGCAGAGGTTCAGCCTCCACTCTGCACAGCACTCACAGTAACAGTGTACAGGCTGGTACACTCAAAATGTGAAGTAACAAGGAAATGGAGAAGAGGGCATAATAAGAATAATGTATTTGTTAACTACTTACTGCTTATTTAGTTTAATACTGTAATGCACACTGTGCTTTGCGGCACTAAAGATGTGTCTGAACAATGTGTATGTTTTCACATGATGCAGTATTATAAGTGCCAGGGGCAGCTCCTTGGGTATGGATAAAACATTTTGCATTTATCCAGAATTCTGCTGAAATTTTCAACCGCAATGACAACTGCATTGTCATATTTTAAGCATAAATTAAGAAGATTAAACCCCAAACTGTCAAATGCAGAGGAGAGTAATACTCCTCAAAAACTGCAGAAAAACATTCATAAATGATCAAGGCTCTATAGTAAGGGGAGGTTAAGGGAAAAAAGCAGAAGTTGTGTTTCTTGCACTATATAGTGAAGCCATGTCATATTGTTGTAATTTGGATGTATTTTGTGACATTTCGTTTTTTCTAAAAGAGTGGTGCTATTATTTTTCAAATTTGTGTGTTTGACTATAATGTATTTAGAATAGCTTGGACAAGCAGGTACCACTGCCACCTTACTACACAATATCAGTTTTAACAGCCATCATGAGCAGTACAGGGTCATATTGGCAAAAGTGGTAAGTAAATGGTGTTAAAATTAGAAAATAACAGGAAACAAAACTTAAAACAAATGGCAGATTACTGAGTTCAGTTCTGCCCTTTGAGGCAGTCTATCTGTTAGGAGAAAAAATCATTTTAATAACAGTAAGATAACCAAGCACATGCTTAACAAAATATATGATGAAAAATGTATACTAAAAGTGAGAAGGAACTTGTGTTGAGATTAAACTGTACAACAGAGAAATTTCAAGCATCTACTGTGAGGCAGCAGAGCAAAATGCCTCTCTTTCAAGATATCCTCTGATCTCAATTACAGTTTTCTATGTCAATAATAAGTGCGGCGTCATGTCACTACTTCACGTGCATCAATGCCCAGTGTCAGCCCACCACTGACTGACTGATGGACTGAACCACAGTTGTGTCAGATCAGCTACTTTTTAGATCCAAGAATCAAGAGCTTGAAATATCTTTTCAACCTTTGAAGTAGATTAAAAAAAAATGACTTTAGCTTTATGGCTGTGAAGGTCAAAAAGGAAAAATAGTTTTTTCCTTGCACTTGCCAAACAATTTCTCAAGCATTCTTGTTCACTTGTCATCTTCTTAAAAAAGCTCTTTCCTTCCCTGAAGTGGGGCTATTACACATTGATTCTGGGATATAATAGAGTACCAGGTTTGGTTAGAATATTACTAAGATTAATCAAAAGTTTTATTTTTATATTAAGATTGTATTACTTTTTGTTTGTGTATTAATCCTATCACGTTCTTCAAACAGTTCATTTTTATAAGACTCAGGTGAAGAACAAACTGACTCAGTGCTCCATTGCTCTATAATATATTTTGGAATAAGACCATTTATTTGTTCTTTTTATGCATCTCTACAGAATCACTTGGTTTTCAATTAATGTATTTTCAATAAACCATAATTTATGAAAGAGCTCAAAAAACAAACACATTAAATGAGTGACAGGTAAAATTCCAAAGTGAAATAAATTTATTTCCAAAAAAAAGAAGACTAATGTACAGCATATTAAATTTACTGCACACAAAGCACACACTTTTGTCAAAAATATGAGACGCATATTTACTGGTAACTTCACTGAATAAGTCACACAAGAGCCTCCCTTCTTGGTTAATTCTCAAATTCTATCTGATGCTTATTTACGATGCAGCACCACAATCATTTCCAACCTCCAAAATAATAAAATGAGTTGAACCTTATGTTGCCTGTCTTTCCCTAGCTAATCCTGGTTACTGTTTTTTCCAGATACAGTCTGCTTTATTCATTGCCTAAAAA
>JANRMT010062817.1:41597475-41611053 GCA_026402145.1 Polypterus bichir lapradei | reverse complement strand
AAAGTACTTAAACTACCACTTTATTTTTAAGTCTGCCCAATTTTAACCAGGGATGATATTTTTGTTTCTGTTTTGAATTCAAATGCAGTTTAAAAGCATTTTTTTTTTCAGAAATTAAAAGAGCTTGAGTTTACAATATTCATGTCCATGTCTATTATTTGATTCTGTCGCCCACTAAAACCCTTTTAAATTAAAAAAACACATTTGCGATTTGGGGCAAATTTACGTGTGCGATTACATACGATTAATCAAGATTAATTATTACACAGCCTCTAATTAATTGGATTAATTTTTTTAATCGAGTCCCACCCCTAATATATATATGTAGATTTGTATATATATATGTGTATATACAGTATATATGTAGATATGTATATGTGTATATATGTATATATATATGTGTGTGTGTATATATATGTGTATATATGTATATATATTTATATGTATATGTATATATATGTATATATATATATATGATGTGTATATATATGTTTATATATGTGTGTGTGTGAGTGTATATATATATATGCCAGCAACACTCATGACAATGACAAAACAGTTACATTGTCAATCATGTTACGTTATTATTAAAATGTTTCCTTTTCTTTTTACTTCTCTGCTGCCAAACGCGGGTATTTTGCTATGTATATATATATATATAGAGAGAGAGAGAGAGAGAGAGATATGACAACAACACTCATATCAATGACAAAACAATTACATTAACAATCATGTTACGTTATTTTTAAAATATTTCCTTTTCTTTTTCATAACTTCTTTAACACACTACTTCTCCGCTGCGAAGTGTAGGTATTCTGCTAGTAAAATTAATAAAGTATTAAAAATAAATAAATAAATAATACAATAATTATTGAGAGGTAAAGCAATATTTTTTTACAAGTATGAAAAGGCTTCCATATAATTCAGCACTTGTACCAGCATTAGTAGTGTTCCTGGAGTAAATGTGAAAACTCCACCCATGATGGCTGTAGTAAGCAGAAAAGCAAAGGGAAAAATGATAACATTTTTTACTTCCAGTTCTCTTTGGTGTCATAAACATGCATCAGAAATGCGGAAGACATGCTTTCTTAAATCAAAACCTTTGCTCCTTGAAAGTGGACTTATTATGTATGTTTTAAGGATTTTGTGTCCACATTGGAACCCTTTGCCCTTCACCTACATTTTAATGCATAAGAGCAGCCTAGGTATATTTTTTCATTTATAAAATTTATCAGGGCACAATGTACTGCAGTATCTTCCCTCTTCTTACACACCTGAAGTCAAAGCCAGAAAAAGAGGCTGAGAATACTAATAGCAAGCAAAAACGGCAAAAGCACAGAGAATTCTTTAGGATATCTGCAAATTTGGATGACAAGCTCATGCCTAGCACTGATGTTTTATCATGAGAGACGTCTTAGTGAGTTTTGATCAAAATGACGATGCACATGAAAATCATGACTGCGTTCGAGAAGGTTGCCAAAAATTTGTAGACATCTAAAACAAAGTTGTAGCTAGAAAACAATGTCAAAATGTAATTATGTGCCCTCTGCCCCAAAAAATGCATTCAAAGAAAGTCAAAATAGGTTCAGAAAGTGTGTAAAACTTTAGCATTAGGTATCAATCAGTATACTTACTGAGGATCTTTATAATAATCAATAGGAGTTCCCCATATCAGAATACAGTGTGACTGCAATTTCTTTTTTAAATAATCTGTTTCAGATGTGGCTTAGTGGGGTGGGAAGGAGTTTGTTGAAGGAAAGGACAGTGAGAAAGATTTTAATTCAAAGATCAAGTAAAGCAACATGGTTGAAATAAGTACATGCAGGGGTCAATACCAAAAAGATGGACTGATCTTTAGCCAAACAATGTGTGGCAAGAATCAAACAAAAAGAAAGTCACAGTACCAAGGTAAGAAAGACACAGAGAATCAGTTGTAAAGTACTTTTAACTAAAACACAGATAAGTAAGAATTTAAAGAGCCTGAACTGATGAACACATGAGTTGCACACTTCTGTGGAAATCTGGGAGTGTTGCCTAGGTAAGGGCTGATGCTCCTACCACATAATAGCATTTTCCATGACCAATCCAAAATGGCATTGCAGGAAGATAATAAATACTATTAAGTTTTAAAAGTTAGATACAGATAAAACTAATATCAAAACCAGATTCTCTGTATAAAATCCCCAGTTTAGCTACATAGTTCACCAAACAAAGGGACAGTCACAAAAAATTAAAAGCATGTACGAAACATAACAGATGGGAAGCAGTTAATCAGTCATTTTGGCAGAATAAAATCAAAAATAACAATATTGTAATAAAAACGTATATGTGTCCAGCATCCACATTGTTGTGCTGACACTTTTGTTTCTGCCTCATATGGTATTGTCTAAGTCACTATTGACAAAATAATTTACAGTTATCAACCAAACAGGGAAATGCTTGTAAATTCCAACTAAAAAATTTATTAAAATGTGTTATTATATAGTTTCTGGACAATCGTGTTTGATGTTTCTTGATTTACTCTACAGGAAATAGAAGAGAAATCATAATTTTTGTTGCTTTCATTTTTTAGGAAGTACAGTAGTTTTGCATTTTTAACATTTGACCGTCCACATAAAATCCGTGTTTTTGGGCTGAGGGAGGAAATTCAGAATACCTAAATGGACATGTAGAAAGCATGCTAACTTCACATGGACAAGTCTAACATTTAAAACCTGCAAGGCAGCAGGACTAAACATTGCACCACCTAATCATAATAAAAGCTAACAAAACAGGTACTTTTTTCCATTCACCCATCCATTATCCAACCGGCTATATCCTAACACAGGGTCATGGGTGTCTGCTTTAGCCAATCCCAGCCAACACAGGGAACAAGGCAGGAACAAACCCTGGGCAGGGCGCCAGCCCATCGCAGGGTACTTTTTTCCCTTATTGAAAAAGAGTCAGATCACAGACTATATATAGAATCTAATCCACCTTTTTAAACTGATTTTTAATTTCTGAGTAGATTTTTTTTATCATTGCTCATGTTTTTATCTACTGCAGGACCTTCCTTTGACAAACACAGCCTAGTATGCAAATCACATTAGTTGATGTGCAGCCAAGGTTAATGGGATTTTAATTACAAACAAGTCGGTAGGAAAGGATCAAAAGTGATGATGCTAAAATTAATACCCTACTGGGTATTTGACTGTGTATTCAGTTGCAAAAGATAAACCACGGGGGAAAAGAATATTTTTCTTCTCTTCCCCAAGCTTGCTGCTGCCCCACCTTCCTAACAAACCAATTAGTTTTTGAAATTGATGTGCATTTGATAGGGCCTTTCATTCATTATTCATGATGAGGATATTAACAAATAATATAAAATCCATGACAAAACCTACAGAATATTTACTCTTTTGTTTAGATTTGCCTCTTGACAAATGTGCTGCAATCTTTTGTAGGCTTACAATTAAAATATTTAAAAAAATGTCACTGAAAATTAGATGGGCTACCTTTTTTCTTAGTTCATTTTTTTGTAATGTGATCAAATAATTTAGGTTTAAAATCAGATGAGATTTGAAGATTACTTATCTGAATAGTTTGTTTTAAATTAGTGTTAGTTTATTTGCAATAGGCATACAGTCTTCCAGTGGTGCTGGGATAGGCTCTGTTTTTTTGTGACCAGAAATTAGATTAAGTGTATTTGAGAACAATGGTGTTATGTTATTAATGTATGCTTAAAACTCTGTTTTAGGTATAGCTGCATATGCTGATGTAACATTGAAAACAGAAAATATTATGTACTTATTAATTGTTTAGAAACCAGTTTAAGTTGTTAGTAGGGATGCACTAATCAAGCTGTTGGGTGTTTTTTTGCTCTTTAAAGACAATTGGCAATCAGTTTGCAAGTTACAGTAGTTTGGTAATTTTTATGAGTCAAATAATGCAAACCTGCCATTTGTTCGGCCACCCACTGTTTGAATTTGATGTTCTGCTCAATTAAATAAGGTAAGAATTATGGGAATTACTTTGCATTACTTTAACCTTATGATGTAGAAAACAGTAAGCTGAGATTGCCCCTGTTGTATTCTTTTTAAGCAGAGGTATTAAATTAATGATTTAAAAATTGGTAGATTAGTATGAAGCCACATGTGAAAATATACATGCTATTTAAAGCAGGGAGTATTACCTGTGAAAACCTAATTCTATTTATAGTTCTGTCTCAGAGCTGAAGTAGTAAATAAATAAATAAATAATAAAACACAATTTTATACTTGGCTCGTATTTAATAATCATTCAGTATACAGTCCATGTCAGTCCCTACAGGGAGACCCCAAATGAATATTGGCAGGGTGAATTTTGCTATAACGGTTAGAACACTCACTCTCCTCCTCTCTGTCTCTCATTCTCTCTGTGTTCATGATGCATTACTTATCTTTTTGTTCAAGTACTCTTGGAGTATGCAGAGAAGTCTGGAGGGTGGAAGGTTATGGACAGCCGCAATTCAAAACTCCTAGGGTTGACCAGGTCAGTCTTTGTGATGGTCTAGCATGTCAGATGTTCAGTGGTGATGGGATTTTTAATTGCCCGGGTACGGTCATTGTTTTTATAAGTTTAAGAATTATTTTGGTATGATAAACCAATCAATATTTAATTAGGAGCTTCAGTCCATTGCTAGGAATATTTGGGAACAAAGAACTTTCTTAGCGTTACACCTGGCAGAAACCCAAACAATGCTATCTTCCAAATAAAAAGGAAGAATTTGTGATATAAAGGAAACAAAAACATGTAACATAATAATAAGTAGAAATAAAACATATACAGTATATTGTATTGTACTGAAAAAGAAAAAGAATATTTCAAAATATACCAGTACAAAGTTTATTAAATTCACAGACACATTGATATATTAAATTTTGATTGAACGTCATTGCTGCCTTAACATGTGTATGTGCACCTATTCTGTGTAGCATGAAACGCTGATATTTATTCAAGCAGGAATTATTTGCATTGTGTGTAATACCACATGCTAAATATTATGCGCCATTGTGTTTTATTAATTTAATTAATCCTTTTTTGATCATAATAATTGTAAAGCTTGGGTAAGAAGGAATTTTTGATTTGGAACGTACAGCTAGTTAATGTTTAATTCAGATGATATGTTGCTACATCAGTTCACTCTGCCACTTTTGTCTCAAACTTCTTCCATTTCACAAATTTGTGACCACAAGGCTTCTGGGAGCATTTGAAGCTTCAGAAATGGATTTATTATTTTGCCCTGATCTATGCATCACCACAGTTTAATCCTAGAGGTATACATAAAGTTCCTCAGACTTCATGGCTTGGTTTTTGTTCTGACACGCATTGTGAATTGTGGGACCTTATATACACACAAATGTATGACTTTCTAAACTACTGTATGTTCCCACATTTCAGTTCACTACAGGCGGACTCCAATCTAGTTCTAGACACATCTGAAAGCATCAAACAGAATGCACCTGACTACAAAGTGGAGTGCCACAGCAAAGGGTCTAAATACTTACTGTATATAAATGAGAGTTTTCTGTTTTTGACTTAATTTTGAATGAATTTGCAAACATATAATTGAGAGACTTCCATTCCTGATCTTTAATTAATTTGCAAACTTTTCAGAAAACATGTTTTAACTTTGTCATTATGACTTATTGAGTGTAGATTGATGCGCAAAAATAGCAAACTCCTCTATTTAGTATAGGCTTGATCAGATATTTGGCAGATGAAATTTAATGTCAGTAAAGTGTTACATAGGAATTAAAAATGTTAGATTTGACTACACAATGGGAGGTCTGAAAATTGAGAGTACACCTTATGAGAATGATTTAGGAGTCGTAGTGGACTCTGCGCTCTCAACTTCCGGACAGTGTTCAGAAGCCATTAAGAAGGCTAAAAAAATGTTAGATTATATAGCACGATGTGTGGAGTACAAGTCCAAGGAGGTTATGCTCATGCTTTGTAATACACTGGTGAGGCCTCATCTGGTGTACTGTGTACAGTTTTGGTTTCAAGGTTACAAAAAGGACATAACAGTGCAATAAAAATTCCAGAGAAAAGTGACCAGGCTGATTTCAGGGCAACAGAGAGGAATTTTGAATAAAGATGAAAAGAGCTTAGCCTTTTCAGTTTAAGCAAAAGAAGATTAAGAGGAGACATGATTGAAGTGTTTAAAATTATAATGGGAAATTGTACAGTGGAGTGAGACTGTTATTTTAAAATGAGTTCATCAAGAACACAGGGAACCAGTTGGAAACTTTTTAAGGGTGAATTTTGCAAGGACATCAGGACACAGAGAACCATAGACACTTGGAATACGCTACCAGGTGGTGTGGTAGACAGTAGGACTTTAGGAACGTTAAAAACTGGACTTGATGTTATTTTAGAAGAATTAAGTGGATAGGAAACGTCGAGCTTTGTTGGGTTCAATGGCCTGTTCTCATCTAGATTGTTGTAATGTTCTAATGTTACGCAATGTGTACATTTTCTAACTTATTATTGAATGATGTTTGTGTTCTGTTTTAAATATGTGCAGTCTATGTGCCTTTAGCCCCTGGCATCATCTAGAACAGCTTGCAATGCACTTACCTATGGAGAGTTATCTTTTATATTTCAAGGGATCTGCCTTTACCCAGAGAATGCCTCCTTCTATGAATTAAATTCACACAAATGCCTACAAGCCATTTAAGAGCGGTTTCAAAAAGTTTATTATATTGGGACTCACTGTACATGCACCTTCATATAAATGCAAAAGCATCAAAAAAAAAAACTCTGCAAAACCCTTTTAAAAAAGAGTAAGACCTAGCTGTATAAGGAGTAATTAACATGAAGTAAAACTGTACTGTGACTTCAAATATAAAGTAAAAAGGCAGACATAGAACAGCAAAATAGTCCATTCTCTAGCATTTGGTGTATCTCTAGGTTATCTTATGTCTCCCTTTCTTAGTCTCCTTTGATTGTGTTTCCTAAGTATGTTTTGCCTAAACATTATTGGTCACTTGTTTTCTTTACTATTAGTATTGATCTTCCCATGGCTGACTACCTCATTTATTTTAAAGACAATCTCACATGCTTTCTCTGAGGTCCAATTGGCAGTGATGTGTTAGGATCCAACTTTAGAGAATCACAGTATGGAAGTGATTTGTCTTTGTTTTTTCAACATTAAATTTAGCTTTTTTATTTTATGGTTAATTTGAATTAATGTTGTTAATCTGTTAACTGCTACATTCTTGTAGTTTAAAGTAATACAGTATTTTTGTTATTGTAACATTTTTAATAAAGCGATATCCACATACTGCATTGATCAGTTAGAGTACTTTCACATCTCTGCTGCTTTCAGGTCTTTGCTTGATTTTATGATGTATTATATCACTCTTAAGAATTCCTAAATGATCTCACCAGTTAGAAGAGGTACAAGCAAAGGGTTAGGCGGTGGAATATAAGAATGATGTAAGATTAATTATAAGTTGGCAATTTTTACTTTGTTGGTAATTAATCTTCTCCTCTTATTTCCCTCTCCTGTGAAGTGAGATGAAAAGTAGTAACTAGATGCTATAACCAGGACAGCATGTAGAAATTTCTCCCAAAAAATTTCCTTTACTGTAGATTTTATTTCAACAGTTTAATGAATCAACATTGTTTTCTCTGCTTTTGACTGTTTTGAATATTTGAAAGTCAATGACTTCCTGTTGATGCCCTCCCAAAATTTCCATTTAGCAGACTGTTCGGTCTGTTGAAGTACAATATGCTTTTATTTAGTCTGTCAGTTGTAAAGTGTAATCCAATTGCTTAGTATGTAAAGTGTGGTTATAAAACCTGTTTGTTCATTATACAGTACAGAACAGGATGCACTCTGAATGTCTTATGAGAATTTAAATAAAAAGTGGATTTATTAAGGATGACATGATTTTGTTTTCTGTAAACCCACACTTCAGCCTATTTTAATGACAAATGGGTACTCTAAACAATCAGTGAGTGCTTTTAGTTACAATGAATAGTAATAGATTGTGTGTGCACCTGGCTGCATTAGTCAGCGCTCCAAAAAGAAACCCCTTTTTTGTACACGTGGCAGAGAATACTCCAGATGAAAAGAGAAGTGAACAACGAGGTAATAAAATGCAAAATGTAATGAGCTTATTAATTAATGGATTTTGTACAAATATATAAACGTATGTATATAAGTAGCTAAGGTCTTTGTTACATTGCTGTATTATATCCTTTCATTTACAGTATACAGAGACATAGTCAGTCCTTCAGTTGAGGTTTGATAAATACATCCTTTCACAAAATCTGTTTTTAGCTTCAGCCTACACTAATGCATTGAAATAATGGAATTCATAATACTTTATAAAAAAGAAATGAAAGAATAAAGATAAAACCATATCAACCTGTTTTTTTTAGCAGTGAGTAACAATGTTGGTCAAAGATCATGGCTGCTATCACAAAAGATTTATTTTCATGGTATGGCAGTTGAATAAAATAAATGAATACAATACAAATAGTGAATAGATAGAGGGATAGTGAATGAATAAAATAATTAATTAACACATTACTCATAATATTCCTTGAGAACATTTAGGTCATTATTTCCTTCCATCTATCCTATTCTGTGCCTGCTTTCTCTGTTACCTAGTTATGAATCTTTGGAGGCAATCCTGGCAACATACAGTACAGTAAATGGCAGGCACCAGCTCTGTGTGAGACTCTAGGCTTTTTTTAGGGCTCACTCATACAAAAAAATACTGACACAATGCTAATTCAGAGATGCCAATTAACCTAGCTGTTATTTATAGTTTTTATATTTTTAAATTTTGTAAGACTAATGGACTGGCATCAAATTCAGGACCATTTTCAACGTTGAACTCTGCTGGGATAGGCTTAAGCTCTATTTGACTTTGTAATAGAAAACTAGTTTTAGAAAACTTGCAAGATGTAGGATGTTTGGTAAGAGTTATAAGATAAAATAAAAAAAACAGTTGTAGTTTTCAGTGACTGTATCTTGTTTGTAAGCATAAAGTTATACTTATTTTTGTGCTAAAATCTCATGGTTATTAGAGTTTATGCAGAACTTCAGATGCAGTTTTAACTAATGAATTATATTATCAGAGTATAATGTCCCATGATTTAGTTTTTAATTTATTATGACAAATGCATTTTTTTGTTTAATTGCTTCTGCACATTGTGAGGATGAGGAGAATCTATATATACTGTATACAGTATGTAAAATTCAGACTTGACTGATTGATTCACTCAGTCACTCACTTACCAACAAAACCACTATTTCCCATTAATTAAAAACATTACATTTAGGAGGATATTTTAACCAAGTCAGTAAATAGGTACAGTATCAGATAAGAAAGGACATTTCAATGTATCAATATTTAGGGGTAAAAATCCCCCTAAAATAGAAAACCTCAATACCCCAAAATCTCAAAAATGCAGAGAGAGAGAGAGACAAGTATAAGGCGGAAGTGGTGATCTTGGATCCAAGACAAAGAGGGGAGACTGCATAAGTAGAAACTTGGTGGGTCCACCACAAGCTATTCCATTGTCATATACATTCATCTCTACGAACTTTGAAAGGGTACCCCCACATCGACATCCAGCACTCCCTAAGATTCTTTCTGATACAATCAGATCTGCAGACTTTAACCTCTTAGACGACCCTGGGTAACACAGCTACATTAGTAATGTGGAAATGTAAAACTCTGAATACTTAGCTCCAGCGCTGAGTGCCGATATGGACTGTTTGCTCTTTAGATTGGTCTTTTACATAGCTTGCTGTTCTTAGAAGGGCCACTTCCTGTGGTTCCGCTAGTTGGAATTCTTTTGTGACTTTGGCAGGTTTGCTGTTTTTATATGCTCCATTGCAGTATGTTCTGAAGTGGCATATTTACATGATGGAATGCTAACTCCTGCTGTTGGTGACTCAGCCATAGGCCAATGCAACTTGTCAGTGCCATTACAATACTTTTCAGTCTTCTTATAGGTCATCATTACCCATCTTACTTATGTAATAAGTCCTGTTTTTTATGCACATTTATAACTTTTTTCAGTTGTCAACATTAACTTGAATTTTTCAAGTGTTTTGGTATTTTTGAATATTTTCCATTTCTTACAGAATTATATTTTCTTTGCTGGGATAGACATCAGAATCGCCGTGCACCTGTCCAGATAAGAAGGTTTAAGAAATGAATAGATGAAATACTCCTCTTTTTTTGTTATAAGCAGATTTCAACAGTTTGCTCACAATTGGTTTGTCTTTTTCTGAATGTTTTAATTTTTATGATTCCTTGTTAAGTCATTCCAAGCTACTGCTGCCCAGTACTGTTTACTGTATTTATGTACACATTTGCTTGTCACACACTGCTGGCAGTATTCCATCAGGCCCAGGGGTTTTATTTAGTCTTCATTTTACCTAGTTCCTGAAGCACACCAGACGTTTACGTTTAAAAACTTCTCACATAGAACTCGTTTTTATGTCTCTTGAAATGTTCCATTTATTTCGTGTTTTAACAGGTGAAATGTAGGTGAAATATTTATTTGTTTCATTTTCTCTTTCAATGCTTGTTTCTATGATTTTTTTTTCCTTTTACATATCTGTGGCTTCTTAAATTGTGGTTTATCATTTTCTATTTTTACTGGAGTAAAACTGCAAAATGTTTTTATGTTTGTATTGAGTAAGTTAATTAATTTTGTTGGCAAGTTGGCAGAACAACCAACCTATGATTAGCTTTACCATCACAGCCATTTTTTCTCCAAAAACTCCAAAGCATTCAAATTTTACTTAGGAACATGGTGGGTATGTTCCACTTCCCTTATATATTGTCAGACACGCACCCCTTACATTTGAAATCAAAATTACACTTTTATCTACAAGTATTATTAAACATTTAAGTTATAGTAATATGAAAATAGTAGTTGTAAAAGAGATACAGTTCTTGCAAAATACGTTCTGAACACATAGTATAATTTTTTCTTTGCATTATATATTTTTTTAATATTTTGTTATTGAAGTTCATATATACTTCTTAAAATATGTACTGTATATCTCTTAAGCTCATTTGTTTTACTTATAATAAATACATCTATTAAATTCTTTATATACATTTTTGTAAATCTTACCTGTTAAACTACTTTTTTTCATATTCTATTGTGCATCTATGATTCTTCCCTAATGTATCTGTGTTTCCTCCTTATTTTCTTTTTCATATATTCCTGAATAGGGCTGACTTGGCAAGATGACACAACTCAACAGATAATCTCAAATGAACTTTCCAAACTGCGAAAGATCTACTACCGTACTCCAGAGACAAAAAGCTTAGACAGCAATAGCAAATCCAGGTTAGTGTGTTTCTTTTTTGTGTATGCGTTTGTGTGCACAAAATGGACTCATATCCTGTACTGTACAACTACACATCCATTGTTGGTCTAAATTATTATAATTAGGTGGCTTGGTGCCACAAAGAGTAGTGCTATGATTTAACAGCTCCAAAGTCAAATCCCCGACATAAGTGCTGCATGTGTGAAGTTTGCAGGTATTATCCATACAGAACTGGGTTTTCTTAAAGGGTACTGTAATTTTCTCTCTGGTTTTCTGTCCACATCCCAAATAAATGTTGGTTAAATTATATGGCAACTGTAAACTAGCTCTTCATGAATGCGAATGTGCATGTACATGAGTGTACACAGTGATGGACACTCGCTCTCTCCAGTATTATTTCCCATTTTATTTCAAGCGCAGCTGTATGACTGGATCCCTGTAATTCTGAATTGGATAAGAGGGTTAGGAAATGGATAGATGCATCTATTTCAATGATAGAAGAAACTATACCAGCTTAATCTTACTCAAATTTAATGTCTGCCACAAAAAATATAAAAAAGACTTGATTTTCTGGTTGCATCAAATTGTTGTACTCTTTGTTCTGCTCTAAGAGGAACAGCTGCTTAAATCTCTGTGCTGCTGTTCTGTGTATTGCAAGTGCTTAGACAAATCTAGTCAGGCTGCAGTTTAGTTTCTCTGTTTTTAGCATCCTTTTTGTCTGTAAGCTAGAAAGTTGAAGCCTTATCGTTTTTATTTTTATGTCTGTCAGAACATTCAAATAATTTACTTAGAAAGACAAGTGTCTTGTTTGAACTCCATTATTTACTGATGATGCCCTTAAAATAGATAAAACTTTTTAGGAAATAAACAAATAATCAAGTAATATTTCTGCTAAAGAGCCACAGAATGAATTAAAAAAAAAATCAGGAGACACAACAGTCTGTATACGAGCAAGCCTAAGAATTTACCTGTGCTCACCACATTTTTTACTGTTTAATCTGAAAGCATAAAATGGTCATGTAGATGTGATCCTTGGTTCCCATAGTCAGATGTGATGTAGTCTTTAAAGGTTTGAAGTGCATAAGGTCAATGCCTCCTGCAACCGACATAAGAAACCCAACATTTTTTTCTTCCCTAACCATAATAAGCCTACATCAGATGACTTTGAATGCTTTGTTCAGACTTTCCATCCAGTAAAAGATTAAACAGAGGCTTATCAGGCCCTGTAGAAACAGAGATAATCTGTCATCTCTTTAAACCCCCATGCTGCAAAGTTCATTCGAGGCATTCAAGTATTATTCTCATAGACCTCAACATCCAACAGAAATACTGTTGTCTTGTAAAGTCCCAAAAGGATATTGTTGACTGTTAAACCAAAATGCCAGTGCATTTTAGTCAGATCCTTTTATTACTAAAGAGTAGTATAAAAAATGCTGATTATTTGTATACTGCACACAGACACTCAAAAACAATAACAACATACACTCAAATGCTTGTTGTGATAAAATGGGAACTCCACACAAGTACGCTCCTACCAATAATTGAAATTTGTGAACTAGAATGATTAAGTGTTTTGAAGTTATATTTAGATTTAAGAGCAATAGCAAGAGAAATAAAGAGTAATTTAAGAAAATTTCAGAACTACATATAATTAGCCGACTATACTTCCTTAGAAGGTTGGCGTCCTTCAACACCTGCAATAAGATGCTGCAGATGTTCTACCAGACGGTTGTGGCGAGAGCCCTCTTCTACGCAGTGGTGTGCTGGGGAGGCAGCATAAAGAAGAAGGACGCCTCACACCTGGACAAACGTGTTAAGAAGGCAGGCTCTATTGTAGGAATGAAGCTGGGCAGTTTGATATCTGTGGCAAAGCGACGGGCGCTGAGCAAGCTCCTGTCAATCATGGAGAATTCAAAGCAATCCACTCCAGGCAGAGGAGCAGCTTCAGCAACAGACTGCTGTCACTGTCCTGCTCCACTGACAGACTGAGGAGATCATTCCTCCCCCATACTATGCGACTGTTCAATTCCACCCGGGGGAGTAAATGCTAACATTATTCAAAGTTATTGTCTGTTTTTACAGGCATTTTTATTACTCTTTAATTTAATATTGTTTTTTTTTTTTGTATCAGTATACTGCTGCTAGATTATGTGAATTTCCCCTTGGGATTAATAAAGTATCTATCTATCTATCTATCTATCTATCTATCTATCTATCTATCTATCTATCTATCTATCTATCTA
>JANRMT010062817.1:41543702-41597465 GCA_026402145.1 Polypterus bichir lapradei | reverse complement strand
CTATCTATCTATCTATCTATCTATCTATCTATCTATCTATCTATCTAAAATAAAACGGGAGTATGCAACAAAGCACTTCAAAACGTATCATTATCATATAATTCAATTTTAATTATAGGACAAGCACCCAGGGGACAGATGTTGAAAGAAATTATGGTCAAGGTGCTGACTCTAACCTGGGGAGATCTCTACAGCAATACCTCCAGTCTCTGGGCTTTCTGCCTCAGTCAGCAGCTCCAACTATTCAGAAGACTAATGTTGAAAAGCTTGCAATGAAGGTAAGCACTGAATTCTATGGGTGCACTACTTCTTCAACTGATAGGTTGTCTGTATTTTGATTTCTGTGCTTTTCAGTATCATAAAGTTAAGAAATTAACTTTTCTGAAGAAGATGATTAAATGATATGCATGTGTTTGACATGGTTGTCATGGCAATGTTTGGATCTGGGCTGTTACCTCACAATTCTGAGTTGTGTGTTAAGTTTGACATTTTGAAATTTCATCTTTGCATAGCTATGCATTCAAATTACCTGTTTCTGATGATGCTGACATTAAAGATATTCTCTGTTTATGGGGATTTGTATAACACAGGAAGAATGTTTTCAAATTGATAGAAATGAATAGAGCAATATTAGTCCAGGCCTGGAGAGTATTATCCATACTTATAATGAGATATAGTATGCTAACCAAAAACTTTCTGCAGGCAGTTTTATTTTTATTAGTCCACAGGAATGTTGTATATACCTCAGATGCTTATTCTGTAGTAAAGTACATAAAGTATATAGCAAACAGTTTATTTGATACCATTGTTATTCTTAGTGCAGCTATGTAAAATATAAAATGCATACACATGTAAATATTGTATAGAAATTGACATCAGTATTCACAAATCCCTTTCTCTCTCCCTAATAATTGTTCCAGTTTCATTAGAGAGCAGGCCCCTGAATACTAATATACTTTCATTTAACTGAAAACGATCTATGTCCTCATTAGGGTTTTGTAATTGTTTACAAAAATATCTTCATCCACACTAAAATAAGTGAAAATGCATATGACATAGATGTTCACTTACATTGGGCGTGTGCACATCGGGTGGATAATCCTTGAAGAGACTGTGTAGTGAAAAATTTGGAGTCCCATGAAAATCAGCTTGCAATTGTCTTATGTGCTTTCAAGACTACTGGTACATATAGTACTACTGGTACATATAGTATATAGACTCTAATATCATGTTTATAGCATACAAATTGTTAAAGGAGCAACATCAAATGTTCTGTGCTAATTACAGTTGAATGTTACAGTTCTCAGAACTGGCAATGATCATCTTGTCATTAAATAAATAAAAAAACAAAGGTTAAAGCAACACAAAAAAACGATGAGCTCAATGTTCATTCTCAAGAGGATTGATTATAAGCAGTCCACAACAATTGGAACACATCTTGTATCAAATGACATTTGTAAAACTAACTCAACAGAGAAAATAAATAACTGCATGTGAGTCTAATAATCTTTTTACTTCACTGGACTTTCATGTATCTGTGCTAAATTTTTGTGAGCTGAACTGCCTTCTATACCCATCCACTTCATTAAGCACCTTGTTATTAACTTGGCTGTATAAACTATCCTAGATGCATCTAGTGCACAGCAGAAGCCATTCCTAGACTTGCATGCATTTGATATGCTGGAGACAAAAGGGAGAACCCAGAAATAAAATGACTCAGATACGGGGAGAACTTTCACACTCAAAAGAGCAAACATGCATAAGATTGTAAACCAGAAAGCAATGAGGCTGCAGCACTAATCATCACAGTGCTGCCCTTGGCTTATTTACATTCATATAATACTGTTAAACTAGGAAACATTGTGTGGTGGCTATGAAGGTTGTGAACAACCACACATCTATATTAAACTGTGAAGTACCCATATTTTAAAGAAAGTGCAATGAGATTTTATATCCAAAAATTAAGAAACACATCAAAAACTGGAGGGTTAAAATGTTAACATAGTCTAAAGAAGAATTGGCAGGAGCTGTTAACAAATGGACAAGATTATGACCAGAGCCTAGACACTAAAGCACTTAGCAGCAGTGCACTGTGTCCTACGAACCTGCTAAAAAAAGATGAAACTGCAAAAAGGCGGTATGATACAGTTAAAGTTAGGAAACAGAATATTTGTATTTTTTTTATTAAATTGTCTGTACTAAACACATACATGATCACATTCCAAGAGGCTTAAACTTTCAAAATATCCATAATTGATGAAAGAAAAAAAATATCTAAAGCAATAGAAATGTCTAAGAAACAGTCTCAATTCTTAACAATCAAATTTAATTAATGTCTTATTTATTAGTGTGTGCAGTTGCTATTTTGGTATGAAATGACCCTGCATTACGTGACATCCCATCAACCAATTGAATGAATGCAACACAAGGTCCTAAACTTGGCTTGAGCTATTGTGCATTTTCAAAGAATGTTTCCTTTGTGTTTTTAACTGACATAAGTATAAATTAAATCTCATTTTCCTATATAGGATCGATATTAGTTTTTATTCATAGCCATGCTTGCTCATCCCTAATTATTTGCTATGTTAAGGCTATTTTACTTAAAATTATAGATCAGAATTAAGCAAACAAGCAAGACAATTCATGTACTCCTGTGCACAAAAAGACAGAACAATAATTATGCAGCTATAGATTAAATTGATTAATTCTGTATCCAAATTCAGAGCAGAACAACAAGCGTCTAATTAAGCAAAGAGTTCAGTTGAAAGCAAATATTAGCATTCAGCCAAGATCTAAAACCATAATGGCCCTCCAAGAGTACTTCTGAGCTTCACAAATTAAATTTTATTTGTTAATTTATCTGTTTGTGTGTGGACTTTTATCAGAATGGAGAATGGCTTAGAAAATCAAATAGAAACATGACGGTACATTTGTCCTGACAATGTTATCTATCTATCTATCTATCTATTGTGGATTCAGAAAATATTCTGAAGCTTCACTTTACACACACTTTTTTTTGTGGTAGATTTAATTTTAAAAGGATAAATTTTCCATATTTGCCTGTCAACCTACATTCAGACATGGCCAAATTGTGGTCAGTTGCATCCTTTTTGCTTTAATTATCTTTGAGATGTGTCTAAAACTTGATTGGAATCCACCTACTTAAAAATTGAATTTATTGAATATAGTTCAGAAAGGCATATGTTTGTATATATAAGGTCCCACCATCCGCACAGCATTTCAGTTCAAAAACCAAGCCATGAACACCAAGGAACTCACTGTAGATCTCTGCAATACATTTGTGTTGAAGCAATGATCAGGGAAAAGAATATAAAATAATTTCTAAAGCTTTGAGTATTTCCAGGAACACACTGCCTTTAGTAATTCTGAAATGGTAGAAGCCTGGAACCACCAGAACTCTTTCTAGGGGTGGCCATCCACCTAAACTAAGTAACTAGGCAAGAAGGCCAGGGAGGAGACCAGGAAACCAGCAGTTAATCTAACAAAACTACAGAAGTCATCTGCTGAGAAGGGAAAACCTTTTGGATGGACAATCATCTTAGCTGCACTCCATCAGTTAGATGTCATTGATAGAGATTGTGACTCTTGCCAAATGGCATTTAAAGGACTCTGAGAGCATGAGGTAAAGTACTCTCTAGGCAGAATTTCAAGCATTATGTCTGGTACAGACCAGGCACTACTTATTGCCTGTCTAATACCATGCCTACAGTGAAACATGGTGGTAGCAGCCTCATGCTGTGGGGGTACTTCTCAGCAGAAGGGACAGGAAGACTATTAAGAACTGGGGGAAGGATGAATGCATGCAAGCACAGAGAAGTCCTTGAAGAAAACCTCTCCCAGAATGCACATCATCTCAGACTGTGGTGACATTGCAGCTTTTAGCACGACAGTTACACAAGCATTCAGCACTGGACAACACTGGAATAGCTTTGAGACAAATCTCTGACTGTCCTTGAATAGACCAGCCAAATCCCAGAATTAAAACTCCTAGAAAATCTGTAAAGATGCCTGAAGATAGAAGTTTATAGATGCTTCTTGTTAAACCTAACAAAGTTTGAGGGGATCTTCTAGGAAAAAGAGGAGAAACCGCCGTAATTCAGTGTGCAAAGCTTGTAGACACTTACTCAAGAACACTTGAAGGTGTAATCCCTGCCAAGGAGGCTTCTATAAAGTACTGAATTACAGGTTTGAATATTTATATGAATGACAGACTTCAGTTTTTAATTTTCAATACATTTATAAAAGTTTCTGAAAACATTTTTACTTTGTGATTATATGTTATTGAATGTTGAATGATGGGAAAATGTAAATTTAACCTTTTAAAATTAAATCTACAACACAGTAGAGTATGCAGAAATTGAAGGGTAATTAATAGTTTAATACTTTAATCAGGTGTTTTAGGACTTCAGGATGATGACAAAATATGTCCGATGCCGGATTTTTCACTTTCTCTTATACAGTATTTCTGTCTCAGTGGAGATGGTTCATAAGGCTGAATTTCCAGATCTAAGCAGTGCTTGTGTGTCACACAAAAAAATTACACTTAGCACTCTGGAATAAGTTCATAGAGACTGCGTAGGAATGTTTTTTCATTTGTGTTTCATATGTTAGCACCATTTATGGAGCCTCCAACTGTGACAATATAAATGGGTATAAATGTGTCCAAAAGCTTAAATTAAAATTGACGATTTGTGATCTTAGGAGGACGGCCATTATACTCTCTCACTTTTTTAAATACAGAAATTAACTGTATAATTCACATCTTTTATACTGTCATGTGCTTCAGAATTGCAGTTTCACCAATGAAAGGGTCAACCTGACACTCTCTGTTAGTGAGTGACGTCCTTGTTACCACTGTGCATTCATCCAGAATAGATGTACTTAGTCTCCAGAGACTTCTGTACAGCCGCTCATGTACAGTTAAATGTGACTTCAACACATTCTCAGTAGGTTTAAGAAGGAGATTTTATTATGGATTTTATTGATTTTAATAACAAATAACATTCCTTACAAATAAGTCAAGTTTTACAAGACTTGGTTCAAAACAAATCAACTCCCACCCATGAGAAAGAGAGCTAGGCCAGCAGAGTAAAACTTTAAACTAGTAAAAATAAGTAAATAGATAAATTAATAAATAATTAAAAATAGAGTAAAAAAGAAAAAAAAGGAAAAAAAGAGGGGAGAGAATCTGCTTCCTCAATTAAAATGCTTATTCTAAAATGTTTTTGATTAGTTGTGCCAGGTTTTGAAGAAGTTTTGTACAGATCTTCTAAGTGAGAATTTGATTTTTTTCAATTTCAAATAGTATATAACATCAGTTATCCACTGACTTAAAATAGGAGAGTTAGGATGCTTCCAGTTGAGCAAGATAAGTCTACGTGCCAATAGTGTAGTAAAGGAAATTACAGTTTGTTTGTCTTTCTCCATCTGGGAGTACACTAAACACAGCTGTTCATGGATTAGGAGGGATTGTGACACCAAGGCTTGTCTGAAAGGCGTTTAAAGATTTTGGTCCAGAATAATGTTAATTTGGTGCATGACCAAAACATGTGGCCCAATGAGGCTGAAACTTAATTACAACGTTTGCAGGTTGGATCTTGCCCTGGAAACATTTTGGACAATTTTAAACGAGACAGATGCATTTGATATATAATTGTAAGTTGAATAATTGTGTGCTTTGCACATATGGAGCTCAAGTAAATTCTGTGCATTGCTACCTTCCACTCGTTTTCTGATATGTTGAGGGAGAGATCCTTTTCCCACTGTACTCTTGGATCTTTGAAAGGGAGGGACTGTAAAATGGCTTTATATATTATGGCAAGGGTGTCAAACTCCAGGCCTGGAGGGCCGCAGTGGCTTCAGGTTTTCATTCTGACCCTTTTTCCTAATCATTGACCAGTTTTCGCTGCTAATTAACTCCTTTTCCCTTCATTTTAATAGCCCTGTTTTTAAGGATTCAGTCCTCTGAATTGATTTATTTCTTCATGAAATGGCAGCCAAGCAGAAATGAGACGTGAAACGAGCCAACAGATGAGCAGCTAAACTGGAATTTCAAACTCTAACCAATTTCACTCCAACCAATCTGTTAATTAGAAGCTGTTAATTAATTAAGCCCATTATTTAATTTTGTGGTCTGTTGCTGCTCTCATTCTGCCACAGCAGACATTTCTAAAACTGTTGATTTTCTGTTCGGCAAAATATTTTGGTGACCTGAGAGATCAACCTTACTGAGACCTTCACTTTTCTTTATTTTCATATATTGTGTGACAGGCACAGGTAAGCTGGTCATGTAGCAGCTCATTTTGTGTCTCATTATTGTTTGGCTGTTAATTAAAAAAACAGACAACTAAGGGGCCTGAGTCAAGTTAACTAAAACTAAAGCAAAAGAAGTTAATTAGCAGCAAAAACTGGTCACTAATGAAGAAGATGGTTAGAATGAAAACCTGCAGCCACTGCGGCCCGCTGGGCCTGGAGTTCGACAACTGTGTATTATGTAGATGCTGTCTTGAGTCCTCAAGAGTGATCAGTATTTTTCTGGCATGGAGGTAGGTAGGAGATGAGGAAAATTGGGCAGGTTTGTTTACCAAAGTTTCTAATTTGAAGGTAGTGAAAGAAATGTGTTGCTGGAAAGTTAAATTTGGAATATAATTGTGTGTGGGATGCAAAGACGTTGTCTATGTACAGATCTCTAAGTGATTTAAACCCAAATGTTTTCCAGACATTAAAAAGTGTGTACATTTGAGAGGGTGGAAAAAGGTGGTTCTCGTGCAGGGCTACCACAGATAAAACTTCTCTATCTTAAAATTCTTCCTACATTGGTTCCATATTCTGAGTGAGTGGAGCACAATTGGGTTATTAGTATATTGGCGATGATTTTTACTTATTGGGGTACAAAGCAAGGAATATAAAGAAGTAGTGCAGGATTTTATTTCCATTGCGGACCAAATTTGTGTATGATCATCTATTTGTGTCCATGTTCAGGTTTATATAGCTTCTATGTTTGCTGCCTAGTAATAAAATTGAAAGTTAGGCTGAGTCATGCCACCTTCTGCCTTTGGCCTTTGTAGGGTTACCCTTTGGATATGTATATGTTTTGAATTCTAAATAAATGAGGTTATGGTTGAATCTAATTTCTTAAAAAAAATTATTTATTTATGAATATTGGAATGTTTTGAAATAGAAAAAGAAGCTCAGGAAGGATATTCATATTAATAATGTTAATTCTTCCAGATAAAGTAAGATGAATGGTAGACCATCTATGCAAGTCTTGCTTATTTTTTTCCATACAAACGGCAAAATTTTGTTGATATAAGTATGTTCACTTGTGATGTTTACCCCTAGGTATTTAAACTGATCTGCGATGATAAAAGGGAAGGTGTCTAATTTAATATTGTGTGCTTGAGAATTCACTGGAAAGAGCACAATTTTATTCAAATCAATTTAATGAGACCAGAAATCTTTTGAAATTCTGTTAGTGCTGGTAAGACTGCAGGCACAGTATTTTGTGGATCCGATATATACAGTACCATATAATCTGCATATAGGGAAATTTTCTATTCAAGTCCTTCTCTAATGATTCCCTTTATCTCATAAGCATTTTGACAGTGAACTGCCAGTGGCGAAAAGCAGTGGTGACAAGGGGCATACTTGTCTGGTACCACGTTCTAGTTTAAAATAGTCTGAATTAATGTTGTTAATACAAACTGAAACTTCTGGACTTGATATACAGTAGTTTGATTCATACACAAATGTTCGGGCCAAACCCAAATTTCTCCAATGTAGTGAAAGGTAGTTCCATTCAGCTATATCAAATGCTTTTTCTGCATCCAGTGATAATAATATCTCTGGGATGTTAGACTTTGTGGGTGAATATATTACATTAAACAGGTGTCAAAGATTAGAAGTTAAGGGACTGCCTTTAATAAATCCAGTTTGGTCTTGTGATATTACTGAAGGAAGCACTTTCTCATGTCCTTCTAGCTAGGAATTTGGAGAGTATCTTAACATCACTATTCAGAAGTGAAATGGGTCTGTATGATGCACATTGTAATTAGTCCTTATTTTGTTTAGGAAAGATTGTAATTAATGCTTGGCGAAAAGTTCGAGGTAGAATTTTATTGTCTGTAGCTTCTGTAAATGTTGCTAATAAAAGGTGAGCTAGCTGATTTGAGAATTCTTTATAAAATTCGGCAGGGTAGCCATCAGGGCCTGCTGCTTTCCCGCTCTGAAGTGAGTTTGTAGCGTCTAGTAATTCTGATAGTGCCAGAGGGTTATCCAATTCCTATGCACAGAGAATATCTATTTGTGATATCTGCAATGCATCCAGAAATACATTAGATTGTGTTTTGTTATCTTTAAACATAATGACTTATAGTAGTCTCTAAATGTGTGCATTATATTTTTATGGTCAATGATTCTGTCTCTCTCTGTGTTGGTTATTGCTGGGATTGCATTGTGAACATCCTGCTTGTGGATTTTTTGAGATAAGATGTTATTAACTTTCTCACCATGTTCATAGTAATGATGTATTGATTTAAAAATGAGTTGTTCAGTTTCTTTAGTTGTTAAGAGGTTGAGTTCTGAATACAGAGCCTGTCTTTTCCTATGAGATGCCTCCCTTGGTCACCTGGCATGTCAATTCTATTATTATTATTATTATTATTATTATTATTATTATTAGGTCTATTCTAGTAATTTCACTGATTAGCTCTGACACCTTCTTGGCTTCCAATTTATTTCTGTTGTAAAGATATGAGATGCTCTGTCCTCTTAAAGAAAGCCTTCAGGGTTTCCCAGAGTATTCCTGCAGAAACCTCTGGGGATGTATTTGTCTCCAAAAAAAATTATTTGTTTGGATATAAATTCTGTACAGTTCTCGTCTGCTAATAAAAGTGGGTGAAGATGCCATCTGCGAGATGAGTATGTGGGGCATAATGATTTTAGCTCCAAGATCAAAGTGGCGTGGTCGGAGATAACAATAATGATGTACTTACAAGATTTAATCATAGGTAAGAACTTGTTATCTAAAAGAAATAATCAATTCTTGAGTAGCAACGATGCACTGGTGAGTAGAAGGAATATGCTCTTGAGTTTGGGTTTAGAAAACTCCAGGGGTCTGATAAGTTGTGATCAGTTACAAACTGTGTAATTGTCTTTGCAGTGTTAGATGTCATTGCCCCTGTGGCAGGAGACCTATCTAAGTCTGAATTTAAAACACAATTAAAGTCCTCAGCCATTATAATTGTATGACTGTTCACATTAGGAATGGATGCAAATACATTTTGGATGAAATCCCTATTATCCACTTTGGGTGCATAGATATTTATCAAAATCACTTTATAGTTAAATAAATAACCTATCACAATCACATATCTCCCTTCAGGATCAGATATTACATCTGATACTACAAATGAGTCTGTTCTATGTATAAGAATTTGCACACCTCTAGTTTTCTCTGTAAAGCTGGAATGGAATATTTGACCAGTCTAGTCTCTGTGCAGCAGAAACATCCTTGCTTAATAAGTGGGTCTCCTGTAAAAATACTATTTTAGTGTTTAGACCTGTTAGGTGAGAGAATACTTTCTTTCTCTTTAATTCGTGATTCAGACCTTTAACATTCCAGCTCACAAAGCTAACTATTCTGTCATAGAGACATTGCTTCTGAACTTTTGTTTTCATTTTGTTGTCATAACTGAAAATAAGACAGCTTTGACCATAATTTCTAATTTTTCCAGGAGTTATTGCCATAAAGCCTATTGTTACATTGGCACTTATAACTATAATGATTAAAAGGATAGATTAGAGAAAGCTTGCTGCCTCCCCATGTGTGGCTGAACCACACTTCACAAAGTCCTAGTCCTCTGACATACCTAGAGACAGAGCTCATCCAAAACAAAACAAGCCCCCCAGCAGCAGCGTTTGAGGATTAAAATTGAGATATCTCTTGACAGTACAATCCAAATACTATAAGCATGAAATATGATCTTAAACAATCTTGAGATAGTAAACCCAGAGAATGATGTTAAACAGTCTCCGTTAAAAAAAAAAAAAGATTTTTATACATACTGTAATTGTAATCTATACTAATAAAAGGCAAAGCCCTCACTGACTGACTGACTGACTGACTGACTGACTGACTGACTCATCACTAATTCTCCAACTTCCCGTGTAGGTAGAAGGCTGAAATTTGGCAGGCTTATTCCTTACAGCTCACTTACAAACGTTGGGCAGGTTTCATTTCGAAATTCTACGCGTGATGGTCATAACTGGAAGCTGTTTTTCACCATTTACTGTAATGGAGATGAGCGCGAAAGCCGTGGGGGTGGAGTTTTGTGTGACATCATCATGCCTCCCACGTAATCACGCAGTACGTAGAAATCCAGGAAGCGCTCCAAAAACTGCTGAAGAAAACATGCATTATATAATTGAGAAGGCAGCGAAACAATAAGAAGCGAGCGAGTGACATATACTACCATATTCATGAGTGGTGCTACTACGGAAACAAAGCAAGGTGTAAACCTAAACTTTAAATTAAGTTCATAGACAGGCTGCCGCTGGCGTTTATAATTTAGTGCCTGCCCATATAAGGCCGTCCGTCAGCGGCAATCCAATAGAAACACTGCCACTAAATATTCACGGGTGAAGGACTGTGCTTATGCAGAGGAAGATGAGATGGTCAGGGTGGTGTTTGGCACAAACTCAGCGAAACTGCGAGAGAAACTTTTAAGTGCCGGGTCTTAGCTGACATTACATACAGCCATGGACATAACACGAGATGGCACCAGCACAGCTGGGAACCTTCGATGCAAGAACACCAAGCGGCTCACGTGAACTGACGCAGTGCACAGACAAAAAGCAACAGTTCCAAAGAGCGCTGAACAAAAACAGAATTACACAATTGAGAAGGCAGCAAAAAAATATGAAGCGTCTGATACATACAAGCATATTCATAAGTGCAGCTACTGCAGAAACAAAGCACACGGTGCAAAAAGTGAATGTCCCGCTAAAGGAAGACAGTGTAAAAAAAAACCTGTGCATGCAGTGTGTCACATCTTAGATAAAGAGGAAGACGAGCTGTTTATTGATGCAGTAAGAAACGAATCGATAAATGAAACCTCTTATCTTTACGATTGACAAACACGGAATGTAACTTGAACACACCACATCGTACAAATATGAACCTGATTGAAACAAATAATGATAATCGAATCCTTGATCACAGCAACACTCAATAACACTCACAAAACAATTACTGTATATTGACAATCATGTTATGTTATTTTTAAAATGTTCCCTTTTCTTTTTCATAGCTTCTTTAACACACTACGTCTCCGCTGCGAATATATATATATACCCCGATCTACATACTCTCAAATAGATAAGCTACACACCGTGGCGCAATTGTAGAGGCTTCGCCTCTATCGCCTACATCCGAGGTTCGATTCTCGAGAGGGGATGTACTGAGTATGTACACGCGCTTCTCGGTTCATTTTAACATCGCATCTCCTTGGTTTGAGACGTATGAAAAAATATGCGGTTAACGCAGAATCATGTTACGTTATTTTTAAAATCTTTCCTTTTCTTAGCACAAGCACAGCTGAGAATGTACAGCTATGCATGTACTCCATAACAAAATAAACGCATTTAATCACACTTTCAATTCCAAGCAAAGTGGAACTTTTGTCAATGCATGATTACCTGGTACATCGATTACACTGATGCACACATCACAGCTACAAAAATGTTAGAGTCGGAATGAAGCGCGTTCCTACGACTGATCGGAGGAAAATTTCATTTCAAAAAACTACCCGATCGAAGCCTTGATAAAAGCATGGTTTTGTGCACACTGAAAAGCAAGCAAAATTAGATGCATTACAGACAGCGGACTTTATGGCTCTTACTGGGGATCATTGGACTTCCGTGACCGTTAGTAATTCTAATTACATCTAATTACAAAATGTTCAATGATTACACTGTTTTAGCCTAATGTACAAAATAATTTTGGCTAAGGTTACTCAGAGTTTAAAGATTAAGTTGGTCAAATTACCTTTTATGTTTCTGACTTATTTTTTTAAGAAGAAAAACTGCACTTTATGTTGAAATTTTGGTTATTATTATTTAAAGACAATACCATTCTGAAAATGTACTTAAAGTACTTAAACTACCACTTTATTTTTAAGTCTGCCCAATTTTAACCAGGGATGATATTTTTGTTTCTGTTTTGAATTCAAATGCAGTTTAAAAGCATTTTTTTTTTTCAGAAATTAAAAGAGCTTGAGTTTACAATATTCATGTCCATGTCTATTATTTGATTCTGTCGCCCACTAAAACCCTTTTAAATTAAAAAAACACATTTGCGATTTGGGGCAAATTTACGTGTGCGATTACATACGATTAATCAAGATTAATTATTACACAGCCTCTAATTAATTGGATTAATTTTTTTAATCGAGTCCCACCCCTAATATATATATGTAGATTTGTATATATATATGTGTATATACAGTATATATGTAGATATGTATATGTGTATATATGTATATATATATGTGTGTGTGTATATATATGTGTATATATGTATATATATTTATATGTATATGTATATATATGTATATATATATATATGATGTGTATATATATGTTTATATATGTGTGTGTGTGAGTGTATATATATATATGCCAGCAACACTCATGACAATGACAAAACAGTTACATTGTCAATCATGTTACGTTATTATTAAAATGTTTCCTTTTCTTTTTACTTCTCTGCTGCCAAACGCGGGTATTTTGCTATGTTATGTGTATATATATATATATATATATATAGAGAGAGAGAGAGAGATATGACAACAACACTCATATCAATGACAAAACAATTACATTAACAATCATGTTACGTTATTTTTAAAATATTTCCTTTTCTTTTTCATAACTTCTTTAACACAGTACTTCTCCGCTGCGAAGCGCGGGTATTCTGCTAGTTAAAGCATAAATAAAAAAAGTGGCCGAGAAGGAAAAAGGATGTATAATTACAGTACCAGTATCATTGCAAGCGAATCAAACAGCCAGTAAGATCTTCTTTGCCATGCCATAGGAGGATGTGACTCATAATCGTATTTTGAAAAAAGTGCCGGGATCAGTTTTCTTAGCTCTTTTTCTGCTTCCTCCGTAGAGGTAAAGATGTAGGGCTTGCCTTGAATGTCCACTTTCAGTTTGGCAGGATACAAAAGGCTGTATCTGATCTTGGCTTTCCGTAAGTGTCGTTTAATGTTGTAAAAAGCAGCACGTTTAGCAGCTGTTTGAGGGTGAGAAATCAGGGAAAATACGAATGTGGTTATTTTCAAATATAATCTCTTGTTTCTGTCTGAGAAGTAACATTATATGTAATTTAGATTGTAATTTTTTTGGAATGCACGCTAAGAGTCCTAGGTTTAGAGGTATTTGATCCCTGTATGCGGTAAGCTGCTGCTATATCGGTGTCTGATTTGAAGTCCTCTCCAATTATTTTAGAGAATAGTTCAGCTACGAATTTCACTGGGTTTGAACTTTCACGATTCTCAGGGAGACCTTCAATTCTAATATTCCTTCTGCATCCATCTTCCAGTGCAGCAAGTCTGTCTTTGAGTATTTTGCATTCGGAATGTGAAGCCATTGCTTTTCTGTCAGGGGCAGATGGCAGTTGTTTGGCTATTTCAATTCAAGTTGTGAACATTTGCTTAACGTCTTCCAACTGAGTACCAAGTGCTTTCAGTTAATTCTCAAACATTTTCCTGAATTTGTTTCTCAATTTTTTCTAGCATACCTTTGAAGGCTGCCTCAAAGCGATTATTTACACATTTCTCCTGGTCTTTAATATCCTGCAACAGCTTCTCGATTGTCTTGTGTATGTCCTTTATTTCCTTCCTTATATCATTTCTTTCTTTCTTTATATCTGTCTTGAGCTCCTTTATGTTGGTAGCAATTGTGGTGATCTTTACCTTCAGTTCAGACAGATCATTTTGATCTTCGTGCTCTGCGGGTGAAGTGGCAAGCCCAGCTACTCGATGCTCCCGGCTTGCGAGGAGTAGATGATAATGCAGAAGGCAACGCCATTTTCTATTTCAATGAATCTTCTGGAATCAACGAGCTATCGTGACCTGAATCACTTGCACATTCGCTTCCACTTTCACTCTTGGCTGGAGACTATGCAGCGACATCAGGTCCCGGGAAATCTGTGCTTTCGCTTGTCTGTTCCAGGTCAGTCTCTGAAAGGCCGTACCTTGAACTTGTATTTGATGCCTGTCTAGGCTTGGATGAAGCTTTAGCTTTCTTTCCTGTTTCTTTCTGAGCCCCTCTCCTGCTGCTCATGTTTATATTTGCTTGCATATACTGTAATATAACCTCCTTGTGTTAGGTAAATAGAAGATACCTCGGGTTGAGAAAAAATAAGAGGAAAAAATTACACCACTGCTAATGGAATTCTGCTTGAGACGTCCATCTCCTGTAATGGATGAGACCAAGTCCCAATTTTTTTTTTTCAATTTGAGTGGAAGTCTTTATCATCTTATCTGGTTTGCTTCCTTTCTTTACCTGATCCCATCAACTTTCATATGTTAAAACTAATTAAAAACTGTAAAAAAGCTTACAACTGTAATAAAAATTGTTAAAACAGGAGTTTTTGTAGCATTAAATGTATACACATTTAATCATTGAAAGGTAATTCAAAACTTTATATTATTAAATACATTCTGTACTATACAGCATATATAATTTTATTTAAACCATTCAGTTTTGTGTAACACATAAAATGTTAGGTTTATTTGACATATCGAACTAAAATGTACTTCCTTTTAAAACACAGAGTAATATTCAATATCTTCAAAGAGAAGAAAAAGAAAAAATTGAAAATTGCAAAATGGAAGTTGTTTGTTCCTTTATTCTTTTTCAAGAAGTTCTTTACAAAGTAGCTAATTTTTTCAAATACTGTATGTCACGGTGTACAAGGTAATGCATCCTTTTTAAGGGGATCTAATACAAGGTCATATACTCTGTCTGTTATTTTCAAAAACCACTGCCTTTTCATACATTTAGACAGAATTAAGGCAACAACCTAGGATCACTTCAGCCAGATAGACTAAATTATGCATTGCTTTCAAAGTTAATAAAAACAAGAATCTGATTTTTAGCACTTTTCTGTCAAATGGAAAAAACTGAGCATCTTTGTCTCCTATTAACATACAGGGTGGGCCATTTATATGGATACACGTTAATAAAATGGGAATGGTTGGTGATATTAACTTCCTGTTTGTGGCACATTAGTATATGTGAGGGGGGAAACTTTTCAAGATGGGTGGTGACCATGGTGGCCATTTTGAAGTCGGCCATTTTGGATCCAACTTTTGTTTTTTCAATAGGAAGAGGGTCATGTGACACATCAAACTTATTGGGAATTTCACAAGAAAACAATGGTTTGCTTGGTTTTAACGTAACTTTATTCTTTCATGAGTTATTTATAAGTTTCTGACCACTTATAAAATGTGTTCAATGTGCTGCCCATTGTGTTTGTGTTAACAAACAAAACCACCGCTATAGGTCTGACACTAACCCACATTGGATAGATCCCTCCAAGACTGTTGGAACAAAAAAATTGATGGTATGGTGTGGTATATGGGGTACAAAGATAGTGGGGCCATTCTTCATCAATGGAAACCTCAAGGCCACTGGATATGCAAAATTGCTAGATGATGATGTGTTTCCCTCTTTATGCACTGAAGCTGGCACGTTCCCTGAGTTTTTCCAGCAAGATGGTGCACCACCACATTATGGGTGTCAGGTCCGAGCATTCCTAGATGAACAGTTTCCTGGAAAGTGGATTGGTCGTCGTGGGCCAGTTGAATGGCCCCCAAGGTCTCCCGATCTGACCCCCTTAGACTTTTATCTTTGGGGTCATCTGAAGGCAATTGTCTATGCTGTGAAGATACGAGATGTGCAGCACCTGAAACTACGGATACTGCAAGCCTGTGCTAGCATTTCTCCTGCAGTGTTGCTATCAGTGTGTGAAGAGTGGGAGAAGAGGGTTGCATTGACAATCCAACACAATGGGCAGCACATTGAACACATTTTATAAGTGGTCAGAAACTTGTAAATAACTCATGAAAGAATAAAGTTACGTTAAAACCAAGCACACCATTGTTTTTCTTGTGAAATTCCCAATAAGTTTGATGTGTCACATGACCCTCTTCCTATTGAAAAAACAAAAGTTGGATCCAAAATGGCCGACTTCAAAATGGCCACCATGGTCACCACCCATCTTGAAAAGTTTCCCCCCTCACATATACTAATGTGCCACAAACAGGAAGTTAATATCACCAACCATTCCAATTTTATTAAGGTGTATCCATATAAATGGCCCACCCTGTATATCAGACAAAGAGCAAGACTGTAAATCTAATTTAGAAAAGAACTTCAAATAAATTAATTCAATGCTACTCATCAGCACCTTCAGACTTTACTGCAGCTTTTGAATTTTTTTTATTTTAATTATTTTATTTCTTAATATATAGGGCTCATTAAAATATACAGAATCACTAAAATGTGTCTACATGCTTCACAAATATATTAACACAAGCTTTTGTTATTGTTGTCCTTGTGAGTTTTGGCTGGAATGGTTGAGCTAAGACATGGCAAATGAAATGTTTTTCTTAGAGGCTTACAATAAAATAAACAGCAGGTAAGTATAGTAGCTTGATTGCTGTACTCAAGACCTCTGAATTAACTTGTCAAATTGCTTACTGGTTGAGAGGAACATTTTTTTAGTCAACTGCAGATTGCCACAAGAAGTGATACATGGATGATTACAGCCTCAGCTTGTGGGATTGATCTTACATTTCCTGTGCATGCATCAGCTTCTGGCAATTAATGGATCTCAACAAAACTACACTGGTGGTAAAGATAAAAAAATGTACTACTGCTGTTAGCAGTGTGACATTTTGTATGGAATCCAATGGCCTGTGGTGGCATTTATAGCTGGACAAGACAATCCTCTGCCAACAACATATATGTGAAGTGGAAAGAAACTATTCAGACCCCTTCACTTTCTGCAGACCTCATTGTGTTGTAGATGTAATTTTGAATAGATACACTCAATAACCGTTAATCACAAAGTGAAAATGTGTTTTCAGAAAGGTTTGCAAATTTATTAAAAATCTGAGTATTCAGACCCTTCATTCAGCACTTTGTAGAGCCTTATTTGGCAGCAAGTACAGCTTTCAATCTCCTTGAGAATATCTTGAACTCCTTGAGCTTTGGACACTGCTTTTGGACAGTGTATCATATTCTTCCTGGCAGATCCCCTTAAGCTCCATTTGATCGGAAGGGACGAGTCTGTAGACTGCCATCTTCAGGTCCCTCCACAGATGTTCTATGAGGTTTAAGTACACCCTTTGGAAGGGCCACACAAAGATAGGCAGACTTGTGTGCACTCTGGAGCATATTTTTTCAAGGACCTCACTATATTTGGCTGTATTCATTCTTCATCCAATTGTGACTAGTCTTTCTGTCCCTGCCACTGAGAAGCATCACCATAACTTGATGCTGCCACCATTATGCTTTACTGTAGGGATGGCATTGGATAGGTGATGAGCAGTGCCTGGTTTTTATCAGATATAGTCTTGGAGTTCTGTCCAAAGACTAAAACTTTTGTCTTATCAGACCAGAGAATATTTTTCCTTGCGTACTCATAGTCCTTTAAATGCTATCATATGCTTTTTACTCAAGAGTGGCTTCTGCCTAGTCACTCTACCATAAACAACTGATTGATAGAGTTTTGCTGAGATTGTCGTCCTTCCAACAGGTTCTCCCATTTCAGTAGAGGATTTCTCAGGCTCTGTTTAGAGTGACCATTATGATCTTAGCCACCTCCCTGTCCAAGGCTCTTTCTTGCCTGGTTGATGGCCAACTCTTGGAAGAGTCCTGGTGGTTCCAAATGTCTTCCATTTCACCATTACTGAGGCCATTTTGCTCCTGTGAATGCTCAAAGGTTTAAAAATGTTTTTGTACTCTTGTCCTGATCTATGCCTCATACACAATTTGATTGCAGAGGTCTACAGAAACTTCATCGAACTTCATGGCTTGGTTGTTATCCTGACATGCAGTGTGAACTGTGGGATTTTATATGCACAAGTTTGTGCCTTTGTAATCAGTTCAGTTTGTAATCTGTACAAGAATGGCATGTGCTGGGGGCTCAGCTCCGCTATAAAAGAAAAGCTGTCTGCTCAAGTTGTTTGAACTTTGACCTTTGCCAGAGACTTAGCATTGAAGTAAACTTTAATAATAAGAATCAGACAAAGATGAAAAGTTGGGACACCAAATGGGAAACACTGTATGATTATCCTCGGCAGAAGGGATGGGTCGAAGTTGCCAGAAACTGGAAGCGGTATATTTCACACTGTTGATCCCCAGGCAAAATGACAGTAAAAGTGGCAGTAAGTGACAGTGCCAACCCATGGCTCAAGGTGGAATTACCGACAGATGAACCCTGAAGTTTTCTTCAGATCTCATGTGTGATAAAAAATAATCTCTTAGGAAAAACAAATTTGTGTTTTGGATGTTGTTCTATTAATGGGTTTAAATGTGAAACAACTTCTGTGAATCAAAATGTGCTATGTATTTGCCTATTCTGCTCTGTTTTATTGAAATACTTTTATTATCTCCTCCCCTCCTAAATAAATAAAGCTGCTATTCCTTTGGGCTTCAGCCTGTCCTTCTAAACATTATAGTGTTAAAGTCTCCCATTGTAAGTTTTATGATTTACCTCAAAAATAACCAAAAGGAAGATGGGGATCAAGGAGAAAATCTCTGGCCATTCATATAACTGCTAAATGAATTTAATTAATAACATTAAATCCACAAAATAAGATTCCAGTAATTCAAAACAAAATGATAATTTAATACTAAAAAGTAAAAAAAAAAGAGATTAAAAATACAAATCTTAATTCTAAATATTTCAATAGGGACAAACTTTCCAAAAGATAAAAATGCAAACACAATATATAAGAAAATTCAAAAGAAAATGGGCAAAAGGATTAAAGAATCTAATAATACAGGTAATTCTACCAAAAATCCTAAATATCAAACCAAAGGTCAAATGCAAAAGGCAAGTTGTAAATTGTCAAAAAACCTTAAAAATCAAAAGATCAAAAATTTTAAAGGAGAGCAAATACACAGTGAAGTAAAGCTAAATAATCTTAATATGCTCAAAGATTTGGAAACCATGTGTTTATAGATTTTAGTTACTGTATTTTGACCTTGGCAATTACTTAAACTGGCAACTTAACACAACTTAATTATTAAATATGGAACATTACACTAAACTAATAAAAACACTAAACAAAAAGTTATAATTAAACTGAAACAGATCATTGCATGGAAGGCAGGATGAACAAAACAACAAAGACAAAATAACAAAATTCATAGTAGAACAAAAGAGTTGTTCTGAAGAGCACATGGAATCATAAAGGGTTCAGAAGAATAACGTGAAGTCAGTTAATAGTGTAAAAGAGCTTGATTGGTTCTTGACTCTACCAACAGAAAGCAAATGAAAACATGTGGCTTTCATGGATGGGTATATAGGGGAATGCACAATGTGACATTCATTTCCAAAGTTTCAGAAAAAATGGACCGCAAGACTTACAGAAACAGACATAACCAAAATTGATCTGTATAGTCATTATGCAGAATGTTATGTTTGGTGAAAACTAAACACAATGTTTTGCCAAAAGAATTGTATACCAGCCATCAAGGAAGATGATGTAGGAATGATGAAATAGGGTTTATGTGCAGCCAGATCACCTAAATGCCTCATGATCACAGGGTTCACCATGATTTCTTCATACTAGAGTAATCTTAAAAAAAATGTAAAGCCATATGTCTGACTGCTAAAGCATGGATCTCGGTTATCAAATGGTGTAATACTCCTACAGTAAACACTCCAGTAAAGCTTTAGTGGAATGGCTGAAAAATAAAAGAATCAAAAATATGGAATGGCCAAGACAAAGTCTGGACTTGAAACTCATTAAGATGTTGTCTTAGTACCTTCAGAACTGTAGATTAATGTATGCCATGCAGGACAGGAAAACTGAAGGAGTGGGTCAGAATTCTCACAGTCATCATCATTTTATGAGATCGATAATCCTGTATAAAAAATGACCTCTTTATGTTATTGCTGCTCAAGTTAGTCCTTTAAAATACTGGATTATGGAATGTACTTTACTTATTCACATATGACTTCTAAAAGTTAGAAGTAAAATCTAGAAAGTTGGAAGTAAAATCTGTTTTATGTTGTCATCTGAGGTTAGATTTTTGCAATCTTGGGATTTGGGGAGGGCTAAATTATCATTACTATGTCCAGATATTTAAACCCATTGAACTGAATGGCTTATCCTTGTGCAAATTATGTCCCAATCAAGAGCAACTTCTGCACCATCGAATAGTGAACAGTAGCCAAGTCTTCTAGTCCTCTGTCTTTGACAATTTAGAGTTTGAGTGGTGAAATATATGCTCAGATGCCTCTAGACGCTTGAATCAAAAAACAGAAGCTCTGAGCCAGCAACAATATACACAGTCCCACAGGAGCCACAATGTTCATAAATACAGAACACATTATATTTTAATATATTTATGAATAAAGAAATTATTTATGCTGCAAAGTGTATGGAATACCTACATCTTTTTAAAGTGATACATAGCTGAACCAATTTTACATCTCACAGCACACAAGGTCACCTTAAATTTGTGTAGAGCACTAGGAAAAAGCAAGTTGACTGATATAAAAGCATTCAGTTTGAGTCTGTTTACCTGTCAGTAAGACACATCACTAAATGTTTCGATACTTCACATACTGACAATTTTGCTGTCCAAAGTCCTGTCACTCTGTAATGTACATTAATATTTAATATTTGATAATTGTTTGTAAATTGTCTTTTGTGATGGATGGCCCGGGAATGGAAGGATGGGGGAAGGCAGTTACCTGCCGACACTGCTTCCCTCCAGCTCTCCTGGAGTGCAGTGGTATCCCAGATTCCTGCAGGGAACTATGGGACAGGGAGTTCGGAAACACAGCCCTGCTGGGTGCAGTGGGTGCTGTCAGAGGACATGGGGACGTATTCTTTCCTTATAGCCCGGAAGTACAAGGTAGTCACGAGGACAGAAGCCCCAAAGTACTGAAGAAAATCCCTGTTCTTTATTAGACCCGGAAGTGCAAGCCAGTCAAATGATCCGAAAGACAGAAGCACTTCCGGGTCAAGGACTATATAAGGAACTGTTGGAGACAACAAGCGAGCCGGAGTTGGGAGGGTGTAGGACAGAGCTTGCTGGGAGGAGTAGAGGAGAGATTTGTGTGCTTTACTGTTATTGTAGTTGTTGCCTGTTTATTGTGGTAGAGGTGCTTTGGGGTACTGTAGAGGAAGAAAATGAAACAACTTCTTGGTGTTTTTATCCTGTGTCCTGCGTCCGTCTGTTGGGAAAAGGTGAGCAACAGTGCCACCAAGCGGCCATGCTGTTACACTTTTATATTTAAAAGGAAGAAACAACCTTCTGATAAGTAATTATATATTCTGTATAAAGGTTTAAAACACTATATAAAGAGTCATTTTCAGGATGTTGTGTTTTATTGATCAGAATAGCTGTATTTTATGTTGTTACCCACTTTTACTTAACCTTGTAAAGGTGGTGCTTTGATAGTCTGTCAGTGTTGTCAGAAGTGTTGGTTTAATTTGTACAAGTTTCAAATACCAAAGGCAGAGGACAATTTACTGTATATTCTAAGAGCCAACTACACACCCACTGATGCAAGAGGTGTGTCAGCAAGCTACAGGGTTCCTTTAATTTAGGCTGATACAGAGGCTTACTCTTGCTCTGCCATTTTCCATCCATGAAGGTGGCCAGGCCATCGCTCACTCTATTCAAAAGCCATGTAGGAACAAAGACCAAGGGGATCAGAGACAAATTAAAAAGATAGAGAGCCACTAGGTAGTAACCATATTACTGTAAGATGAACTGCTACATAGGTTGTAATGACATTTTTATCACACTCATTTCCCTTTGTTTATTATTTTGGGCATATTATCTACAATGCATTTTCTAACCGCCTGTTCAGGTACTCTGTCTAGTTGTGTAGGATTACAGAGGTATAAGAAAGGGGTGGGTATTTAACTATAATGGAAGTGTGATAATGGGATTTGAGGCATTTTGTTAAGGTCTAAATGAGAAAGCAGGGTCACCCTAGAACCTTCCCTCAACAAAATACCCTCCTGTTATAAGTGCTTAAAGCGAGCTTTGGTGTGTTCTACCTACTGACAGATATTAAATTATTTCCCAAAGCATAATGCTTGCCTGGCAGGCATTTGATTGTGTTGTGCTTGTTGGTTAACAATTTAAACATTTGCAGTACCACCTTCTATGTTGTACATTACGTTAACACCATTGATGATCTCATTATGTGCCAATACATGCCCGGGTACATTCCCTTCCCTCTTTGTTGACTTATGCACTTATGTGGTGCCTTTTCCAGTTTTCAGACTATTGCAGGCACAGAAAGAACCTGAAACATCTATAACCAATGCTTTAGTTTACTCTCTGCAGAATACTATTTATGGATTAGTGCCAGAGGTCAGCATCAAAACAGTTTAAAATAGTGCATGGCATGCTCTTATCCTAAACCACATATACTTCAGTTCTTAGTAAATAAACAACTTTGTTAAAATACTGCTGCCTCTGTATCTGCACTGTTAGTAGCAGACTTTTCCTATGGTAATTGTTCATTCCATCCATTATCCAACCCGTTATATCCTAACTACAGGGTCACGGGGGTCTGCTGGAGCCAATCCCAGCCAACACAGGGTGCAAGGCAGGAAACAAACCCCGGGCAGAGCGCCAGCCCACCGCAGGGCGCACACACACACACACACTCACCCCGACACACCAAGCACACACTAGGGACAATTTAGAATCACCAATGCACCTAACCTGCATGTCTTTGGAATGTGGGAGGAAACCCACGCAGACACGGGGAGAACATGCAAACTTCACACCGGGAGGACCCGGGAAGTGAACCCGGGTTTCCTTACTTCGCGGCAGCAGCGCTACCCAATGCGCCACCGTGCTGCCTGTAATTGTTCAGTATTACAGTTAATTTTTTAAATAATTAAAAGATTTATAAAATGAAAAGAGACAATACAATCTAGCAATTGAAAGTTTTAAAAGTCCATTTAAATACAGAATCCATTTAGTGCTTATGAAACAGGCAAATGTAAATTATTTATAGTAAATAACACATAGAATATTTTAAACTATACTTTTGTCCATTTCCAGAAACCACAGTCTTTCTTTTGCAGTTTACTGGAGCATCTCCTATTAGAATCAGGCACAACACAAGAAACCATGAAAAAGCTTCTAGTTCATTGCAAAGTACATTCACCCATACTAACTCTCACATTGTCAATTTAGAGTCACTAATCAATTTAAAACATGCATCTTTGGGTTGTTAGAGGAAAACTGGATTATCGGCCAACATGAACATGGAGAGAAATTGCTTATAATTCTACACAGTCAGTGAGTGAATCCCATGCTGTTAGGCATCCAGTGTCCTCTTTAGCACAAGGACAGTTTTCAGTTTCCCTGTCATCAAGCATCATTTCTACTCCATATCTTATATCATTCGTCACCTTTTACCAGTCAAACATCACCATTCTTTCTCCATACTCACTTGTCCCTGTTCATCACCTTTCACTCATCACCTATCACTACTAATTGGTCACTCATCTTACATCACTTATTATTTTCAGCCTTTAACAAAACCAGTCAGATGTTATTAGTAGATGTTATGGTGAGAGGAAAACCATGTGCAACAACAAATCCACTAATAGCAGATGTTGCAGGCTTATAAAGATAAGGGAGTAGTCCACTTGAGGAAATTAAAAAAAAAAAAAAAACACTCCAAATTAACTGGCGGAGCCAAGCCAGTACTGAACAGAATGAAGTGCAGATTTTTTTCTATAGCTGATGGAGGTGCTATTTTTTCAGATTGTAATAAGAAAACAACAGGATTGTGCTTTGAGTGAGTAAAAGTAATTTTTATTCTGTTTGTAGGCATTTATTCAAATCCACTGTATAATGAGGCAGTACTAATTTTTAATTAATTTAGGGAGTAAAATAAATCATTTAAAGAAGCCAAAGATGTTAAACCAAAATTGAGTGAAATAAATGAAGAGAGATGGGCCAAAAGCCAGTAATTTTACAAGATACCTATGACATAATAACAGAAAATACATTATGGAAGGGAATTTATAGCCAGGAAATCAGGAAAAACTCATCAAGAAATACTAGATTTTTCCTTTGAAATATCTTGGAACTTAGATGACACTGACTTTTGTACTTCTGCCCTGATGATGTCACATGCCGAACACTTCCTATTGTTCTTAATTAGGAACAGCCTGGTAACAAGACCAAGCAAAATATACGAAATGGTGGCACCCATAATGCAAAGAAAATGATGCAGTGGAAGAATGTATTTTATTTTTAATAGTGTTATGCAGTAAATTCCCCTAAATAAAAATTATATGTATCCACCAAGTTCCTTGGCACCCTAAATTCCCTAAGCAATGCCTAGGTGATTCTAGCAGGCCAAAGAATTACTGCAAAAAAGTAAACACATGTGTGAGATCATGCGACTTTAGTAGGTGTGTGCTTTTTTCAGCATGTCACAGTCTTTAACCAATTTACAGGCATCTTTGTGAAAGCAGTTTAAGTACATTTTAAAATTTGTTTGGTTTGTTCCCTTTAATTGAGGTCCACTAATGTGACTGTCAGCAAACGCAGCAGTCAACAGTGGCAGTGGTTCTCTCTAACGACTGCCTTGGGGTGTTATGTTACCCAGTAAATTATTCTATGTAATTATCTATTGAAATGTAATCATCTGAAATTTTTATGTTCTACAGAATACACTAAAATGCATAACTTTATACATAGTGCATTACCTATATCTTTCAAAATTTATTTTAACATTGCTACAAATTACAGTTGTATTGGTATCAGAGTCAGAAACAAAAGTCACCTGCTTCATCACAATTTGGTATTGTTGAAATGACTACTGGCCAGAAATGTACATTTTGTAATTTTTTTTAACAAATAAGGTTTCCATCCATCGATTCATTTATGATTGAATTTACCTAATCCACCAGAGCCTAACTTGATAGCATCAGGTGCAATGAAGAAATCAGACAGAAAAAAGTTATTTCTTAAAAAAGGCAACAGTAAAATTGAGAAAAAAGAAAAATGCTTCATCCTTAGTCAAAAGCATTTAGCCAAATTAAAAAGCTAGTGACATAGAAGAAGGCTAAAAATTATACAGGTGTTTTTAATCTGGAGTATGGACAGATGACAGATTTTGGCAGAGTGGTGGCTCTGAGGCTAAGGATCTTTGCTGGTATCCAGAAGGTTGCCGGTTCGAATCCCCGTCACTGCCAAAAGAGATCCTAATCTGCTGGGCCCTTGAGCAAGACCCTTAACCTGTAATTGCTCCAGGGGTGTTTTACAGCCCAACCCACACAGCAGCAATGGTGATGCCTCCCTTCCGGATGAGATGAACAACTTCAACACAGTTTGAGGCGCAGAACAAAGAGCCTGAGAGAAAAGTAACACCTTCCTCCACTGACCAGGTACTCTGTCTCTCCATACCTGACGTGTAGAGGACTCTATCTAACATACCTGGTCGTGTGCTCAAAGAATGTGCCAGTCAACTGGCTGGTGTCCTCACAGACATCTTCAACACATCTCTGAGCCAGTCGTCAGTCCCACCATGCTTCAAGTTGACCACCATACCAGTGCCGAAGAAGTCATCAGTGACATGCTTGAATGACTACCGACCAGTTGCACTCACGCCAATCATAATGAAGTGCTTCGAAAGGTTAGTCATGTCACACATAAAGACTAATCTCCCTGCCTTCCTTGACCCTGTTCAGTTTGCATACCGCACAAACAGGTCAACTGAGGATGCCATATGCTCTGCCCTTCACCTCTCCCTGACACATCTGGATAAACATGACACATATGTCAAGATGCTATCATAGACTTTAGCTCTGCCTTCAACACAATCATCCCTCAAAAGCTGGTTGTAAAACTGAGCAGGTTGGGCCTGAACACCACCGTCTGCAATTGGATCCTGGACTTCTTGACAGAGATGCCCCAGTCAGTTCGAATAGGCTGCAACACCTCCAACAACATCACACTGAGCACTGGAGCACCGCAGGGCTGCGTGCTTAGTCCACTGCTCTTCACCCTGCTGACTCACGATTGCACAGGCACGCACAACACCAACCACATCATCAAGTTTATGGATGATACAGCGGTGCTGGGTCTGATAAGCAGGAATGATGAAACAGCATACAGAGATGAGGTGAAACGGATGTCTGCATGGTGTGAAGACAACAATCTATCAATCAATGTTGACAAGACAAAAGAGATAATCGTGGACTTCAGAAAATCACATCCTGCCAACATCCCACTCAGCATCAACGGTTTAGATGTGGAGACTGTTAGGAGTACCAAGTTCCTCGGTATGCAAATTACTGAGGAACTTACGTGGACATGACTTAATCAAGAAAGCCCAGCAGTGACTACACTTCCTGAGGCGGCTGAAGCAAGCAAGTCTTCCCCCTTCCATCCTCACCATGTTCTACAGAGGCACCATTGAGAGTGTTCTGACCAGCTGCATCACTGTCTGGTATGGCAACTGCAACATATCCAACTGCAAGCGCCTGCAAAGGATAGTGAACACAGCAAAGAATATTATTGGGCTGCCTCTCCCTTCACTACAGGACATATTTTACAAACGCAGTGTCCGCAAGGCCTGCAGCATTGTGCAGGACTTTTCACACTTCTGCCATCCAAGAGAAGATACTGCAGCATCAAAGCCAGATCTGCCAGGCTGCAAGAGAGTTTTTACCCCGAAGCTGTCAGACTCCTTAACACCATGCTCCCACCTGGGATCTTCCACACTGCCTCAACCACCTCTAAAAACAGAACTTTTATACATGCAAGCCACTTTCCTGCAAAGACTAGTGTGCATGTAGAAAAGAACTGAAAATCTCATACTGACCTTTAAGTATTTTGACACTCTTGATATCCTTCTGCTGTGAAACATTCTGACCTGTCATTGTTTACACGTCTTAAAGAACTATTATCATACACTGATAATTTCTGTATTATCTATATCTATTATTTATTATTTATTTATTATATTACATATCTATTAACTATATTTATGTATCTACGTAGATTGCAAGTACCATACATTACATCAATGTTCATATTGCTAACTACACGTCAGTATTGCTGCTACTTCTTTGTCTTGTCTTTGCACAATGTCTTGTCTTGTTTGTGTTTTAATTTTAAATTTAAATTTTAATTCTATTTGTAATTTATTATTTGCACGTCATGTTGTTACTCTGTGGACCCTGAGCTTCGCAATTTCGTCTATCTGTATACTTGTACAGTGGAACCTCGGTTCACGAACGTCTCTCAACATGTACAAATCGGGTTACGACCATAAAGTGCGCCAAACTTTTGCATCTGTTCACAGCCACACACTTGGTTGACAAACAAGCCAGTTTCCCTTCCGGTTCGTACACGCCAATGATTTCCGCACATGTTCAGTCTCTCCTTGTACTGTACATTGTTCTCGGTGCATCACGCAGAGGGACTCAAAACTGTAACCTCCTCTCAACCCGCTTCCTCCTGTGGTATAGCAGGTCCACAGCTCCCGTTAAAAAGGCCAGTTTTAATAAATAATCACTGCACTCGCGGCTTAGTGAGGGGGCATGTTGATGTGTGTGGCCGAAGCAGTTCCTGAGGAGTTTGTGATGTGGGCGTTTCTCACCTAAGTGCACAGGTGAGAAGCGGTCCACATCCGTAATTGTTTCCAGGAGCTGCTGATTGCCACAACTACCACACCTCTTCATAAATAGAAGCATGAGTCGGCTAAAGGGAAAAAGAAGAGAACAGGAAAGAACGGGAGGTTGCAGGAGAAGGCAGGAAGCAGGAGGAGTAAGCCGGTGCAGTAGAGAGAAAGAGAGAGAGAGAGAGAGACATCGAGCGCACGAGAGAGAGAGAGCGAGCAAGAGAGAGAGAGAGTGAGCGCAAGCGCAGGCTTGTGTGCAGCCTGGGTGTTTGTCTCAGTGTTATTCAATGTTTTTACATTTTGTTTACTATTTGCATTCTATGGTATGGTATGATTAACTATTTTTGTGCTTACAAATCTTTAAAGAAAATATATATACATACAGTTCGTATGGTCTGGAACGGATTAATTGTATTTACATACAGTCCTATGGGGGAAATTACTTTGGGTCACGACGAAATCAGGTTACAACCAGAGTTTTGGAACAAATTATGGTCGTGACCCGAGGTTTCACTGTATATAGTTGAGATGACAATAAAGTTCACTTTGACTTTGACTTGACCCTGCGATCTGACTCCAAAGGGTATGCGAAAACTAACGAATTTCTAATACAAGAAATTGCATAAGGCGAAATAAAGAACAAAAGATGTTGTGTTTAAGCTCACTCAGTTTCCCTACAGTCTCACGTCTGTTAAATAACTGTGGAAAAGAAGTATAGACCATTAATCTCACAATAAATTATTACCTAGAAGACTGATTTTGTATTTATGAGATTGATTACTTGTAAACTACTGTAATATTTGAGTTAGTATGACTCAGTATCATTTGCAAAGCTTTAGGTTATATACACCTAGGAAGCATATGACTAAATGTCACCTTTTTATATGTGGCCTCAGAGGTTAAATGGTGTTTAATTAGTATGTGCTATATAATTAAACCTTATGGACTAAGCCCTATTTCTTAGCACATTTTTCAGACAAAACCTCAGAGGCTAGACAGCTTAATGTAACATGTTACATTTAATTCAAAGCACAACTATTAAAGAATACTTACCTATTCGGAATACTCAGATTGTGAACCTAAGAAGTTGAGTTATAGCATGTGTGTCTACAGAAAAAGGGTTATATCTTTCCAGCATTAATTACAATGATAGAATGCAAAAAATAGGTTAAATAATTTGCCAACTTGCCTGGGGTGGGGTCTCCTTCATTAATATGTGCAATTATTGAAAGATTTTTCTGACTTACTATGACAGAAATGTACCCTTACAAAATTTATCCCGAAAGGCTCAGCATTACACATGACATAGAAATTCCTAAATTATTTCCAGTGATCTTTGAAGACATAAAACAGGTTGAATGTCCATTTGGCTGAGCGGTGGAAGACTTTCAACAGCTGTGATATTGGGAAGAAAAGTCAGTGTTTTCCTGGAGAAATATAGTCTTTGTAAGATTAAAGGAAGTCTTTCTTCCCTGAAGACAAACGTCAGTTTATTGCTGTCGCAAATGTAATTTCCTTATGCCACATTTCAGAATTTCCTACAACTTTTTAGACTTATGATAAATGGAATCTGAAGAAGGTGTCCAATTTTAAAGTTGATCTCTATTTCATAATCTAGAACGCTCCACAGTTCACATTAACTAAAACTTCTAACACATTTTGAACATTTTGCAGAAAGCAAACACTTTACATAGTATTGCAAATAAACACAGCATAATTTTTATTAAAATCCTAATTGTTACATACTCTGTAAGGTCAACCAAAGTGATTGTAAACTGACATCTCCAGGACCTATGGTTTTCCAAAATTTAATAATTGATTTCTTAGAGGAATTTTTGCAATGACCCTTGTAAAATTTTGATAATTTAGCAGAAGGGGGGTTTTGTTATGTGTGTCTGCAATGAGGAAATGACTTCCTCAGTCACTTCTTTGTGCATCAGTGCAGTATTTTGTGTGTTCAAAATAAAAATGTGTGCATGTCTGTGTTATTTAGATGAAATATTAAATGTGCAATTGGTTTACAGTATATAAAAATTTATAAGAATACATTTTCATTACCATCCATTTTAATTTTCACCCATTTTAAATTTATTTCAGTCATCTAAGTTTTCAGGTATGCAGTTTTTATTCAGCTTAGTTTTGCTTTTATTTTGATTAACAAAGTGCTTTTTTAGTTGTTGTATTTGCAGTTTCCTTTGACAATAATAACCTTGATTCACAGTAACTCCTAAGCCTCTTTTTATTATATGTATTTTTCAGTGTTAGGATACCCTTATGCCTACTCATTTACGTTAGGTAGAGTGCCCAGTGAGGGCTGGGCAGTCTTTTGTCCTTGGAGCCACTGCATATTTTTTTTTGTTTTGTTTGTTTTTTTTGTTGCCTCAGCTATCTGACTTTATCACTGGATGCATCTTTAGAGACTTACATTATGATATTGTATATAAGGATGCTACCATTCTACTAATTATATATGTATATTTTATAAAATCATATGGATTTATTTATGTACTTGTCGTTGTTACTTATGTGTTAATATTCTTTCGTAATCTTCCTTTTTTTCTTTTCTTGTATCTTTCTCTTTGATATCTTATAAAACACTTTTAGCTACATTCTTTGTATGAAAGTGCTATATAAATACATTTTATTGTTGTGCCACTAATTCTACTATTTTTACTTTCTATTTATTTTTTTTTACTTTATATTCTCTCACATTTCTTCCAAAGTCTGAATTCTGCCTCAATCCCACCTGTAATGATTTGTCTTATTCTATCTGCCATTCCTTCTTGCTTGCAATCATTAACAAATCTCAATCAGCATTTTTTCCTTAGACTGCTTGTGGAAAAGAGAAGTGGTCCCAGAACTGACTCCTCAGAGACTCTAATTTTTACTTCACCTAGTTCCAAAAAGGTCTATGCACTGTGAATGACTGCTTTCTGTTTTTAAGCCACTTTTGTATCCTCGTGTACACTGTGCCTTAAACTTCCATTTCTTTTAGTTTTATCAACAGCCTCTGTAAAGGTAACAGAAGCTTTTTCTAATATAAAAATAAATAATTTTTACATACAGCTCTGACAGTATTTTATTAGTTTTTGTTGCTTACTCATACAATTCTAGCATGTTGATGAAATGTGATTGCCATGAAAACCCATGTTTAATTTTTGTTGATACACCTGCTCTTGATGTATGCTGCTCATTCATTTATTTAATAATAAATTCTATTAATTTTCCAGTAGTAAATGTTAATTTAAGTAGTATATAATTACTAAGGTCTGCCTGATCTCTGTTTTATACAAATATGTTTTCTAGAAATTAGAAATACAGTAAGTGTTGAGAATATTTGCAATTTCTTTTTCAGCATATATCCTTAATGTTTTTAATATACTTCACCTCTTCCTTGAATGTTTGTTTAGTGCTAAAACACTAAAAGAACCCTTAATAGTCAAGTTCTGAATTTCCTGTCTATTTTTAGTTAAGTGCATTTCAGCATTGCTGGTCTCACTTTAAACATCCCACCATGCTCAGAAAACATATGGTAGCACTGACGATGTTGATCTGATACATATTCTACAGCTGCTTTTAGTTTAGCAATTTGTTCCTTATCTGCTTATCCAACAATGAGTATCATTAAACTTCACAAATTGTGGGATGAAATTGTCCTTCACTCTGTGTACACACTACTGTTTTGTTCACACACTAACAATGCCTTTTAGCCTTTGGTTCTCAAAGTTTCAGTTATAAATAAATTCCCCATTGGATTTTTTTTTAAGTCAGTTTAACTGACTTCAATTCCATTATGAATTGTAATTTGAGGAAAACTAATAGTAAACAAAATGTAAAGTAGAATAGAAGAGAAAGTACAAAGAAATGTGCCACTCATTCCTTATTTGTTTTCTCAGTCAAACTCAAAATTCTTCTTAAGAAAAATTGGGGTGCTAAATTATTCCAGAGAACATTTACACTAATACATGCAACTTTGCCAATTCACATGATAATATTCTGCCTCTTGAACTCAATAAATATATATTTTTACAGAGGAAACAAATATGAACTTGTGTCTGTCTGTGAAATGTCAAGACCCTTTATCCTTAATTTGTATTCAAGAACCCAGGCCTGCGTAGAAATGCTGCAAAGTGTTGTCCTTAAGTGCTGTTTACACTGTCTAATTTCTAATATTTTCTTTACTTTTTGTCCATAGTAAATATTTTTAATGGAGGATAATTTGACAAATTTAATTGTTCTAACACTTAAAAATAAAATGCAGTGGTTCTCACTATTAAGTTAGAAATGCAGCATTTGAGGTGACTTCATAACCTGTTACTTTACTGACGTACAGCAGGTTACTCAGAAATAAGAAATCGTGTTTGCTGAGCAGGTTCAGAAAATGGACTGAAGATGTATTTTTCATACCAACTTTATCCAATTTGACATTCTTGTTAGTTTGCTTTTTCAAGAACAAGTTATTCATATTATTTATAAGAAGTCAGATAGTGTAGGTATCAGAGATGCCCTTTAATATGAATATCAGAAATATTGATTTTTTTCTGGGTAAAAGATGCATAGATGTGAGTAAAATATACAAGCTATTGAAATCATGGTAACAAGGTATTTACTCCCACCCAAGATCATGAACAAAATTCTAGCAAAAAATATAAACACATACAATAAAACTTGTATTTGAAAACACAAGTAAGGTTCTAACAAACCTGGGTCTCCACACATAACAGTGGTTTGTCTCCGTACCCTACATGCTCATTGTTTTCACACCAGGTAGCTCTTTCTTCTAATGGAAAGGGACCTGTTGCATCTTCCTCCCACTTTCAGTTAGGCTACCCCTTTCAAATAATTAATGCCTTATTCTGGGTCACTTCCCAGGATCAACACTCTCCTTGAATCCACTTTGGAAACATTGCACCCTATTCTCTGCCTACACTTCTTTTAAGATCTGGAGCAAAATTTCCTTCCTTTTTCTTGAACTCCATCCCCACCCGAATGTGGTTATTACAGCCGAAAAGCATGCCAGTCAGCTAAGATACCAGAACCTATATTTCATCCTGAGACCCTTCTACCTTCTAGACACAAGATAACAGCTATCTGATCATGTGAAATTCACGTACAGCACCCAAATATTTTACCCTGTTAGATTCAATGTTTTATTGCCCGGGTACATTTGTAAAATGTTTATTTAATAATAAATGTTTTTTTAATTAAAAACACTGTACACTTAGCTGTTTCTCCCAGCAAATTATGGCTGCCAATGTAAACAGTGCAATACATAAAGGTAATTCCAGAAAGTAATGTGACACAGATTTTTATGCTTATTTAAAGGTGTTATGGACAAATTACTTCATAAACACCAAAGAGTCTTCAGCCATCGCTATGAATGTTCTTTATTTAAACCCACTGATGGAGCCCCCATGTGCCTTGTTCAAAGCATCATGGCAGGCTGAAGAAATGTGACATAGAGCTTCCTTTAATTAGCTTGGTTAATTTACATATAATAACTGCAAACATTTCATACACACTGTCAACATACAGATAAATGATATGGTCCAGAAACATACCTCTGCTATTATGTATTATGTAAAGGCCCAAAATAGGTAACCTAATTAAGAGTTTAGGGTGAATATTTGGTTAAAAGAAATATAACTTTCTAAAGACATCAGGTTAGGTGGATTTGTGTTGCTAAATTGGTCATGGTGTGTGAGTGTGTGTTTATGTGTTCACCTTGTGATGGGCTGGCATCCTGTCCAGGGATTGCACTTGCCTTGGCCTATGCTTGCTGGGTTGAGCTCCAGCTCCCCTGCAGCCTTGCTCCAGATTACACAGGCTTAGAAAATGGTATGGTAAGTTACATGTAAACTGTTATCTGTGAACAAAATATAAAGTTAAATGTTACATATGATCTCATGTTCTAATTTGAATGTGCTGGTGCAAATGTCAGTATGTTCTAGTTAAACATGCAGGCAATTTAAATTGCTTATAGAAGGCTTGTACAGTCAAGTACTACCTTTTCTTGTAATCTCCAAACTTGTGCAGGCATTTGTTTTACTGTGGTAAGAAATCATTGATTCCCACCCACAAGAAATCAATGTCAAAGATGTGAGTTTCGAAGTGTATGGTATGTCACATGCAAAGCACTGTAGCACATTACTTTTTCCATTTGACAATTAACTTTGCTGAGGGTTGTGCCATTGTCATACAAATTTCAAAGGACACTATGCACCTCTATGTTTACCATATTTCAAGATGCTGTGCCATTTTCATACATAGAAGTAGATGTTGTGGCCTGTAGGGGGCGCTCAGCTCCCCAGACCCAACACAGACGGATGCAGGACACAAGTTCATCCACTCAAGTTTTTTATTTTTTAGTGGGAAGCGCTTTCACTCGATTCCCACCTGCTCAGCACAGTACAGAATGCACCAATAATACAACAAATACAGCACTCTGTCTCCTTCTGCCTCCTGACTCTGGCTCCAGGAGCAGTGACGATGGGCTCCTTTTATGCGGCACCCAGGAACAATTCTGGTGGCCCATTAGTATGATCTGGAAATAGTTCCAGCTGAGGCAGAAGCCCAACGTAGTAGGGCTCTGCAGCCCCTGCAGCACCTCCTAGCAGCACCCACAGAACTCTACAGGCCTGTGCCGAACTCCAACTCCAATGGAGCTCTGTGGGAGCCAAGACACCACTGTAACCCAATGGGGCTGTCATCTATCACTCCCAGGAAGATTATGCCCTGAGCCTCCTCCCTACCTACCTTGGTCTTTCCACTATAGATGGCAGGTCGTCTATAGTAAATGTTCAGTTATACCTTTTAATGGCTTGAAGCATATTTGCACATAATTGTTTAACAGAAAAGTTTCATAAACTCTGTGTTTAATGTGAGTGGCCTTAGAGCTTACTTTTTGAATACTCTTGTATGATATGCAACAAAATAGTGTTAGGCTAGTGGCAGGAAAATACACATACAGGTATACTGTATTCATTAAAACATGTATTAAAAAGTGTATTAATGGGTAATTACGCATCACATGAACATATATTCTATGTATTTGTAAAAGGAACTCTTGCAGTTTTTCTTAATCTCACAAGTGCTCGCTAGGTTTAAGTGACCCCTTGTGTCACATGGCACACAACAATCCTACTTTGTAATTTGTCCCAGACCCTTCATAGCATGTCATTATGGATGGATGACACGGCAGCCACAATGCATTCTTCTTTTCTCAAGCACATCCACCCTGCAATTTGGTGTATTCTCACATTTGTATGATTCTTACTTACTGAGTATAGTGAAATCACTGAGAAAAATGTCAAACTTAAGGAGAATGGCACTCATTTTAAAGCTGCTTCTCTAAACATTTCATATGAACTTTATAAAAACAGTGAAATAGCAGCTGTATAAATAAATCTTGTGTGTATGGCGTTCCCTTTAAGGAAGTGGATACAAATGCACACAGTGGCCACTGGATGGCATCTATCACTTGTTTAATCTTCATGCACACCCTCTGCTTTTTACAGGTAATGTGGCAGGCAATCGATCAGCATTGTGACTTCACTGGCAAAATGAGCGTGCTGATTTGTTCATATTAGCTTGTTGGCTATTTAATGTACCTTGAATGTAAGAACATTTAGTAACCCTTGAATTGTTTTTTCAGTCTAGCTGTCTGATTTGTAATGCTTTTTCATGTGTATTTTAGATTAGAGCCATAAAATCATTGAAACAGATCATCCTCTATTTACTAGCTGATTTAAACGTGTTATAGCCAGTATATGAAAGGGTGGAGAGAGGAGGAGTTGGATTTCAGCTGTTTTATTTATTAACAGATGCTTATAATGTAAACTGGGACGACCATGGAATGGATGGATTTGTATTGTACATCTCATATAGTTGTGGTTGGCAGTACAGTGGTTGGCAATTGAAGGATGCTCTGATTTTCCTTCCACAGACCAAGCATGCAAGTGTTTGTTTAATTGCTGACTCAAAATTGGTCCTGTATGAGTGAGTGAGTAAGTGAGTGATTGACTAGTGGCACATCCATGGTTTAGTTTTTGTCTTGCACCTGGTGCTTCTAGGATGGGCTCTAACATTTGTGGCCCTTCCATGGATGAGAGGATTCAGAATATCAGAATATGGATGCATTTGGTTGAGGGGGCATTTTCATGTTTCTTTGAGTGCACTTGCTACTTAGCACCTCTGCAAATAAAATATATCAATTGTGATTTTATATACACCTTTCATATATATGGTAACAATTATTAATTACATGAAGTACAACATAAAAAAACCTAAAACATAAAAAACATAAAATTCCAATGCACGTTTTCTGTGGTGTTTAAGTTGTCTCTCGCATCTAAAAGAGATACTGTTTAAGTTAGGAAAGTCCGGGGCTTATAATTAAATGTGCCTTGTGATCGACTGACACTACATGAAAGGCTGGTTACTGCTTTGTACCCTGCACTGTTGAATTTTAGTAAAAAAAAAGTTTAAAAAAATGATTACAACTGTCATATAAAAAATGAAGGAAACACTTTCAAAAATAAGGCTGCTAGAATATCACAGAAAAACAGGGAAGTAAGGAACTGTGTGGGTATAGTTTAACTATTCATTTTTACAACCTATCTAGTCCAGTTAAAGTTGCTGGTTCCTATCCCAGTAGCTTTGGGCAAAAGGTGAAAATTAAAACTTGAAGAGGATGACAATATATTGCAGGGCACACTCATGGACAAACCTACTTAGGGACAATTTAGAATTGTTACAGCAACATAACATCTTTGCAGTGTGGGGAGAAAACATTCACAGATACTGGAAAGATGTGTCAATTTCACAAACATAATGCTTTGATGTAGTTTTAAAATCATGACACTTAAGCTGTGGGGCAGAAATGCTAACCACTTTGCCATAGTGACTGTCCTGTAGAAGCTTACACTAAGATAAGAAATATCTAAATATGAAGTACTTTATAACTCTTATGTCTTTATAATTTTAAAAAGTTCAATTTTTAAAGTTTTCAAAAACACTAATGGTCTCAATTTTCATATTGCAGAATGATGCAGTCAAGACAGAGAGGTTACGGGATTACCTATGGCAAAAATCCCAAGGAAGAGGGCACATGTTTCCTTTGGCCTCACCTCTGCAGCCAAAACACTCGGACAGGACACTGCCAACAAACGTCGTTGCTCCTTTTCAGGCTGATAGAGCCTCTTTCCCACTGGGAGTGGTGAACTTCCCCAACAAACAGTCCATCGACAGTCGTACTCTCCTTTCAGCTCTGGAAGAGTACCTAGTGAAGAAGATAGCCACTCAGAACACTGATGAAAAGAGCCTTGATGGGAAGCCGAAGGTACTGCTTGGTTATACAAGTGGTGCACGTTCATCTAAGAATAATCAGGTGGTAGGCCTTGCTAAAAATGAAGAAATTGACAGCTCCAAAGGCAAGAAAACACTTAATTTGAAACATGACAACGTACCACAGAGGCCAAAAGGTCTGAGCTATAAACCTAGCTCCAACTCAGTGGCTGACAGAGATCCTCTCAGCTTAATGGATGGTAAGATATACGTTTTCCTTTATATCAAATTAAAGATCTTTGCATTTCTTCCTGTATGCAGCATAATGAATGTAAATGAATAAAGTTAAATGAGTACATGAATTGAAGTAAAACTTAAATAATAGTAAATAAATGTACTGTTTTCCTATAATGTGACAAAAATCACAAAAATGGCTAAATTCAAGAGAAAGGGATGAATTCAACATAAATAGATATGCATTGTATAGAACAAATGGTAAAAATCCAAAAAGTGAACATATACATTGGAGGAAACAGAAAATTTAGATATGCATAAAAAGGAATATAAAACAGCTCTTAATGGTAATATTTACAGTTCAGGCCAAAAGTTTGGACACACCTCCTCATTCAATGTGTTTTCTTTATTTTCATGACTGAAGGCATCAAAACTATGAATGAACACATGTGGAGTTATGTACTTAACAAAAAAAGGTGGAATAACTGAAAACATATTTTATATTCTAGTTTCTTCAAAATAGCCACCCTTTGCTCTGATTACTGCTTTGCACACTCTTGGCATTCTCTCGATGAGCTACAACAGGTAGTCACCTGAAATGGTTTTCACTTCACAGGTGTGCCTTATCAGGGTTATTTAGTGGAATTTCTTGCTTTATCAATGGGGTTGGGACCAGCAGTTGTGTTGTGCAGAAGTCAGGTTAGTTGGACGATCATTTATTTTTCAACAGGATAATGACCCCAAACACACTTCCAGGCTGTGTAAGGGCTATTTGACCAAGAAGGAGAGTGATGGAGTGCTGTAAATGGTCATGAAAATAAAGAAAACACATTGAATGAGGAGGTGTGTCCAAACTTTTGGCCTGTACTGTAGCTTAGAATAAAAAAAAAACAGGTGTGAGGCTGAGTATTACACATGTAGTAGAACCAAATAATACCTTTTGAATAACAACAATAAAGCAAATTCAACCGAGGATGCTATTGAACTGACTTTACACACTATTAGGAAACACAATAAATAGTTGAACACAGGAACAGGTATTCACTAGTGTAGCTAATGATTTAGTTTAGATAGATAGATAGATAGATAAGACAACCAAGAAGACATGAGTGATGAGAAATGGAACCGAATAAAAACAGGAATAATTACAAGTGGTTCAAACAACATGGGTAAAATTACGAGAAAAACATTAAGAAACCATAAATCACAGTGGATATGATAAAATACATGAAAAAAGAAGATGGACGAATTGGAAAGAGACCTTGAGGAATTATAAGTGAACAAAAAAGAAACTGAGATGAACCACAGATGAAGTAATACACAAATGTTGGGATGAACAGTGCAAAGAACTTGAATCCAAGGAAGATCAGGAGAAAGGTCATTTCATGTATGCAAAAGTGAGATACATCACAAAAACCTTTAGCATTCAGACAAAAAATAATAGTACAACAATAAACAGTAAAAATAAAGAACCACTAATGGAACCAGGCAAAATAAAGGAAAGATAAAAAAAGCAGAAGAATTGCATGATGCTAATAATAAACCAGTAAAAGGAGAGGTGGAGCTGGAAGAGGTAGAAGAAGTTAATAAAGATGAGATTGGACCAGAATTGATGCAGGAAGAAATGGAACACGGAATAAAAGAACTGAAAAATGGTAACACAGCAGGAACAGACAACATACCAGCAAAAATGAATAAAAATTGTGTGGACAAAGTGAAGTGAGAGCTAAAAAGATTTTACAAGAAAATTTATAAAGAAGGAGAATGACCAGATGACTTTAGGGAAGTGGTGTTAATACCAATACCAAAGAAAAAAACAAATGCAATAAATTGTGAAAACTATAGAACAAAAAGCTTATTATCATATGTGTCAAAGGTAATCGCTGATAGAATAAGAGGAGAATTAAAAGAAGAAAACTATATGGAAGATCATCGATTTGGATTTATGAAAGGCTGGGGAAATGAGAGACGCTATCAGAGTGCTGAGGATATTTAGTGATAGAAGCCTAGAGTATAATAAAGAGAACTATATGTCTGTTTTGTGGACCTGGAGAAACCACTTAGCAGAGTAGACTGAGTAAAACTGCTACAAATATTGAGACATATGAGAATAGATAGGTGGGACAGAAGCCAGTCAGCAAAAGTAAGAACCATACATGGACTAAGAAAGGAATGTCAAATTGGAGGAGATAAAAGACAAGAATGCTCATTCTCACTAATCCTGTTTAACATCAAGGTTGAGAGAATAATAACAGAAGCACTGACAAGCAACAAGTCAGGGTTAAAAGGTGGAGGAAGATGGACTACATTGGTAAGATTTGCAGATGATAAAGCAGTAACAGCAAGCAATGAAGAAGTACTATAGAAACTCATATACAAGTTAGATTACACATGTAAGATTTATAAAATGAAGATCAATATAAAAACAAACATGATGTGTGTATCAAAGGAAAGAACAACAAAACCCATAATAATAAAAATTAGAGAACACATCCAACACCAAAAAAATGAGACCAATCCTATAACTTGGGATGGGAACCAAGAGTGGGAGGGGAGAATGAAACATGTTCTAATTTGTCACAGTGAGAAAAGACTCAACTCGATTGCTTCACTCCGTATGAGTGGACGAGTGTTCCAATTTAGATGTGCTAGAGTGAACAGCGAGTTAACATCAAGTTTCTTATGAAACTGAAGAAATCCGCAACCGAAACTTTTCAGTTATTAGCTGAGGCATACAGTGAAGATTGCATGTTTTGTGCACGTTTTTTAAAGGCACAAGTTGGTGCTTAAAGGAACCCATTTTTTGTCAGTAGAAGATTCAAAAGCAAAACGAAAGAGATCCTCAACAGCCTTTCAGAAAATGATCTGCAGATTTGTTTTGAAAATTCACAGCATCATATCCAGCTATGTGCCACCTCTAAATGGAACATTTTGAACGTGATCATAGTTAATTTTCTTAATTTGTTAAATAAAAAGAGTTGCAGATATAGTCTCTTTTTTGTGTCAGACCTTGTATGCTGTCAAGTAATGGAAGAAGTTAGGAAGAAAAAAAACACCTATAGCAATGAATGAAGCAGTCTTCATTGCAAAAAGGAAACAAATAGAATGGATGGAACACTAAAGAAAATATAATATAAACAGTAATCTGGATATTATTGTTTGGAGCATTAACATGGACATTGAGAAAGGAGATATAAATAGATTAGAAACATTTGAACTGTGGCTGAGAAGAAGGATGGAAAGATTAGATGGACAAATTATCCAATATAAAAGTGCTGTAAAGGATTTATGAAAAAAGGAGCATGTTTGAAACAGTGAGAAGGAGGCAACAAAACTGGATGGAACATGTACTAAGAGGAGGTGGATTGTTTAAAATAGTGCGGGAGGGTAAATTGGTGGCAAAGAAATCAAGAGGACGGCCATGGAAAGGCGCTCACCCATCCCTTAGGACCGACTGACCCATGTTCAACTGCTGTTCACATGGAACCCTGCTCCACTTCGGCCTTCAAAGCACTCGTTTGAATATTTGCTACTACCACCAAGATCTGCACCCGCGGTGGCTCCACCCGGGCCCTCGCCCTAGGCTTCGGCGCGCACCGCGGCGGCCCTCCTACTCGTCGCGGCCACCAGTGCCGGCGACGGCCAGGTATGGGCCCGACGCTCCAGCGCCATCCATTAAGACACATTATATTATATTATACATTATATTATCTGAAAGACACATTATATTATCTGAAAGAATGTAAATCATACCAAGAAATGAAAAGAAGAGCAGAAGTCAGAGAACATTGGGGTAAAAAGGTGATCTAAAGTCCTCCCTTATGGCAGATAACTAAAGATGAAGATGCATGGATAGTAATGGATAGTAATGTTATAACAGACAACAACAACCCCACCACATACTAGACGTGTCAAATGACCACCAGGAAAGAACAATTTTACTGAAATTCTCTGTTCATCCATCTGTTTTATGAACCACCTAATTATAATACAGGGCCACAGACTGTCATGTAGCATCAGGCCCAAAGCAGGAACCAACCCCAAATAAGATGACAATCATATAGTTCAGAAAATAGGGGTTATTCAAGCATTAGCAAGTGGTGAGCATAACACAATTTTTAGAAGTGACAGTGTGGAAAAACTAACCATTGTAAATGGCCTGCTAAAGACAAGAAGAACAATTTGGGGAACTGTCTAGGTTTTCTATTTATTTTTGAGTGTTGTCAGCATCGGAAGCATGTACACGTACTGCTTGCAGCTAATGTTGTTCAATCTGAATCCTTGATGTTTATAATCCTCTCTTTTTCTCAGACACCCTATTGTTCTCTCACCCACATTCTGTTTTTGAAGAGGAGCCTGTCTCTTTACTCTCATGTGTTAGCCTGTTACAGGAGTGACTTCTTTTATGGCTGGGCAGAGACAGGTCATGGACTGTGCCTTCTCTTCTGGGTCAGTGGGACTAGAGCTGAAGAAACAATGGACAGAATCAATAGAAGCTCTAACCTATGCCACTGGCCTTTGACCTTAGTTTGTTTCAGAGAAAGAGCAGCACCATGGTCACAATCCTGACACTATTAAATGTATTTTTCAACCAGCAAATTTCTAATGCTTAAAGAAATTAATTTAAATTCAGTGGAACAGGTTAAGAACAATGTACTAAAATCAGATGCAGTAGGACAACAGAGGGTATGAGTTTGCTGATGTTAAGAGTGGGATCCGCTGCTCTGTTTAATTTATTTAAATGATTTATGTAAATGTCTGACAAACGTTTGCTTTAGCTTGCTGATGATAAATGTTGGATTAGCAGGTAGCCTAAGTAAGCATAGTCGTTACAGATGAACCAATAGAAAAGACACACTTGAATGAATATTTTTCATTGAATTATAATGAATTTTATCTTTTTATATACTGTATGTAAAACGGTAGCACAGTTGTTAACAGTGTTGTTTAACCAGATGCAACCAGGTTTCCTTAGAGTTTATGTGTGGATTTCCCCGGGTACTCTAATTTTCCTTACACATCCCTAATGACATGCATGTTATGTGAAATGGTGTTAGCTTCAGTGTCAGTGTTTAAGAGAGTGAGCCCAGTGACTAAACATAGCCCTCCCCAAGGCCATTTCCAGCCTTGTGCCCATTTGCTGCTGGGATATTGTCTCACCCCCTGCAACACTTTACAGAATTAAACAGGTTTGAAACTGTTAATATTATCTTAATTAGTATCTAAGGAAGGAAACTATAACATTTGATTATGAATTGATGTGTTTAAATGTGTAGCTTTTAAGAAAAAATTGAATCCAGTAGATTCATGGCTGTCCAAAGTCTAGGAATTTATAGGAGTGATTAAAAAGGCTAATAGGAGTTTGAACTAAAAAAGTATACTCTGATGAATGTACGTCATGGAAACGCGTCTAGAGTATTGCTTGCACTTTTGGTCTGCATATTATGGATCACATACTGTATGGACTGGTAAATAGCTAATATTATCCTGTTATATAAAAAGAGTCATTAAGTACAGTACATCCAAGTAACTACAGGCAAATAAACGTAAATTGCATCACATGTACATTTATGGAATAAATTTTTAAGAAAAAGATTGGGCAGCGCATGGCAAGAGCAGGAGTATTAGTAAATGATAAACATGGGTTCAGACATGGGAAGGTATGTTTTATTAATATGCTGGAATTCTATCAGGAATCTATTTATCTTGATTTTCAGAAAGCATTTGGTAAGGTCCAATGGGCATTAGAGGTAAAAGAAGTGGGAGCTCAGGGCATAGAGTATAGATGGTTGTAAAACTGGCCAAACCACAGAATAAAAATGGTTATGTTGTGAGAAACTTTATCAGAATTAGATGTTAAAAGTGGCGTTCTTGCTGCTATTTTAAATATATATAAATGATGTGGGTAGGAATATAAATAGCATGTGTGATGGATGGCCACGGATCTTGCCCGGACGGGACGCCCTTTTGTAGAGAAGACCTGGGAAATGGGCATACTACCAGGAGTGCCTCCCCCGGGACATGAGAGGGCAGCCCCCTTGGTTTACATCGGGGTCATGGAATTGGAGCTCAGAAATTCAACCCGGTGGGGGTCTGTGGCCACCACCAGGGGGCGCCTGGACAGCTCCAGAGTCTGGGCATGCAGCACTTCCACCACACCCGGACGTGCTGCCAGAAGAGGAGCAGAGTTCCTATGCAGCACTTCTGGCACACCCGGAAGTGCTGCCAGATGTCATTCGGGAGATTCCTGCAGTACTTCCGGGTGCAGTATAAAGGAGGCTGCCTCGCTTCATTCTGGAGCCAAAGTTGGGTGGAAGAGGGTGGAGCTTGTGAGAGAGGTGGGGGGGTGGCTGAAGGAATAAGGACTGAGTTAGTGTGGGGTTTTGTGCACCGTCGTTGTGTTGTGTGTTGTGTCGCAAAATAAACGTATGTGTTGTGGACATCTGGTGTTGTTTCTGTCTGTGGCTGGGCTTTCTTTTACACGTGGTTAAATTTGTGGATGATCCCAAGCTAGATTTGGATGGTATATGATCTAGAATCATATGAATCATCAAATGAATCATTACAGAGAAACTTGTAAAGAATAAGAATAACTTGGACAGAGTTGTGGCAGATGAAATTTAAAGTTTTGATATCTAGACTATAACAAGACATTGAAACCCTTGATAAAGTCCAGAAAAGAGTGAGGCAGATTCCACGGCTGCAGCGTATTAGTTATAAGGAAAAATTAAATGAGTTGAACCTTTTCAGTTTCATCAAACTGAGATTAAGAGGTGAAATGATTGAAGTGTTTAAATTATGAAAAATATTAGTACAGTGGATCCAGGCTATTGCTTAAAAATATCAAGAACATGTTGACAGAGTTGGAAACTTGTTAAGGGTAAATTTCGCACAGAAGTTAGAAATCGTTTTTCACTTTGAGAACAATAGACACATGAAGTGGATTACCTAGTAGCGTGGTAGAGATTACAACTTTAGGTACCTTCAAAATGTCAACTACTTTGTACATGTTACTTTGAAGAAATTAGGTGGATACAATTGGTGACCCTTTTTGAGCTGAATAGGCCATTCTTGTGAAACATTTTCTGTTGTTCTTATTGCAAGGAGGGCATCTTCTTAATATAACTGTAGACTATGATCTATATGGAAATAAGAATTTGAATCTTTCCACCCTACACAACTATAAAGTGAAAGGTGACATTATAGAAGTACTTAAAATTAGGAATGATGTCAGCTGTTATGTTAAAAACCTAAAAACAAAAAAATTCAAAAAACAAAAGTAAACCAGCTCTACAAATGCAATTCTCTTCCTTAAACAATGTTGTATTCTAGTAGGAAACATGTATGTTATGGGAAGAATTGATTGACTGATGTTACTCAATCAGGTAATTAACGATCAGTTTTTGCTTTGGCAATGGCAGTAATTAAGAAAATAGTAAGATGCCCACCTGGGGACAGGGATCTCTGTTTCACCTTCCACCTGGGACCCCAGAAATATGAAGAGATCTATACAGTTTATGAATGAGGTTCATAAATCAGCAAAAGTCTATATTAAATACTTTCACTTTCTCTATTGAAGCTCAAAAGTGTTGACAGACTTATTTTCAGTAAATAACAAAATCATGCAAGCTTCAGTAAACCAAATAATGATATTTATTTACAACATAAGGATAATAGAAGATGGATATATGCAAGTATATGTATAGATATATATGCATATAGATACAGTAGATATAGAAGAAAGACAATAACAAACAACACAAAACATAACATTTCAAAAGCTACAGTAAGTTGGACTTTTTCTCTTCTATAGCAAAAGGAATATAAATTATGAATCCTATCTCAGCTCATCTCTGAATTTAGAAAGAAGCATATAACAGTTAAAGACTTAACATTCACAAAGGTTATTATGTTTCTGTTAAAAAAATACCATAATACATTGGCTGGCTTTATCCTATTAAGCTGCAATTAATAATTCTGGTTGGTCTTTTCCAGTACATGTGAAAGAAGCTTAAACACACTTCTTCTTCTTTGTTCGGGAGCTCTTGTTGTTCTCCATGGTTGTATCTTGTAGTTGTTGGTGGTACTGCAGTTTTCTGTTTGAGATTTTTGTACATAGAGTGTCCTCGGTTATTAGCAAAGTTATACCTGGTGGGCAGCTGGTGATCAGTCAGCCCCCATCGTTAGCAAGATGAGCTTGTCACTCTTTGTACAAGCTCTGTCTTGCTTGTGCACTTGCTTTCCATAGCAAGGTTTGGACTTGTGGCCTCTTCATCCAATTCCAATATAGACAAGTCTTCCACACTTTCATTCCTGTACCAGATTACCATTTGGATTAAAGGAGGTTTCTCCAGCCTTTATTACAACCACACCCTGTAGGCAAAAATGACAGCAGAATGTATGACCAGTTTAAGAACAGTGAGCTTGAGTAAGAGAGAGCAGATTCGGGGTGTGTTAGTGTTTTTAAAGGAATGAATAGACACCTTGCCACTGTTTTCTTTAGTCTGCATGGGCCCATCCTTTTTAGTTGACATTCATGAAAAATTTTGTCCATCAAGGTTGCCAAACATTAAGTTATGTTCCTTATAATTATGAGCAAGTATTTAGGTGGTGCGTCAGGAGACATCTCTGAGGAATCACTGGTAGATTGATCATATTTATCAGATAAGGTGAAGAGACTGCATTCTGAAAAGGCCCTGTGAAGAGTGAGTTGAAATACTTTAGCTGACATTAAGAGTGTTTGGCAGATATTTTTAAGCAAAATGGATAATGGCAGTCTGTCCTGTACACTTGAACATTATAGCTCTCATGCAGGAACATTTAGGTGTTGAAATGAAAAGAACTCCCAGACATACTATAAATGTAGAGTCAAACTTGATTGACTTGTTTTATTTTAAACTATTTCAGTGACTACAAATCCTTTAGTCAAACTGAAAGTAGAGGCCCATGCAGAGGCTGTAGCTGATATACTGCAGAAGAACATGAAGAAAGTGTTGTTGCAGAGACAAGTATTTTTACCCAAAAGGATAACTGCAAGCTTTTAGTAAAATAAGTGTAAACAATTAAAAATTTAAACTTTCTAATTATTCACTTATAATAATGATGTCCCAAATGAAATGACAGAGAAAGAGTATTCAGTAATTAAATAAACTCACATAAACCATAACCATAGGATTAGATGCTAGTTGTATATTAGGGAATGTATGTCTCTTGAACATACATAATGGAAAAATCAAGGTATCTTTTCAAACCAAATGTTCTCCATGCTGTGCCTGAAATGTTTTTTTTTTTCTACATCATAAACCCCAAATCAGTGAGCCAGTGTTTTTAATCTTTCAGCTGAAGGCCTTATAATCAGTTTTGATTCTTATTTTATTCTACAGGACAAGCCTTTTGTACACCAAAGAATCAATTTCTGCTTTATTGTGTGAAACAAAATCAATTAGATTTTTGATGGTCTGATTTCAAAGAGCCAGGTGGTAGCCATTCTGATATTGTAGCTAATGCACCTTTGACAGTATTTAAATCACAATGAATACCTTGCTATTTTAAGAATTTTAGTATCTCTATGCTCATGTTTGTTCTGAAGAGCAGATTAGAAATTTGCTAATGCATAGAATGTGCATTGTGAAGTTTTGAGGACTGGTTTCAAATGAAGAATGCTATAATCCATGAACTACTAAGAAGCGCCTTTTGCTGGCCATCACTTGCTGACCTTTTTCTTAAAAAAACACCTTGTCTGCTAGAGAATTTACATTTTGTTCCAATTCTTAATTCAACTTGATTAAATTTACAACAGTTTTAACATGTGATAGCCCTAACATTTCTGGAGTACAGTGGAACCTCGGGTCACGACCATAATTCATTCCAAAACTCTGGTCGTAACCCGATTTGGTCGTGACCTGAAGTAATTTCCCCCATAGGATTGTATGTAAAGACAATTAATCCGTTCCAGACCATACGAACTGTATGTAAATATATTTTCTTTAAAGATTTTTAAGCACAAAAATAGTTAATTATACCATAGAATGCACAGTGTAATAATAAACTAAATGTAAAAACATTGAATAACACTGAGACAAACACCCAGGCTCCCTGCTCAGCAGCTCGTTCACTCTCAGCTGAACGCGAGCCTGCGCTCGCTCTCTCTCATTCTTTCCTGTTGTTTTCTTTTTCCCTTTAGCCGACTCACGCTTCTATTTATGAAGAGGCATGGTAGTCGTGGCCATCAGCAGCTCCTGGGAACAATTACGGATGCGGACCACTTCTCACCTGTGCAATTAGGTGAGAAACGCCCACATCACAAACTCCTCAGGAACTGCTTCGGCCACACACCACCACGCCTCCTCGCTAAGCCGTGAGTGTGGTGATTATTTATTAAAACTGGCCTTTTTGACGGGAGCTGTGGACCTGCTATACCACAGGAAGGAAGCTGGGTTGAGAGGCGGTTGCAGTTTTGAGGGAGAGTCCCTCTGCATGATGCACCGAGAACAATGTACAGTACAGGGAGAGACTAAACACGTGCAGAAATCATTGGCGCATACAAACCAGAAGGGAAACGAAATACAGCACAAAGAGTTCACAGTGAATGCACAGGGAGAGACTGAACACGTGCGGAAATCATTGGCGCGTATGAACCGGAAGGGAAACTGGCTTTTTCGTCAACCAAGTTTGTGGTCATGAACAGATGCAAAAGTTTGGCAAACTTTTTGCTCGTAACCCGATTTGTACGTGTTCAGAGATGTTCGTGAACCGAGGTTCCACTGTAAATGCTTTATTGATAAGCACAATGAATTTCTCATATTTAGTTTTGTGAAAAATGTTGGTGTTATTATAATTTCCAAAAAATGAAAAACCAAACCAAATGAACCTTTTCAAAAAGCCACAGCTCATTTTATTGAATAATAATATAAGGTGATAATTCAGTTATGCAATCAAGGTTAACTGTAAAAAGAATACTCCATGTAGTAAACTTAAAGAAAAAGAAATAAATTATAAAATTGATAAATGCAAGCACAGTGCTAAACTGTATGAAGTGAACACAGATCCAAATATTATTCAAAATGTAGATCTGAAAGACATAAATCTGAATAGTAAAGGTAGGGGCAAAAGAAGCAAAGAGTCTTCAAAGACACATGTGCAATGAAACTATGTAAAAAAGTCTCAAAAGAAATGAGAAAACCTTAAGACCAAACAGTGAGACTAAAAGGAGTGCGAGATAAGATACAGTACTGTGTTTCTTTGATGACCTGAGTTGTCCACAGCCATGTGCCTATTCCATCTCCCAGGATGTTGATAGCCATAACCGAGGCTGGAGTAGCACGAATAAGAACAAAACACCACTTTTCAGTACAAAAATGCATAGTACTTGTATTCAAATCAAAGGCAGGGTCAAAAATGCAGTGCTTAAGTAAAGTCTTCAATAAATATTTCTTAAAACCAGTTTAGTTCAAGAACTCAAAACCCAATGAACAAAGGCAATGAAAAATCTGGTAAAGCCAAGGATTAAATCAGGGGCAGTATCAACTGTGCTTCATTCAGATTCCCAGTGCTGTCTCTCCCTCTCTCTCTCTCTTATCGTATCCTGCTTAATCATCAGACATACTCAGCAGTGCTGAGAAATTGATTAAAGCAGCCCACGTTACAACTTTCATTAAAGCCACATTTTGTCTGCATCCGTTGGGATGATCTAAGCCTGACTCTCTTGTCGTGCCACCTTCTGTCGGTCCAGCAGGACCACTGGAGCTCATGGTCACTTCTGCACCACAAATCAGCAGGGTTCCTTTGCTCCTGTAACACCTCTGCCTACACTCCTCTGCAGAATTACCCAACCACTCTCCTCCTTACACTGGCACTTGTTTCTCTATCCCCATCTTTCATTCTCAGCCCATTTATACTCCTGTCATTATGGGTTCACTAAACAATCTGTGGGGTACTAATAAGGGATGACTGAGTCAATGGATTTCATGCATGTGAATGTTTAACACTAGAATTACCAAAGCCTATGAAAAAACTTGTAATCCCTGCCCACCTTAAATCCATAAGTACCTCTTCTTCAGTGTCTTTTGTGTTGTAAATGTGTCGATCAACACAAGCAGCAAGAAGCCTGCTATCCCATCCCCTCACCAAATCAGAAAGGGCAGAAAGTTCTCTCAGCTCAAGTCTGTGTTACCTGTGTGTGAGTTGCCAGGAGTTGTATAGGGTAAATAATATATCGTTATTTGAAATACATGCATTTCATGTTTGTTCCATGTCTACAACAATCTATGTAAATATGTCATTAAAACAGAAACATTTTTCATGTTTTAGTAATAATTGACAAAATGTAGACAGTGTATAATGTGTGAAGCCTGAAGTCCAAATATCAAATAAATACTTTCACAAAAAGTACAAGTATAACAAAACAAGTGCGCTTTTATTGAAGAATAGAACTGCAGAAAAAGAACTCTCGTTAGGGCGCGACATTGACACACTTTTAATATGACCGCTTTGATGGCAAATCGGTAAGAACTGTTGACTGGTAATCAAAAGTTCGTAGGTTAATTCCCGGACACCTCTGCTTTGAGAAGTGAGCTGCTCTTATTCTTACTATTATAGAATAAAAACATACATTTAATTTGAGTCTGTAACAGCCGATATAAGTTTGTGGTACTTGTAAAGGATACCGTTTTTTTATTTTATTATTCAGTTTTATTCTTTCAGTGACGTTCACGCTCGCCACGATCTGACACTGCTGTTTTCAAATAAAGTTGTGCTATAGCAGAGATGAACTCAGGTGAGGATGAGGGTTCTACATCAGAGAAAGAGAACAGAAGACCTCCCTGCAAGAAACATCTACTCACATACAAGAACAATGCAGCTGCACCAGGCGTAAAGACGAAAGATGTCACCATTTGGATGCAGCAACAGGTCGGGTGTCATCCTGTCAGTCAGTCTGCCCCACACCTGTCCTTCAATGAAACAGCATGTTTGTGATTATGTTTTGTGATGGTCTTTTTATGAAAACCATGTATATGTTACTTATATAAAAGCCAGATTGAATGTTATTTACAGTACCTATATTTATTTGCTTATCTTCCTGCAGCATAAAGTCACAAGTAGACTGCAGAGCTTCCTCTTTTTGATCGATATGGGCATGCTTACAAAGTACTTGTGTACTGAAGTGACTTTAGCTGCAGATGGAAGCTCCACGCAACTGTTGTTATGGTTTTGCCTTTTTCCAAAAATGGTTTCATAAGCTTTATGACCATATTCTCGGAAAGTCTTTCTCCCGTGGGGCGACTAGGATCTTTTCCTGAATAAAATTAAACACAGTTGCATAGGGTGCGACAAGAGCTTCCACTGGCAGCTGAAGTCACTTCAGTACAGTGTCAGCATGCCCGTGTCAATCAAACATAGGAAGCTCTGCAGTTTACTTGTGACTTTACACTGTAGATAAGTAAATAAATATAGGTAAATAACATTTGATCTGGCTTTTATATAAGTAACTTATACATGGTTTTCATATAAAGACCATCACAAAACATAATCACAAACAGGACTTTGCACGATACCTTGGTAAGCTCTGTAAGCCGTGCTGTTTTGTTGAAGGACAGGTGTAGGGCAGACTGACTGGCAGGATGACGCCCGACTTGTTGTTGCATCCCAACAGTGCCATCTTTCGTCTTCATGCCTGGTGCAGCTGCGTTGTTCTTATATGTGAATGGATGTTTCTTGTGGGGATGGCTTCAGTTCTCTCCCTCTGATGTAGAACCTCATCTGAGTTCACCTCTGCTATAGCACGTCTGTATTTTGAAAACAGCACTGTCAGATCAGGGCGAGCGTGAATGTGACTGATAAATTTACACCGGCTGTTACAGAATAAAATCAAATGTATGTTTTTATTCTGTAATAGTAAGAATAAGAGCATTTCACTTCTCAAAACAGAGGTGTCTGGGATCAAGCGGGCGACCCTTTGATTACCAGTCAGCATTTCTTACTGCTGCACCACCAAAATCATCATATTAAGGGTGTGTCAATGTCGTTTCCTAATGCAAGTTATTTTTCTGCAGTTATATCTATACTAATAAAAGGCAAAGCCCTCACTGACTCACTCACTCACTCACTAACTCACTCACTCACTCACTGACTGAACCATCACTAATTCTCCAACTTCCCATATGGGTGGAAGGCTGAAATTTGGCAGGTTCATTCCTTACAGCTTCCTTACAAAAGCTGGGCAGGTTTCATTTCGAAATTCTACGCGTAATGGTCATAACTGGAAGCTGTTTTTCTCCATTTACTGTAATGGAGATGAGTTCGAAAGCCGTGGGGGCGGAGTTTCGTGTGACATCATCACGCCTCCCACGTAATCACGCAGTACGTAGAAAACCAGGAAGAGCTCCAAAAAGCGCTGAAGAAAACATGCATTATATAACTGAGAAGGCAGCGAAACAATAAGAAGCGAGCGAGTAACAATTACAACCATATTCATGAGTGCTGCTACTACGGAAACAAAGCACGGTGTAAACCTAAACTTTAAATTAAGTTCATAGACAGGCTGCTGCTGGCGTTTGTAATCTAGTGCCTGCCCATATAAGGCCGTCCGTCAGCGGCAATCCAATAGAAACACTGCCGCTAAATATTCACGGGTGAAGGACTGTGCTTATGCAGAGGAAGATGAGATGTTCAGGGTGGTGTTTGGCACAAACTCAGCGGAACTGCGAGAGAAAGTTTTAAGTGCCGGGACTTAGGTAACATTAAATACAGCCATGGACATAGCACGACATGGCACCAGCAAAGCTGGGAAACTTCGATGGATGTACACCGAGCGGCTCACGTGAACTGACACAGTGCACAGACAAAAAGCAACAGTTCCAAAGAGCGCTGAACAAAAACCGAATTACACAATTGAAAAGGCAGCAAAAAAATATGAAGCGTCTGATACATACAAGCATATTCATAAGTGCAGCTACTGCGGAAACAAAGCACACGGTGGAAAAAGTCAATGTCCCGCTAAAGGAAGACAGTGTAAAAAAAAACCCGTGCATGCAGTGTGTCAGGTCTCAGATAAAGAAGAAGACGAGCTGTTTATTGATGCAGTAAGAAACGAATCGATGAATGAAACCTGTTATCTTTACAACGATTGACAAACACGGAATGTAACTTGAACACAACACATCCTACAAATACGAACCTGATTGAAAGAAATAATGATAATCAAATCCTTGATGACAGCAACACTCAATAACACTCACAAAACAATTACAGTATATTGACAGTCATGTTACGTTATTTTTAAAATGTTTCCTTTTCTTTATCATAGCTTCTTTAACACACTACTTCTCCGCTGCGATACGCGGTTATATATATATATGTATATATATACCCCGATCTACATACTCGAATAATGGATACTTTATTCGTGATCAATGATTGTTTTGGTAAAGCCATACTCAGTGTATTCATTAGATGAACGGTAAAAAAGTAAGAGCGAGGGGACGGTAACTTACTGAAGCACACAAGCAAAACCACAATAGCACGCGGGCTCAATGTACTGTAGTGCGCGTCAACTAGATCTGACTTGCGCGATCACATTCCAAAAAATATTTCTTTTCAAGTTCTATTTAATCCATATGTGTCAAACTCAAGGCCCACCGGCCACATCCGGCCCGGCGTGTAATTATATCCGGCCCGCGAGATCATTTTATATACTGTACTAGCAAAATACCCGCGCTTCGCAGCGGCGAAGTACTGCATTAAAATTTTTATTAAGAAGAAAATTTAACCTTTTTAAAGTGAGGGAAAATATGGCAATAATTATTTGTTAAGGATCTCTTTGTATACCACGTTGTCAGTTCGGCCCTCCGGTTGTAACATGACCAAGCTGTGCGCTGAGCTTACTCTTGAGCATGCAACTTACAGTTGGCCATGTGAACAGTAATCTTGTTTCAAATCTCACAGCATGGATTGCTGCTGTCATAATCGATTTCAGTTTCATGGTTTGTTTCAATTACGACAGTATTTGCAGGACTTGTGTTGAAGTGACATTCGGCATCTGTCAAGCATTGTAAGCTTACAACCGGTTTCATCGATAACTTCACATCCAGCTTTTGAGAGTTTAAACATTCATAAACATCAAAGTGTCCACTACTGAAATTGTCACCTATGAATGTAAGATGTTTAAGAGACATTGGCGGTTGTCGAAAGGTGTAAAATATTTGGCCATTTCGGTACACTTGAAAGCACCAACCGAACAATTCAGCGGCAGCCATCAACTCACATGCAGAACCATAGGTGAAGGGCTTAAGCAT
>JANRMT010062817.1:41430698-41517456 GCA_026402145.1 Polypterus bichir lapradei | reverse complement strand
TGACAGCAACACTCATCACTCACAACAGTGACAAAACAATTACATTGACAATCATGTTACGTTATTTTCAAAATGTTTCCTTTTCTTTTTCATTGCTTCTTTAACACACTACTTCTCCGCTGCGAAGCGCGGGTATTTTGCTAGTGAAAATATAAGAGCGGAAAATATAATTGCGGAAACTTTTCGAACGTCCCTCGTATTTTCAATGTAGACAATTTGTGAATCACTAAGAGCCTCAAATATAATGAGGAAAACAAGGAAAGATATTTGAACAAAGGTCTTGCAAAGTGGATGCCAATTTGACATGGATTAATATTTATGTAGTTCTGAAGACAGTTATTTGCCGAGAAGTGATCAGGTGATGCAATATTCTAAAAGGAGTAGAGGCACTCCTCGACTTTGACACTGGATATCAGTAGAAGAGGTTACAGACAGACAGAAGAGCCAATCCAGTCCAATAAAAAGATTGTATATTCTCACTTCCTATAGCATTACCTCTTGACTCAGCAATAGAACATCAGTATGGTGGACATTTTATGGAAATGCTATGCTTACCATCCTTCATATTGTTTTTTGTGAAATAGAAAGGAATCCTTACTCCACTTCTACTTTTTTTGTTCATCTTGAAATTAATTTTTGAAGGGTGAAAGCTGTCAGCAGCTGAAATACTATGTATTCATGAGATTAACTTATTGCCATGGGATAGATTGCTACCATCTCCCAACCTTGGTAGCCACTACACATGGTTGGTGTAGTTTTTTGACGTACAAATGTACAAGTTGTACCCTTCTAGCCTTACTACACTGTATATTATAAATGGATAACCTAAGGCAACCTGTTGCTGTCACAATGTCATTCTGATTTACCTTCCAAAATAGATTAGAGACAGGATTTATCTAGTAATGAAGACTTTTGTTTTTAGTTATGGACATTGATGATTTCATTAATTATTTGTAAACTGTAGCATGGTTTTTAAATAGTGCAGCAGCCGCTTGAGTTCCTTTATGGTGTTTTTCACTTAGAAGACACATAGCAGACCTCTTTGTACAGTATGTGTTGCACAGCAATTGAAATTCTTATAAATACTACTCTCCTTCCATCTGATGGTAGCATAAGAGGTATAGTAATCTGGAAATGTAAAAGTCAGACATTACTGACTATCAGATTTTCCAGTTAGTTCCATACTGCATATGCACTTCAAGTAAATTCAGTTCAGCTACTTCCCCTTTGTCTTGATGAAAGTTATGGTGACAGCATGTTGAATCAGACAGGTCTAGTCACCCTTCCCTAAGAGTCACCTAGTACTTATGAGGCATTTCTAGGCTCTCCCAGGCAAGCTTTGTGTCTCTCTAGTGAGACATGTCTGTTCCTTCTCCTGTGGGGCCCAACCAAGGGTGTATCCTCAGTGTATTCCCAAATTTATCATTATTGGATCTTCATGACTTGGAAAAACATTAGTTCTACTGCACAGTCCTTCTGTAGGGCTGAACACCTTACTACAACATAACAAGAGAGCAGAAAAATGCCATTTTGGCTCTTGTTTCTCTCTGACTTTTAAGCCCTGAGGATCGGCTGTATATCATTGGTGCCCAGGTTTTCTGCAGCTGCCAACTCCTCCTTGAACCTGGAAAAATCAATAGCCATGAAACTGGGATGGAAACTGGAAGAACACATATCACAGCAAAGACAGGTGTAAACATGCAATAAGTGCTTTTTATTTCCCAATCAAAACAAAGCAGAGGGTAAAAATCTCAACAAATAAATAATCCGGTATAAAACAGTGTCCTATAAGAAACTTAATATCCCTCTCTCTCATTATGCCCTGTTCATCCATCTCCCAGGTATCACTGAATGACTTTCTGTGTCAGGTACCTCCGTTCAGTGTTCTCAGAGTTGCAGCAAGCACAGCTCCGTCTTCCTGATGCCTCTGCTAGCATCTGCAGGATTCCTAGGAGCATCTAAATGCTTCTGCTGTCAACTACTCAGCATGATGATCTCGACCTCACCTGGAGCGTATCTCACACCACTGAGTGGCAGGTTTCTCCTCTCCTCTCTCGTTGCCAATCAAACTTCATATATAACCTATAAACAACAGAATCACCCAAACTTGATTCAGTCTGAAAGTACAGGTGCTGGTCATAAAATTAGAATATCATGACAAAGTTGATTTATTTCAGTAATTCCATTCAAAAAGTGAAACTTGTATATTAGATTCATTCATTACACACAGACTGATGTATTATAAATGTTTATTTCTTTTAATTTTGATGATTATAACTGACAACTAATGAAAGTCCCAAATTCAATATCTCAGAAAATTAGAATATCAATTAAGACCAATGCAAAAAAAGGATTTTTAGAAATGTTGGCCAACTGAAAGGTATGAACATGAAAAGTATGAGCATGTACAGCAGTCAATATTTAGTTGGGGCTCCTTTGGCCTGGATTACTGCAGCAATGCGGCGTGGCATGGAGTCAATCAGTCTGTGGCACTGCTCAGGTGTTATGAGAGCCCATGTTGCTCTGATAGTGGCCTTCAGCTCTTCTGAATTGTTGGGTCTGGTAGATTTTCTATGGGGTACTGGTCAGGCGAGTTTGCTGGCCAATCACGAACAGGGATACCATGGTCCTTAAACCAGGTACTGGTAGCTTTGTCACTGTGTGCAGGTGCCAGGTCCTGTTGGAAAATGAAATCTGCATCTCCATAAAGTTCGTCAGCAGCAGGAAGCATGAAGTGCTCTAAAACTTCCTAGTAGACGGCTGTGTTGACCTTGGACCTCAGAAAACACAATGGACCAACACCAGGAGATGACATGGCACCCCAAACCATCACTGACTGTGGAAACTTTACACTGGACCTCAAGCAACGTGGATTCTGTGCCTCTCCTCTCTTCCTCCAGACTCTGGGACCTTGATTTCCAAAGGAAATGCAAAATTTACTTTCATCAGAGAACATAACTTTGGACCACTCAGCAGCAGTCCAGTCCTTTTTGTCTTTAGCCCAGGCGAGACGCTTCTGACGCTGTCTCTTGTTCAAGAGTGGCTTGAAACAAGGAATGCGACAGCTGAAACCCATGTCTTGCATGCATCTGTGCGTGGTGGTTCATGAAGCACTGACTACAGCTGCAGTCCACTCTTTGTGAATCTCCTCCAGAGTTTTGAATGGATTTTGTTTCACAATCCTCTCCAGGATGCGGTTATCCCTATTGCTTGTACACTTTTTTCTACCACATCTTGTCCTTCCCTTCGCCTCTCTATTAATGTGCTTGGACACAGAGCTCTGTGAACAGCCAGCCTTTTTAACAATGACCTTTTGTGTCTTGCTCTCCTTGTGCAAGGTGTCAATGGTCGTCTTTTGGACAACTGTCAAGTCAGTAGTCTTCCCCATGATTGTGTAGCCTACAGAACTAGACTGAGAGACCATTTAAAGGCTTTTGCAGGTGTTTTGAGTTAATTAGCTGATTAGATTGTGGCACCAGGTTTCTTCAATATTGAACCTTTTCACAATATTCTAATTTTCCGAGATACTGAATTTGGGACTTTCATTAGTTGTCAGTTATAATCATCAGGATTAAAAGAAATAGACATTTGAAATACATCAGTCTGTGTGTAAAGAATGAATCTAATATACAAGTTTCACTTTTTGAATGGAATTACTTAAATAAATCAACTTTGTCATGATATTCTAATTTTATGACCAGCACCTGTACATTATATGCACATAGATTATATTGTTATATATATCATAACCAAAATAGTTTTAATTATATTGTGATTTAAATAAATAAATAAATAGAGTTTTGTACTCTTTGCTTTCCACATCACAATATTTATTAGTACATTGTTATTGTACACTTAACAGATGTGATTACTCTGTACAGCTTACAAGATTATGATACATTAGATTTCTCAGATATATACAGTTTATTCAGAATTAGAGTACAGGCAATAAATTACATAATCAGGATCATAGTTTGAGTTACAGTCAAGGGCTGAGCTAACAAAGTGCTTTAAAACCACAGTAAGAGGTGAGCAAGAGACAAGCTTCAATTAATCATACACAAGTTTATTGTGATACAGTATGTGCGCACACAGCCATCTGCACCCTAATCAATCTGTCAGCCAAGCCTTTGAGAGTCAAGTGGCAATGAGTGTCCCTAAAGCAAATCCCTTGTGTTTTCTTTTCAATGCAGCCCTCTTTCATGTGTCCTGAAAATGAGTTGTCAATTTGAAATTTAGGTTCCAGAGTTGTGTTTTTTGTGCATTTCCAATTTACAGTCAGGCAGTTATGGCCTCCTTTCCATTACTCAATTTATCTGTACTGATGTATGTATTTATTTATGTCTCAAATGCTAACTAATTTACTTTAAGATCAGAGGTGGTTGGAGCGTACCCTGGCAGCATCAATTCCTAACACAGGAACCAGGTCCAGGTTTGACTCCTACATCATATACAGTCGGTTTAGATTTGGGAGTCAACCTAATCTTCAAGTAATATCAGAAACCCTACATGGACCCTAAGAGAATGGTATGACCTCAAATTGAGCCCCAGTCCTTGGAGGTGTGAGGCAGCTGCACTAACCACTGCACCTTTCATGATATTAAAGAGGTATATAGGCTATGTACTCGTGTCCACATCTGACCTTAGAGAAACACAACACTACTTTCTACTTTCTTAACTTCTCATGATAAAAGCAGCTTTGGACACTGTTTATTTACTGTAGAAAAACAATTGTATATAAAATGGAATTTTTTTTTCAAAGTAAAAACAAGGCAGCCATGTCCTGTCAAAATGCAAAGTAAAGCATGGAAAATGGATTTATTAAAAAGTTCAAAATTTTCTGTTTGTAATAACACTTGAATTCTACACTGAATAATGCTACTAAAGTGTTTTGTTACCATGGCTCAGTTTTCTGTCATTCAGTGCATAATGTTATTCTCTTTAGTAAAGCACCACACTACACTATTTTAAAAGGAATGCAGATATGATCTTATTGCTAGCGAAATGTGATTCACGGCAGGTCTTACAAAAGCACTGACTATAGTCTTTTTATGTAGCTGCTACCTATGCCATGTGAACATATTAGTTCTTAAGACTCTACCTGCTCACCAAAATGCTTTTAAAACTGAGAATTACTGTCACTTTATCATGTGTCATGGGCATTAGGCACCATTCATCAGATTTAATGGTTAGGCCATAACAAATTCAGCTTTTGAAAAGCATTCAGACACCTATGTAATAATAAAGTCATGTTCTCAGAATTTGTCTTTTTAAACAAGATATTTTTATGTTTTACAGGCATTTGTGAAATGATTTTCTTTGAGCTCCTATCGATTATGGAGCAGTTGGGAGCAGGTTTGACAAATGAAGAACCACTGAGTAATTCCTTAGGTGCGGAACAGCCTGCACAAACAAGCCATACCAGTCACTTGAATATCAGTGTCATTTAGGAGCATTATTTTTATTTTTTTTTTTATTAATTTTATTACAATCCATACAAAGCAATCAAGTTTTTACAAAAAGAAAAATTAAGTTAAGAACAGATCGAGCATTTTTTTTAATATTCATTTTTTTGCAGACGTAAAAAGATTTTAGTTCATAGTAAGGAAATGTTCATTAAGATTGACCACTGAGAAAGTGCATTGACCTAATTTCAATTTGGGCCAACTGAAAACTAATCATAGAAGTATTCCTATTAAATAGTTAAATGATTATTTTGCGTATATATCATAAGGTTAAGCAACTTCAAGTCTTTGAGTTTGTTGGTATAAAGTGCCTTAAGAAATAATTATTTTTATAAAAGATAAAGGCTGTCTACCAAATTTAAGTTGTGAAATCAAACATGCTAATAAAAGAGAGGTATATGTAATTTAAAGATGATCTGGGCAGAGGCTATTACATGGCAAACAGAGGAGAGACTGAAAGTGAATTCTACAGAATCAACATTTTTTAATTGGTCATTAAGGCTTTGAAGATGATTGTGAAGGCTGTTGTACACAATCCTGCCGAAATGGACAGTGTAGAACACTCTGGAAAGGGCTGAGAAACCACTGAACATATGTTTTGAAAATGATGACTGTAGGCTTTGCTTAAGGATGTTGGGACTTTAAAGGTTAATATACTGCAGGATTCATGAATACTTTGTTGACAACTGGCTGTAGCTTAATGCACTTTACATTGATTTCTATGTCCAGTATTAGGAGCCCTACTAAGCAAATGAAAAAGGTGTCTTTTTCTATTGCTTTTTCTCTCATTTGCACTTTTCTTTTTAATATATCTATTTAAAAGAGCAGGAAGATAGCTTTTAATTATGTTGTGATAAAACATGACACAGAGTAACATGAGAAGGGATAGGACACTATGGGCTACCTTTTTTAATTATTGTTGCATGTTGTTATAAGGATAAATTGCATTATTGTGTGTTTGTCTGTTGGTCTGGAACTGACAGTGGTTTGTGGTTGTGGTGGGCTTTTATGATCAGCAAGCCGGAGGAGACAGGAGAGGAGGTGGGGCTTGAAGGGATGTCACATGTCTTCTGAAAACTGTTTCTTGTTTGAAAAGGAGACTATGTAAGCTACTCTGAAACCTCACAATTTTTCCCAATTTACCCCTCAAATTGGTCCCTGTGAGAGATGCACCAGCCTATTGCCTTTAACTATATATACCTTACAGTCCTCAGTTGGCTCGAATGCCAATAACTTGCAAACCAAGGAAAGACAAATTACTTGCGTTATTGAATAGAATAACAGATTTCAGCTGTGTTAAATCTATAGGGAAGGTTTCTCTACTAACCAATTAGCATTTAAACATAAATTAATTAAGAGTAAGGTTGGACACTGGAGCAATGTCTGCTGATAGTAGGGCTTTGCAGTCATATGTGGATAATAATTTACAAATCAGTAATTTCCGCCAGAGCCAGTAAAAGCCATTTGCAATAGCAGAAAGGCCTTGGCTATATTTTTGATCAGTTTATTGATACCTTGATAAAAAAGTATCAATTTGTTTTAAAAAACATGAACACTTTTAGGTGATTACAAACTTTTGAATGCTAGAGTATGTCTTTATTTTTATTGATATTAAAAATTGTTTTATTATTCAGATATGATAAGTAGATGTAATGTATATAATATCCTCCTCATTTTTCATCACAGTTTCTGCCCCAGTAAGTCCTGTAAGCAAAAATCCCTTCCTTGTATCAGCCTGAATCCTGATAAATGTTATTTATTAACCTTGTCATCTCTCCCAAATGTTTTCCAAAAGATGGCATTATTTAGGGTTCCATAAAAATGAAAATACAATTTTTAACTGCCCTGTAAATCTTGTTATTAATTCCTTCTCCAACTCAAGAAATTCAGTAAAGGCTGTTTAAAACACACACAACTAAAGACACCATTTTGAGGGCCAGCTGTGTGGGACATTTCACATTCACATAATGTTCAGACCATTTCTGTTAATTTTGACTAAAATATAGAAAGTGTTGCAAGTATATGGGCAATGTTGGTATACCTCACACGCATACTGTGTATGTTTGTATAAACAAGCTGTGGTATGTGAGCCTGTGCTTCATTCCAGGATCTTGCATTTCATTACTAAAGAACCTCTGAACAGTACACATTTATTTACCACTGTGAGTCGGTTTGTATTTTGTAAGTATTGGCTTATATTTGCTGTGTGTTTTTTGCTTTGTTGAGGACAGCTTGTATAGCTTGTACAACATCTGATGAATATGTAAGGGTTAGGCATGATTAGAACATTAGAACAATCTAGACGAGAACAGATGATTCAGCCCAACAAAGCTCACCAGTCCTATCCACTTATTCTTTCTAAAAAAACATCAAGTCAAGTTTTGAAAGTCCCTAAAGTCTAACTGTCTACCACACTACTTGGTAGCTTATTTCAAGTGTCTATTGTTCTTTTTGTAAAGAAAATCTTCCTAATGTTTGTGTGAAATTTACCCTTAACAAGTTTCCACCTGTGTCACCGTGTTCTTGATGAACTCATTTTAAAATAACAGTCTAAATCCACTGTAAACACTTCAATCATGTCACCTTTTAATCTGCTTTTGCTTAAACTGTATAGGCTCAGCTCTTTTAATCTTTCCTCATAATTCAAAACCTGTAGCCCTGGAATCAGCCTATTTGCTTGTCTCTGCACCTTTTCTAGCGCTGCTATGTCCTTTTTTTAGCCTGGAGACCACAACTGCACACAGTACTCCAGATGAGGCCTCACCAGTGCGTTATAAAGCTTGAGCAGAACCTCCTTGGACTTGTACTCCACACACCGTGTTATATAACCTAACATTCTGTTTGCCTTCTTAATGGCTTCTGAACACTGTCCGCAAGTCGATAGCTTAGAGTCCACTATGACTCTGTGATGATGTGGGCTCAGCTCCATGCTCCCACTTCCTTTTTGGGTGCTCTTGAACCCGACACCATCAGTAATGTAACCGGATGAGCTGGACAATGAGGACACCAAATGAAGCAAGGGGAATAGTGTAAAGTGCTGAAGTGCTTTTATTAAAAAACAACAATACAAGTCCAAAGTGTTCAAATAAATAGTGCAGTGCAATCAAAAGTCAATAAATAAATAATCCATTAAAACAGGGTGAAATGTGGAGGTTAATCCAATAAATAAATCCTTTAAACCCAAGGTTAAAATACTGGCTGGAAGCAGTCCTTTAAAAACCTGGTGCCTCTTTAGCTGGCGTCTCCACTGCTTATCCCATCCGGGCCCTGCACCAGGGGAGTCACCCTCCCTGCAGCTGACTTCTCCTACTGGTCTGGTAGCCTTTTGGTCCCTGGCTCCGCTAGGCTTTGCCAGACCAAGACTCTGATTTCCCCAGCGACCAGGGTGCTCACACTGGGGCTTCCACCTCCCAAGCCATCCTCAATCGTGCTCACTCCTACTCCTCTGCAAAACTCAGAACTGGGCTCAGATGTATTCAGAAGTCAATGCCATTCTTAGTTCTAATGAAATGGCAAGAAAAGAAGAATCACTATTGACTGTTGCGTCAATGCCACTGGCTTCTCTACTAAAATAAGAAATCTATTAAATACCCCAGTCTGCTTAAGCCATGAGACCAGTGCACATAAACAGTTGTCCAGTAACAAAGCCATCAGAGACAGACCATTTATGACTGCTGAGCCTCATTGGATAGTACAATCAGAATTAAATTGCCTGGGCAGGGATGTAGGTTTGTCAATAGCAAAAGCAGAGCTACATCCTTCAAGACTGCAAGGATTGGGTTTTCTATTGCCAGGTACAAATATTTCTGTTTTTCAGAGCTGCCAAAAGGATTTGATAAATTTTCTGGCATAGGTTGACAACCTTTGTTTCTATGTTGATGGCTATTTACAGCTTTGGGTTGTGGACATGGCCCACAACAACAGGGTCTTTTTATTGATTCCTCACTGTTAGATGAACTACCTGAAAGATGTCTTCTTATAAGATTGCAGTGTCCACTCTTAAATACCCACTAGCTAAGCAAAAACATGAAAGAACCCTACAAAAATATGGAAGTCTTATTGAAACATCTATAATACAACAACTACAACTAGAACATCTGTAGTGTTATAAGAGTAGTGGCACAGCCACTGGGAATGCCGGTTGTGTTTAACAAGTACAGTTCTTTATTTTGCGAATGGGACAGCCATGCTAAAGAGTTTCGTTACAGAACTGGCTGCTCCATAAGCTTTTGGTTCCAGGGCCAAAACATGTGGCACAGAAACCGCTTTTTGATCCAACAAAGACATTTTTGCCTCCTCTTCCTATAAGACAAATGAAAAATTTGTAAAAATGATGAATAAGGAAGATGAATGATTTTGATATTCGAAACAAATGTTTCCACGAATAGCTGATGCTAAGACTAAGGAAGGATATTTTTGTTGGTCCTCAAACCATACACATTATCAATGACAAGCAGTTTATAGATCTGCTAATGGAGTAGATGAAATCACACTGAAGGTATTCAAGGATGTTGTTGAGAATTTTCTTGGCAAATACAGAGAACCAAAGTATGTCCAGCTGATTGACACTGTGTGCAAAGCATGCCAAACCATGAAACAAACCTATTGTTCAAGATTCATATTCTGTATTCTCACTTGAACTTCTTCCCTGTTGATCTTGGTGCTGTCTGTGGTGAACATGGTGAAGGGTTCACCAGGACATTTCAACAATGGAAAACCAGTATCACAGCAAATGGAATATTTCACTGCCTCCTGACTGTTGTTGAACACTTAAACAAAAAGCATCAGATACTGAGTTTAGTCACAAATCAACAGCATTTTTAGCTGAAATGTTCTAATGCAATGTGTCAGCATCGTTTAGTGATTACATACACTGATGTTTTCTCCAAATTCCTATGTGATTCTGTCAGTCTGAGATTATATTTGTGTTCAGCTTCTAGCTGTCTATCATTATTCTGGAAACAAAACCTTTGGAAAAAATGTGTTGTCCAGTGAAATTAATATTTTTATGATATGTGGCAAAAAAGCAAATAACTCAAATATGTATATATAAAAAGGAGTTTACATATTTTGTTCCTCTCTGATGTTTTTATTTTAGGTATTCTGGTTTTCTTCATACTGTACACCTTTAGGATGTACAACGTAGACTTATTAGTGACTCTAATTTAGATATATATGAATGAGTATTGGTGTGAAATACCCAAATGGTGCCCTATCCAGATTTGGTTCTTGCCCTGTGTCCAGTGCTGCCATAATAGAATGTGGCTTCTTTTGACTCTGAATTAGTGTGTCCTAAGTAAACTTGTTAATGCACATTCTGGATGTCGTTTTTGTGTTTTTATAAGTTTTATGTAATGCTGTATTTTAAGTAAAATACTGTTGTAAAATCATATATCACGTTGTCAGTGGAAATGGGCTACCTGCTGTTGAAGAAGACTTACAGAGAAGAGGCTCATGTCACACAAACATATAGATTTGTGTAGTAATGAAGAAAAACATAAAATTCAGCAGTTCAGTACTAAAATGTTAATTATATTTTAGAAGAACATTGGAAATCTTTCACTCCATTATTACACAATGTGAATTGAAGTTTTCAAGACTTTGCATGACACTTGATGTACTGATTTTTTCAAATTTAAACTACAGGAAGCATTGCTGTTTCCTCCAGGAAATTGGTTGACACATTAATAATTGTTGCTTTTGGTGAGCAGAATGCAGGTAGCAGAAGTTTTGATCAGGCTTCTGTAACCTACTTCAATTATATCAGAAAGACCTTACATGGCTTTAGAATAATTGAGTTACATACTTCACACTTGGGATTCATATGTGATAATTTGATGCTTTTCAAAACATATTGGAAAACATCAGAAATGATATGGAAAGACGCAAAGAAAAAAATTTGGAAGTTTATTGAAGTATGTGTGTGTGTTTGGTACATTCTTGGTTACGAAAGTACAATTTTTACTGGGTCATCCTTTCCATGTATTATAAGCAATGGAAACAGCCACTTGAGTTTGCAGCATTTGTGTTTTGGTGTACAGTCACCTTTAGAGCAGGCCACAGTAATCTTTTAAAAAACTCAACTTAATCCTCATTTCCCTCATACCTCTAACACATAACAGTTAAACATTGTTGTGGCCTTTCTTAGTCATGACTCATTCTGGATTTTTAAAGGTTTGTATAAAAAAGTGTCAGTGAAAATGCTTTGTTTAGCTTGGTTATTTGGATTAACATTTTGTTTGGTGCTTATTTTACTCTACATTATGGACCAACTGAATTTTGTCTGCATTTAGCCCTAGAAACGCTGTTGTAGTATTTTACTTGTCCATTTGTTGGAATCAACATAAAACAGTTATTATTCATACAGCAGGATACTGAGATAAAATCAAAGTTTTGTGTTAGTAGCATGTTACACACTAAGAGGAGAGGGAAACAGAGTACACGGTAGACAAAAAAGTGAACAGAAACAACAGTGTTTACCTGACCTCTCTTACTGTACCACTAATCAAGCCTCAACTTCCACTATCATGATTCTGTCTTGTGTTTCTAAAGTTTGAAATGCACCGTTAAAATATGAGAAAAATCATTGAAATTGAAATCACTGAGGATAAATAGCATGTGGCATCTGCATTTGAGTAGTTTGCCTGAGAAGTTTCTTAAAAACTATCCAATATAAATTTCACAGAAGCAAGCCATTACTACCAACTAAAGAAAAGTAAGAGAAGTATTTAAGTTAATTTTAGGAAAGACATCTAACATTTACCCTTAAGTAGGGTTGCACTTCATTCATAGTTGGTTACTGCATTGTGTTCAGTGCTGCCAGTATTGGCTTTGATCTACCTTGTTATTCTAAATTAGGTATAAAAATGGATGGATGCATGATGGATGGACATCTGCATGATACTGTCACCTTATTTTATTTTACTAAATCATTTAATTCACAAAAGTCTTAATTGTTCTATATTCATCATCTCAATTACAATTTAATGAAGCTCAGACACAGGTGCAGCAAATCAAAAATGATAATAGGGCTCTTTTGAAAAGTTGCGTTTTAGAGGGAGAGGGAGAGGCATAAGCTCCTTTCACATTGGCAATCTCTGGTCCCTTTGTGCCTACTTGAGTAGCACTGCATTACACATACAGTGAAGACCCCACTGGTCTGATAATCAGTTATTCAGCAAAAAAGTGCATTGTATACTAAAAGTTACTTTTAATGCAGCCGTACACAGTGAAAATCAATCTAGAATCAAGTTTATGTGTTTTTTTTCCAAGCTGCAGTCAGAGATTATGATTTGAAATGAAATAGTAAACCAGGAAAAGGTCATACCTGATTGAAGCACACAAAATCCTCCACAATGGAAAGAAAATGGTCAGTTGAAGACAATAACAATGATGTCAGATTTCCTAGCTGCACTTGCCTCTTTCTTCTCCTCTACACTCACTAAAGGTTTACTAAACTTTAGAATGATGGCCTCTGTTATGTAGCACCACTTCTTTTTCAATCACTGTCATGAGTCACTGAGAGTATTCATTGCCATACAACAATAAAAACAAAATGTCACATTCAGTTGAAACCATGCCAGAACACTCATTGATCCACAGCAATGATGACAGATAATCACATCCTGGTAGAGCCATCTGAGATTGTGTTTTACTAAGCAGTGATGGAAAAAAAATTCTTAGAACTAGAATGAAGTTGTTGGTCCTGCTAGGTATAATAAAAGGAATATAAGTTAAATTTGCATTTTATAATTTTCTTAAATTGTTTTATTTAAAGTGTGATTGGTTAATTGAGCTACAACAACCACATTTTCTCTGCCATCAATTTTCCCTTTCAATTGAATACTGTAAATGTGAACACTTGCTTTTTTTCTCAAAGTGAGCCTTGGTTTTACCTGTTTACTATTATTATCAGTATAGAAATGATGAAAGAGGTGAAAAACATTTAAACTATTAATATTCATACAGTGAGGTACATAAGTATTTGGAAGTGACACAATTTTAATAATTTTGGATCTGTACACCACCACAATGGATTTGAAATAAGGCAGTCATTATGTGATTGAAGTGTAGAGTTTCAGCTTTAATTTAAGGGGTTTACCAAAAATATCATATGAGGTGTTTAGGAATGACAGCCATTTTTGTACATAGCCACCCCATTCCCCAAACACATTTCCAGGAGATGTAAAGTATATAGATATTTAACTGAAAAGGTTTTCCATAGCCACGTGAGAGCAGTTCCCTCATTATTTAATTTACTATTAAGCAGGTAAAAGGTCTGGAATTCATTCCAAGTGTGGAATTTTTGGAAGTTGTCACTGTAAACTCTTAATATGTGGTCCAAAGAGTTGTCCATGCAAGTAAAAACAGTTCATCATTAGCCTGAGAAAATAAAACAAACACTTAGAGAGATAGCAGAAACACCAGGAGTGGTCAAACCGACCATTTTGTACATTCTTAAAAAGAAGGAACACACTGGTAAACTCCGCAACACCAAAAGGCCTGGACAATCATGGAAGACAATTGTGCTGGATGACTGCAGAATTCTTTCCTTGGTGAAGATAAACCCCTTCACAACATTTTACCAATCCAAGAACTCTGTCTGGGAGGTAGACGTATCATTGTCAAAGTCTGCAAACAAGAGAAGACTTCATGAAAGTAATAACAGAGGGTTTACCACAAGGTAAGAAACCACTGGTAACCCTGAAGCATAGGAAGGACAGATTAGATTTTGCCAGAAATTATTTTTTAAAAGTTTGTCCAGTTCTGGAATAATTTTCATTGGACAAAGGAATCTAAGATCAATGCATACCAGAAAGTTGGAAGAAGAGAAGAAATGACTTATGGAGGCAGTTTTATGGCATGATCATACGTGGCTGTGAATGGAAGTCAGTCACTAGTGTTTATTGATGATATGACTGCTGGCAGAAGTAGCAGGATAAATTCTGAAGTGTATAGGGCTATACTGTCTGTTCAGAATGAACCAAGTGCTTCAAAACAGTACAGATGGACAATCACCCAAAACATAACGTGAAAGCAAACCAGGTGTTTTTCAAGGCAAAGAAGTGGAATATTGTTCAAAGGCTAAGTCAACCAACTGACGTCAACCCAATTGGATATGCATTTCACTCACTAAAGACAAAAGTGATGGCAGAAAATCCAACAAACAAGCAGCACCTGAAGACACCTTCAGGAAAGGAATGATAAAGCATCACTAGGGTGGAAACTCAGCACTTGCAGATGGCCATGGGTTTCAAGACCAGGCTGTCATTGACTGTAAAGGATTTTCAACCAAGTATTAAAAATTATCATTATATTACTGATTATGTTGGTTTGTCCAAATACTTTTGAGACCCTGAAAATAGGTGGACAATGTTTAAAAATGTATGTCTTTTCTAAATAGCTCATACAATATTTTTGTTAAATCCCTAGAATTAAAGCTGAAAGTCTATGCTTCAATCACATATTAATTGCTTTGTTTCAAATCCATTGTGGTAGTGTTCAGAGCCGAAAGTGTGCAAATCATGTCATACTTATGGACCTGACTGTATGTACATATTATTCTTGCATTGTGGATTCCTTTTTTTCGTATGTCACGCTGTATGTTTGAGATACTGACTGACAAGGCAAGAGAACTGACTTTTGGCTAGAAATTCCAAGTCTAACATTCTGTTCACATTTGGTTTGCATTTATCACGTTTCCCAATAACCTGATTTTGATTGTAAAAACTTATAGACAACACAGTATTTTTTTATTTCAATAAGATGTACAGAGGATATTAAGTGTAACTTTTCTCCCCTCTGTCTTTTTTGACTCTTGTTACTTCTACCCTTTTAGGCCTAGAATGTACTACTCTGATTTTAAGACCTTTATGCATGTCTGAGCTTTATTTAATTACAGCCTTCCTGGTTAAAATCCATGCTTGATATTAAAACCATTCCATGCCCTGATTCCATCTGATTCCATCCTTTTTCAAAAACCGCTGCCAACAGGTCTGCCAAATTTCCATGCTCTGTGTGCTGTCTCTTAACATAAGAAAGAATAGAATATTGTTGCACTTTCAAAGGAATGGATAGTTATAATAACTACTGAAATACAGGTGTGAAGGGCTACAGAGAGCCACTGGGGAAAATTCCGCCAAAATGTCAGTACAGCAAAAGAAATGCTGCTGCTGTCTGATATGGTTGCAGTACTTGACTAGAAGGGGGTTTATAACTGCATCAGGCAAGAAATCATTTTAAGTGTAGAGTCATGGAGCATATCTGGGGTTTAGTCTCACTGCAGGAGGAAGAGATCAGGATCATGAGAATAAGGGAGAGAGTCTGGACATGAGAAGAGAGTTCTTTGGGGTGGTGCTTAAAAGGTGGACATGTAGTCGAATCTCCCAAAATTCTAATGGTGTTCAGAACTCTTTAAAAGAGGGCATCAACTTTTGTTATTTGTCATTTTGTTGAAATTTGAGATTCCTCTTTTGTTTCGCTTGCTTCCGTGCTCTGTTTAATATAAGAAACTTGCTGTTTTTATATCTGTGCCTTCAATGGCGTTATTTGTGTATGGAGACTTGCCGGGACTGCCCTCTGCTGATGCAATGTAACATGATATCAACTTTAAGGAAGTAATATACTCTGTAATATCGTTTGCCTTTTAATATACCATATACTGTATAAACATTAAAATGTAACCCTTGTTTTAATGCTATCAACATAAACTCTTCAAAATAAAATATTGAAAGATTGATATTCGTTTTTAGCAATGTGCACTGACAGAATGATTTTTTTGTTAACAAAAAGACTGTTGATTTTCTTACTTGCTGTTAATATTCCATGGGGTCATTGTCTTTCTGCAAGAGGAAAAAGTAGGTGAAAGTTAATTTTATGTGATAAAGGTTGAAAAGCCAAAAGGTTGCATTTTAGGCTGTCTTGTTATTTTCAGTGTAAAATCAATTTTCACCTGTTTTCCCCCCTCTAGCACACTCACAATGGATGTGATATTTCTCTTCACATCAGATGTGCATGTTTTGCTAGAAGGCGGTGAAATAAATTGCTTCTTTGGATTGTCATATCCTAGGTTTTATCTTGAGGTCCTTTATGCCATCGGTTTATAAGAGGTTCAGAACTTTTACATATTTATTTTGTACTGTTCAGGCTAGTTTCAAACAATCTATTTGTTGACACCATCCTCAGCAAATCTGATAACTGTGTTTTCTCAATACAAATGACTAGGAAGGTTCACTGCACCTTTCACAAGATGCTACCTGCTCTGTTGGTGAGTAGAAAACCAACATATTTCAAAGCACAACTTGCAGTACTTGCAGTGATTAGATGAAATTGCAACCCCTTTTTAGAAGGCCATCCTTCATTGCATATAGTCCATTCTTTAATTTATTATTTAGAATTGAAATCAGGTGACATCAGTTGATTTATCAATAATGTAAAGTCTTCCCTAGTTATACCTGCAATTTATTATACAAATATGTGCCTTTTTATTTGCTTTTGGTATTGAGAAAATGGCTTCTTTTACTTTTTGCTCTTGACTTGTTGGTTATGCAGTGCTGCTTTGTTAGCATCTCTGCTTCACAGCACCAGGAGGTTGGGTTCAAATCTCTGCATAGCCCCTTTCTGCAAAGGGTTTTCTCCGGGCCTCTCCATTTTTTACTATTGATGTGCGTGTTGGATTGACTTACAACACTATAGTGACCTTTTGAGAGTGTGTATTGACCTGAACTGGTGTCCCATCTGGTCTTGGTTCTTGTTTTATGCCCAGTGACCTTGAATTAGGGTTACTGAGTCCTGGAAATGCATGAGAGAGGAAACTTGTAATTACTGTTCTACCATAAAATACAGTGTTTGTTTTTCAGTTTCCTTCTAGACATTAAAACTTAGAAAGTGAGTTAAATGCTTGATTAGTGTTAGCTATTTTATATAGTGCCTTTCACTTCAGACAGCATTATTGGGGTTTTTATGTAAAAAGGATGATACACTTTAAGATGGTTTAAAATGCAAGAAGAGGTCATTTCTATGGCTTCACATTATAATCTTAACTTCCAAGAGCAGTTAAATTTTCCCTACATTTTTTGTAAGTAATCAGGCGTGCAATTGAGTTCTACTAAATATAACCAGTAAGCACAAAAGGAGCTGTTTTTTAGGTCCAGTTCTGGGTAAGCTGTCCACTGGAACAGCTGGTGGGGATCAAATGCTTGTACTGAAGCTAGGAGGCTTACTTGTGTGAAAAATCTTGAGCTCAGCATACTAACAAGGAGCCTCTGAAGAACTTTATTCCATTTTTAAAAGTCACAAGTCTTTTTATTATTATACAAATGTTTACACAGACAGTGTTGTTTCATAAAACTCGTCAATTTAATAATGTTGAAAAAATAATAATCTAAATAATCAACTTGTTCAACTTGTGTACACCTTGAAATTAGTACTTTATAATATCCTCCATTATCAGAAGAAATTATAATGAAAAGTGAAACTGCATTACAGGCAAACGTCAGTAACTAGGACTTTATACAAATAAGTGTGCAAACCTTAAAGAAACCACTAGGTCATACAGCTGAAGTGGATCCTCTGGCACCAGTTATGAGGTGGGAAGAGGTTAGAAACAATTTTGGTTTATAATAAATTATGGAATCATCACAATGGACTACTTGTGTTTTGTAATGCCTTATATGTTCTAACCTCTTTATAAGTAGAATTAAACATACAACAAACAATAACTAAACAGAACTCTTCTTCTAAAAGTTACCAACAGTGTTATATACATACCTGATTGCAATTTTATCAGGTAGAAATAGAAAATGTTCAAGACACTATAAAGGCCAGGATGAGAAAGGCATAGTAGGTTTGTGCAAGGTTAAGACCAGTTTGGTGGAAGACGGGACAGAGGACAAGTATTAAAGTCAGAATATTCAAATCCAACATGAAATCTGTACTTTTTTTAGATCAGAGATATGGAGAGAAACAACTATATAAATTAAAACCCTATAAGTGTTCGTCAGCTGTTTTCTGCAAAACATCTTATGAGTAAAGTTGGCAGATACAGCCAGCATTACCTCTCTATGGCAGCTGATAAAACAACAGCCCATATCCATCTAGATCTACCATCTAGACTAGAATGTAGAATTGGACAGGCCACACACTGAGAGAAAAGAGCAGTAACATTACAAAACAAGCACTGGAGTTGAACCCCCCAAGAAGAAAGGCAGACCAAAGAACACCTGGCACTGGAGTTTAACAGCTGACCTGCAAAAAATTGGTATATCCTGGGGTGAACCGAAGAACATTGCAAAGGACAGAAAGGGATGGTTGCCCTATGTCCCTCATGGGATAAAGTTGACTAAAATAAGCTGTATTTTCTAACCTTTTAATAAACAGAATCAAACATACAGAAAACAAAACCTCAAAGGTACACTTTTTCTCAAAGATAATAGTGTTAAAGTCATACCTGATTGCAATATCATGGGACATTGGTGACTAGAAAACAGTGCAGTCTGTAGTTGTTAAAAAGGTTCTTTTTCTTCAGACAATTTCTTTCTTAGAAAGTGTTATTTACCAAGCTTATAGTTAGGAATTAGTTCAATTAAATTAACACTAAATAAAACATAACCAAACAAAAATACTAACAGGTACATCCTGTGCTTGCAGTAGATCATCATCAAACCGCACTGCTGTTTGTTTTCAACAGTTGACTGATAGACAATATGAGTTGTGCTACCAGAGCAATCATTTTTCATTTTTAATAGGTGTGTGTTTTTATATAAAATTAGTCAATAAATGTCAAACAAAAACTGATTGCATTTACAGTTAAGTTGATCTTGCCCCTCAGCTCAGTTTAAACTAATGTATTTATAACAAAAACAGCTTTTTATGCCCATCTATATACTGTATTTCCAATTTGATCCTACCTGAGCTGGTACTGTTTGAATCTGCTTAGGTGTCAAATGGAACGGTTATACTGTTTAAAGGTGGCTATAGTGCATAGATACCTCTTAATGGTAGTTCTCAACCCCTGTTTAAAAGTACACTTTCTTGAAAGAGAATAGTTTTTCATATATACAGTACATCCCAAAAGGTACCCATTTAAATACTAGGGAACATGCCATGCTAACTGTCACATTGCCCTGTGTTGCTAATTGTTGAGGGACTGATTAGCGCTCCTTTGTCATTTTTCTTTCCACTTTTTATTTTCTAACATTCCATTTTCTGAACCTGCTAATTCCAATTACTTATGTCTTATTGATGTTGAAGAGCAGCTCAAGTTTATCTGAGCAAGTTTTGGAAAACGAGACAGAACGATCAGTTCAAATAAATAGTTAATGTCATAATTTGTAGGCACAGCCTTGTCTTGTCCTATATTTTTAATTGTAAATCTGCGTTTCAGTCTATTTTTTTTTTTAGTTTCCATTAGAGGGGATAATCACATAAGTCCACCACATTTATTGTTACTATATGTGCTGTTAGTTAATTAGTCAATCAGTAGCTGTGTTCACTTCTTGCTGTATTTAATGTCTAGCTTATCACTTTAATTCAAAATGCCTACCTCCTTATTAGATAGAGAAAAAAACATTTCAAACTTATTTAATTTTCTTAATTTTCTTTTCTGAAATTATGCATTTCTATTTGATTAATGTGGTATTGCTAAAGACCACAACTTGGTAAATAAGCCATAGTCGGAAAGGGCAGAAATATTTAATTTTGAATGGAAACAATTAAATCATTATGTGGGACAATTATGTGTTTAAATATGACATTAAGCACTTAATAGCAGTTAAATATACATTTAGAGCATGCATATATTCATTTAACAAAAAAAAGTCAGTGCCTGCTGAGGGTTAATGAAATGTCTTGGAAAGCATCAACGTAATTAGCCCATGAGTGCTCCAAGGTTGATTTGTTTTTTGTCTTTCTTTTATGCTGTGTAGATTTTTCTTGGATTCCCTAATAAAAAATCATATTTTTTTAGCTGGTTTTAAAATTAACAATAAAGAATACACTTCAGAAAATAATGGAGTAGATTAATAAATATTGTAGGACAACTTGTATATGTGCATTGTTCTCTGTTGAATGGATACAACCTTTCTGCTGGATCTAGAATCTTGTGTTAATGTCTTCTTACAACAGCAGACTGCTTTCAGTGCCAGAAAATCCCTTTATAACATTATCTGAGAAACTGTCAGCAAGTCGCCCCATCACCTATTTTACAAGATTGGACTTCACATTTAGTGTCAGCTAAAGAAAGTGGTGTTAATGGATGCCAGCCTTGTTGAAAAAGAGGATCAGGTCACCTTCTTACAGAGGTTTTTAAAGGGCAGCCAGACAGCAGGCAAAGAACTGCTGGTATGACAGTTTGGCTTTAGAAAAACATTCATTAAATGTGCCTTCACTTCCTAACAATGCAATCTTGAAAGTATGAAGAAATAGTGAACTTAAATACTAATATCTTCACTTTTTATTAAAGCATACAAGGTATTGGGTTAATATTCTGTACAATGTGCCTTACTTAAGAGCATTTATATTTAACTAGCTGGCCCTAATTTGTTTTAGCAAACTTGTATTACCATTGACCATTTGACTGCAGTTGGAAATGCAGAACTGTGAGCAGCAGAAAATATCCATGAATTTCCTCAACCTACTTACTCTAACTAGGTGAAGCCCAGCAGCCTGGTTGCAACCTGCCCCATAAAGGAACACAATCCACTTAATTTTCAGTGACATTTTCAAACTGTCAGTCATCCTACAGTAAATCGTGTGTCTCTGGGATAAAACCACCTTTGCTTTTATAAGATACAGCAATATGGTTCCAGTGAAAATGATAAAAGCCATTCAGCCATCTTATGCAGTGCTTCTCAAGCTCATTCCTGTGACTGCAGGTTTTGTTCCAACCAGTTTTACAATTGTTGAGTCATTTACCCCTATTTGATTTCATTCGGCTCTTTTTAGCTCATATTTTGCCTTCATAAGCACAGTAGTATCAGAGTTACATACAATATATAAGAGATTCAGAAGTGTATGCTTAACTATCTTTTGTCATTGCCCTACTAATTAATCTTTTTATGTTACATTTATACCCTTAACTGCAGTCTAATAATGACAATTAAAACCATACAAACAGCACTGAATGCTGAATGGCTTCAGTTACTTTGGTGTCAGACCCAGCATTTAAATCTTTAAATCCGAGATAAAAACACTAAATAATCCTCATGCAATATTTATTAAAGTTTGATAAATTAAAATTTGGATTAACACTAAAACTAATTTGAGAATAATAGCTTGCATGAAAATGGCAGTGTTGTGATCAGTAGTTTTAATTATTATTATTATTATTTTTTGTGAGAGATCCTGAATGGATTTTTACAATTAATAGGTCACTTTTGGGGGTTTGGGTTTAATGTTAGTTTTTGACTTCAGAGCAAAGAAGTTAAATATTTTTAAAGTTATGCTGTAATGCCATCTTTGTTTTTCTATAGGTCCTGCCATTTCATAATATTTGCATTGGTCATTGTCATGGTGATTCTCCCAGAATTTCCAGGGAATGTGCTCTTGGGTACAAATGTTTTTGCCCACATGAACTTAACTCCTAATACAGAAGCACAGTGTTAACCATTTACTGTTGCTAGAATTCGTTTTTGTTTTTGTTAAAAGACTAGTCCCCTCAAAAATTATATTTTTTTGACATGTCACTTACGTTTTAGTGGAACCTGAGAAAACATTTAATCTCATGCTCAAAATATGTTAAACATATACTTCTGTAATAATGAATGAGAGGAAGAGGGACCTTTAATTCAAAAAAGTAATTCCTAGGAGACTTTAGATTACTGTTTATAATGTGTGACAGTTATTCCAGAAGTAACTATTTAACAATATTTTGTGCATACAACTGGAAAACTGACTTGTGGACATTTTTCATATTGTCTGCTGTTTTACAGCATTGGTCTCTCTATTGACTTTCATTATATTAAACTTTTTTTTTCTCCCTATTCTGCATGAAAACATGAGTGTAAAAATGTATCTTGACCATCACTACAAACCATATGATATAAGTAACATATAAAACAATATAATTTTTGGGTGGAATATTCCTTTAGAAGCAGTAACTTCCACCAGCATGGAAGAAGTGCACTGGTGTGACTAAATTACTATGAGGGGCACTTTTTACTGTATTAAGCCTGTTTTTTCAGCTGTGTTTGTTGCTTTTGTGATGTGGTTGATAAATGAAGATAAAACCTATGTGCAGTATTTTCCATTTGCTCACACTTTGCCGCATTGTTACGTGCACTCACTAGCGAACACACATAGTCTACTCCTCTAAATAGTCAATTGTGGGGCTATAACTCAGTATTTATAATAAATATACATACACGGTTAAGGGGGTTTAATTTCTCGACCAAATATATAATGGGCAAGTGCCATACTCTAAGCAATCATTGATTGTTGTATGATTGTTGGTGCCAGACGTTATGGTTCCAACATCTCAATAACAGTTTCACACACAATGGTCTTTAGACTGTACAGAGTTTACAGAGCATGGTACAATAAACCTAAACAATCCAGTGAACTTTTATTATTTGGGCAGAAAAACAACATGCTAATGCTGGTTTTAAATGTAATGACAGCTTTTCTTACAAAGGTATAATGATTCCTTTTTAGCCAAAGGGAAACTTCACTAGAAATCTTTATTAAGATTTTTTTTTTGTTTAAACAGGATGACTATATGCAGACCAAGTATAAAATAACTGTGAAAATAAAATTTTTATTGTGTTTGAAAAGGGTGATTGACAAATCCTATCATACAGATTATTAATAAAGAGTGGCAAATATCAATAGAGGCCTTTCTACATGGCCTTTTCAGGAGGACACAGTCAAGTAGGGTTTATACGCCAGTAATTCCTTTAATTGTTTAAAGTTTGGACACTGCAGCTTGGGCATGGCCATCTTTTATATATTGACCTCAATGCACATCATATGCCTAACAATAAGCAATAGCCTGTTATAATGTGGATTTATTTCAGTTTTTTCTAAATTTCATACTATGTTTTCCTTGTTTATATTCTCCCTGCTGTTACCTTGGGATGCCCAAATTCTAATTCTGAGGTTAGTTTTTTGATTAAAAACATATTTAAAGTTGTCAGATTAGTTTTACTTCTATTTTGGAACAAGTTTGTTTTTCTATGGACTCTGCCATTTAATCAATTTATTGCCTTGTTGTGGTGAACTGTCGCTAGGGGTTGTAGTTTAATTTCGTTGTTCCTTTGTAAAAGTGGCAATGACAATAAAGATTTATCTATCTATCTATCTATCTATCTATCTATCTATCTATCTATCTAGTTTCAAAGGTCACAAACTGTGATTTACTGGTGTTGACAGTTTAAAGATCAGCTGTTATGAAGTGACTTAGATAATAATATTTTACATATCTTTTTTAATAAATTTATTTATTGCTTTTTGCCCTCTCCCCCAAAAGCAAAAGCTTTTGATTTGTCAAAAATTTCAATCCCCAGATGGATCTCTTAAATTTTAGGGTCCTCTGATACCAAAAAGATCAATATCTTAATTTTGTGTGTGTGTGTCTGTGTGTCACAATTTCTTGAGGACAATCTACAGGGTGGTCCAGATCTAATTATGCAGATCCAGATCGTCTGGATGACTTTGGTTTATGCGGGGACGATTCCAGTTCAGCGCGAAGACGATTCTTCATGTCATCAGTTCGCAAACTTCTCGATGGTCCGGGATTTTTTGGGTGATTTTCCATGTAATAAACTTAATAAGTTATAGTGTAATGAAAATTACATAATTAGATCTGGACCACCCTATAGAGTTAAAATGGATGGACGGAAAAATAGCCAACTCGAAAATTAAGCCTGTTATGAGATGATGATGTGTTGATTAGCTTTTGATCCAAATCGTGCAAGAGAAAGAGGTATAATAGAGGAACCCTTAAATGCTGTAATTCTGCAATTAATTATTCATTTTTGTCATCAGTTTCTATTGTAATGATCTATTTTATGATCAGAAAGATCAGAGCGGTAATTAATGTTATAGAATAATTCAGGTAAATTAGTTCCTTGGGCGCAAAGCTTACTGACACTCACGTCCAAGTTTTTTTAAAATCTAGGAATTCAAATGTAACAACTGCTTTGGAAATAACATGCATTTAAGTTTTTTAAACTATCTTGTAACACAGAAGCCACAATTTTGTGTGTTGTAGGGCACCATCATTCTGTCCCTAGATATTGGGGTGTCCTTTGAGATTGTGACCTTCGACATTGTGAAGTTTGTTATATGATGTGTTTCTCTGTCAGAGATTACAAATAATAAATCTCTTTTGATGAAAGTAATTATTTAGAAAATTCTAGTTACGGCCCTGACTTTGAATTCTAGATAACAATATTTGGTTAACGTTCTTTTTTTAAAACAGCAGTTTTCTTTTCTTTTCAGTTTTGAGTTTGTTTGTTGTTTTTGACTTCTTTAAATTTCGATTGTTTCCATAGCTATCAGTGCTATTCATTTTCTGGTGTATGAGATTATGTAAAAACATCAACATTTTACTTGAGATTATTTTTGGTTAGCGTTTTCAGGTACAAAATTTTTAGCTTCATCTTATGACTGTGATTTAGGATTTTTATTTGGTCATGATGAAATTGCTTTATTGTACACTTCCTAGTTATTGTTCAGGATTGTGGATACCAACAAAGAAAATGCTGCCATTCTCCTGCACTATTTAAAATGATCTGCATCTCCACCAGTCCACCACAGACCCACGTCACCACACTGACTAGCTGGCCTCACCCAGTAGACAAGAATAAAATAAGCCTTGTTTTATTCTAGTCTCCCATAATATTTGTGTTTTCCCCCATAATTAGAACCGACACACCTGCATCCCTTGAAAGAGTATAAAGAAGCCTGAGCAAGAAACAGAGGGGTTTACTGAACAGAACAAGAAGAGAACCATGAGTGAGAGAGCAGTACCTGGTGCCTGAGTCAGCGTGAGAAGAGGCAGAGCAGTCGGTAGCCCAGCAAAGGAGCAAGGGATCAGCACCCCAGATGTGCTCCAATGAATAATCATAGAGGAGTTGGGTACGATGGTGGATTCCTAAAGCTATGAGGGCATAGTGGAAGATGTGGAGGACAGCAAACTCAAAGAGTTTTGGCAAACGCCGATGGAAGCAATCTGGAAGAGAGTCGGAAGTAGGACTGCAAATGCTGACGTCTCTACTGGCTGCAAGCCTGTTGTGGTGTGCTGGGAAGATAATGGAAGAAGACACAATGGGCTCAGAAGTGGAGATAGATAGAGAGGACAGAAAGTGTCTGATGACTATTTGGTTTTATTTCTCCAGTTTTAACATTTGATTATTTCTTGGATTTTAACTCACAGACAGACACTGGTTTTATGAATTATTTATTTAGTTACTGGCAGAAGCACTGCATTTTGAACATTTTATTGTTTGGTTTGCAATACAAGCACTGAAACACTTTTCGACTACCTCCTGCTGACTACGTGTGTCCTCATTTGCCCAGCTCATCCTCTGTTTCATTCAAGCTGCCAGGGACTATAGAGCATATCCATACCGTCACAATATTTTTACCAGTTTGGTGCCTTTTACACTATCAAAAAGGCATGTAGAAGTCAAAAAAGCATTAGCATGAGCATTAAAGAGATGTCATAAAAAAATCTAAAATACACATCAGAATATATACTGTATATTTCACGACAAATGACAAATTATAGTGTTTTCATTTCATTAGTTACTGTGAGCTCTTTGATCAAGAAGCTATACTTCACAGTTAACAAAAATATTTCATTATAAGACTAAAACATTACTAATGCAGTTCTAAAATAAAATAATGAAGTTCTAATGCATCTAATGCCACGTCTTTGTTAACTTTTTTGATGTGTCAGTATATATGAGGTACTACTTCATAATGGGTTCTCTCATTATATAGCAGTAAATGTATGGAAAATAGCATTGATTGCATCCTCGATCGATCTGTATCTTACTCACTCAAATATAAGTTTGAAAATCAATACAACAAAATATGTAAAGTTGAATATATAAACTATTCAACAGAATTCTGAAAATTAGTAATCCACACATATCAAAAATAATGTTAAACCGTACAAAATGATACTCCAGTACTGTAAAATTCTAATTCTTTTGAATTAAAGTATTTCATTTATTCTGTAAGATTCATCTTACATATCACCATGGAACTAGGTGAAAAATAAGTTTACAAGATTAAAGAATGGATAAATTAATAAAGTAAAATGGTTAGAATCTATTTATTTATTTGTGAAAATAAACTTTGTTTAAGCTGTTTGGTTATGTTACATGCATTATTTATTACACATTGGTGTTATGTTTAATTGTTTCCCAATTTGACTCAGTGTTGCTTTTCATATGTCAGCCTATTATGAGGAAAAATGTAATTTTACATGGAATTGAAAATTGAAATACTGTACAACTGCTGAAATAAACTTATGCATAGTCAGCAACAAACATGAAGAAGAACAACATAATTTTTTGTCAGTTCAATAAGACATTTACTACTGTGTGAACAAACTGATTTACCCCTCCACATCCTAAAGGTGACTGATGAATACAGTACACAGAATGACTTTGAAAAGATGGGAACCAAGGATAACAACCCAAAATACAGCCAAACATCATACATTTTGAAAGATCAAAAATAAAAGTAGAAAGAGACCAGACTTTGAACACTTGCACATTAGGAGCATTGAAGTGGTTTGACTTCACTCACTTACAGTATGTTTAATGCCAGGAAAAATTAGTTTTGTACAATTCTTCTGAAGTTACTTAAGGTTATAGTCATTTTCCTATACTAAGGCTGTCATGCACTTGACCACAATTTGGAATGCCACAACAAAATATCTAAATACTTTTATTTTTTCTTTTTTAATATATTTACAAACCTTTCAGAAAACACAATTTTCACTTAGTTAATATGGGTTATTGAGTGCAGACTGAAGGCCAAAATGTATATTTTAAAATGAAATCTACAGTACAATAAAATAAAGGAGTCTGAATTTGTTCTGAATCCACTGTATGTATGAGGGTGCCTTGCAATAAACCACTGACCTGTTCAGTGTTCATCCTTGCCCTCTGTGACCTTCATGATGTTTAGCTTAGGTCAGAGCCACCATGTCTAACAAGTCAAGAATTTAATGTGCATAGAATGCTATTCCTTTACAAGTCACACTTAAACAGTGATGCAAGCTCCCACACTTCTCAATGGACTATTTACAGACACAAGTTGCATTTGTGTTTTGGTTGAAAACTGACACCTGAGTAAGCAAAGCAGCAAATACAAAGGAGATAGACAGTGAGATATGAGTTAACTGTGAGTTATGAATTATTGATGGCTAATTTGTACCTTTTAAAAATTTTGCATGTGTTTATGTATTTTATCAGTGTTGCGGTGATATCACTGAATCACAGTCTTGGAAGGTGTTCTGTTGTTGATCATCACTATTTTGTGATATTTTTTGAAGGGTGTGGTTTGTTTACAGCAATGGTATCCATTGCTAGCCAAATGATCACAACATAAGACATCATAACTTAACACCTCCTTCTTCTGGATGTTCATTAGTTTTTGTTGACTCGTATACAATAATATACAAAACAGAAAGAATGCATCCCCTTATATTATAACCTAAATATAGTATAGATATTAATAATTTTGTCTTTTTTCACATAGCCTAATTGACCATTTATAATAATAGTATTATTATTTCAAATGAAAAACTCAAATTTCTTTCATGCTTTAGTTTTCTGATTTTTGTATCCATGCTTTGTTGAAATACAATTTATGCAAATTATATTCTTTGGAAGATGGTGTTGTATAATAGAGAAAATGGGAGGGAAAGAGAGGAAAACATAAATTGGTTTGATACAAGGTGATGCACTTTTTTCTCACTTTGTACAAGGGCCTTTCTTGCTGTTGATCTGTCTCGGTCACTAAAACATGAGTGTTCTGTACTCTTGCACTTTAACGGCATTTATTCTTGGTCCCACTCATCCATACAAGAGAAAAATCCAATGTATTGCTGTTGCATTTCATTCACTCATTGTGTCTGTGAAAGAATGGCTAGGGTGTGTCTTATGTGGTCTGTGTTTTTCCCCTTCTGCAAATAATGAATTTTTTGAAGTGTTTAGCTCTTCTACCTTATTGATTGTGTGTCCTGCACTCGAATCCAGTCTCTGGTCCTTGTACATGTGGAGCTATTACATTCTCACCATGTTTGTGTGAATCTTGATCCTTGTACTCCTATGTTCCTCCTACAATTTTAAAGCATGCATATTAGGAAAATATGTGATTCAAAATTGAACACATGGTTTTATGCATTAGTTGGCCTTACAACCAACTAGTGGCCTTTTGAGGGTTGTTTCTGTTTTACACCTGATACTACTGCAGTTAGACAGCACTCTGAATTGTTTTAGGATTGCTTTGAGAATTATATGATATGAACTCTATTGTGTTTCATCCAAACATCCTTCAATGGAATGAATCCATTTTTTGTAGTACAGTTAAGTTGCAGGTATAACGCAAGAACCAGATGAGTCCACAAACAGTCCTATAATAAGAACATATAAATAATTTTGACAAGCGCAAATTATGCAGTCCAAAATCCATGTTCCGATAACATTTTCAAAATACCATCTTGTCAGATTTTGAAGTTTCCCAAAGTAATATCAGATGCTACTATATACCACATGTTTTGGCAATTTACTACATGTGTCCATGATCCTCTGAGTAAAGAAAATTTTTCTAACATTTAAGTAAAATTTAGCTTTTACCACCTTTTACCTTTACCCCCATGTTCTTGTTTAAGAACACATCATAAATAACAACTGTAATCCATGATAATAATTCCTTTCATAATTTTGTGACTCAGACACTTCAGTCATGTTCTCTTCTTAACTTACTGTATCTTTGGTTAAACTGAAACAATTCAGCTCTTTCTTCATAGCTCATACCCTGTAGTCACAAAATCACCCTCCTGAGGAACAGTAACATCATCTTGGCTGCACGTGGCCTTTTCTCTTATGGCAAGAGAATATAAAAGATACCAAAGTGGAAAGTCTGGGTCACCTGAACATAAGTCCACTGCAAAGTATATTCACCCAGAAAACCATGTTGACTTACAGTATACAGGGCCTGTTTAGAAATGCTGCAAAGATGTTCAGATCCTGCAAAGTAAGGGGAAGCTGGAGTAGCTTAAAAAAATCTATATAGACATGAAGAGTGTGTACAAACTCCACACAGTTACAGTTAATGTGTTGGTAGAAATTGAATGCAGGCCCCTGGAGCTGTGATACAGCAATGTTAGCATTTCACCACATTGCCACCCACACTCTATTTATTTACAATTTGGGGAGGCTATTGCAGAAACAATGACAATAATAGGAATGCTTTTTAAATTCTGTACACAGTTGGTAGGTTTGATTTTTGCAGAGTCTTATTTTTAAAGGACCATTTGCTAACAGCACCCTATAGAGCTTTCTTAGATGCCACTGTATTATACAACGTTTGATTTGAAAAGCAGAAGGCAGATCAATATATCCTTTGCATTTAATGGTAGTAAAGAGATGAGATGAAATTGTAAGTCAGCTGTCCCATATAAGAAAAGAAAAAAGGTCATGCTTCCTGTTTTCCATCTGACCTTTTGGGAGATGATAATGATGGAGTCTGCGGCAGCTGTATCAGTTCTAATCTGTGGTAAGAAATGACAGTTTTGAAAAAGGCGGCCATGTGGAAAGTCTGCTGGTTGCTGCTCCAGTGGCTTGTTAAGAGAGTGAACCCGTTAAAATAGCTCACTTCCATAAGTCTCTCTCGCTCTCTCTTTTTTTTTTTTTGCAGTCACTACTAGGCAACTGACGGATGAACCAAATGAACATGTCTCAAAAAACCTGATCTGAGAGACCTTATGTTGTACCTCAGTTTCGTTTCACTTAGTTTCTAGCTTGGAAATTAGACCAACTTGTAGTTATCAGTAAAATCTGTGTTTAATGTAACATGTTTTCTTTTTTATTCTGGTAGCCTGTCGCTCTGTTTTTTAGTGAAAACTTAGTGTTTCTAATAATGGAAATTTATTATTAGGTAGTCTACTGTAGACATTGTGCTGATAAATTTTCAAATAATAATTATTTACAAAGATTAAATTATTAAGAGTGGATTGGCAGAGCGGAGTAACAGCACGTTATTTACTTTCTGTGCATTTGCTGGGCCCTTGAGCGAGGCCCTTAACCTTCAATTGCTCCAGGGGCGCTGTACAATGGCTGATCCTGCGCTCTAACCCCAAGGGGTATGTGAAAACTAACAAATTCCTAATACAAGAAATTGTATAAGGCCAAATAAAGAACGAAAAAAATAATATCTCATTCCACAGAGTTTTACACCAGCCATTCAAGGAAATACTTAAATTACTGGGCACAGTTTTCTGAAAGGCACCAGTGCTAATCACTACCATATTTTATTATATTAATTTGAGTATGTACATTTTGTTTAATTCAGAATGCCTCTAAAATATGGGGGCTATTATTATTCAGAGTGGAGGAAGTTGATATTTAAATTTTAAAACAAGTTCAATTTACACTCATTGTGTGTGTTTTTAATTACTTGGACCCATCATATATCCAATATCATGACTCAGTATCCAATAAAAGTTCAGAAGGATGTGCCATTGAGACCTTGTGTGGAGTAATCTTTAACAAACCCTAACATTATTCTGAAAAAGGGAAGCTGAGGAGCAGCCCACAAAGAACCCTCATTTATAAGGTCTTGTTTAGCCAGTGTACACATCTGCAAACTCTACAAGAGGAACAAAGAAGAAATTGTTGTGGTATTAACAAAGTTTCATCCCCTGCTCTTGTATATTTTATTTTTATTTTTTGATTTGGTGGTCTTTTGAGTACTATTTTGTCACACTATTCTAAGATGCTCCAAACAACCTGGAAAAAAATCTGAAATATTGTAAAATATAGCAAAAAATAAAATCTCACGATGGAGAAAAATTGTGAAAACTAATCTGTCTGAAAAACATTCTTTATTAAAGAGAGTTTTATTTAACAATGGCAAAAAAGCAAAAATTTAGATTAGAAAAACTATTAATCCCAGGGAGAAATGCAGACGTTTAGCACAAATGTTCAAAAGGGGCAAAAAAGGAGTTGCCTAAATGGTATTACTTAATGAATAAGTCCTAATTCACAAGCCAAAGGCTAAATTCAGAGACACAACAAAAATCACAAAGCCAGAATATTGAAGAATAAAGCAATATTTACAGAAATAAACTCCAAGCTACACTCAATAATGGACCACATGGGACTCAAAGCCCAGTCTTGTTATAGGGGCTGGGGGTGGTCCTTAACAGATATGAAACGTGTGGTCCCACCTCTTGGTCTACAACCCCCAAAATACAGGGAACATAATGACGATACATAAGCAATACAGTACAGAAATATTCTTAAATATAACAAAAACAATTATACATTAAAACATGTATTAAATAATAACTGGACACAACAATGTTAACAGAAAACAATCATAATAAATGATCCAAACTGAAAAATGATTTATTTTTCTTATGATTTATTTTTAAAATTAGGACAGTGGCATCATCATTACCTTTTTCTGGTAATGTTTTTCACGGGTCTATGGCATGTTATTTGTAGAAATGGCTTTGTGTTGCTAGTACAAATCTAGTCTAAGGACCTAACTTTGTTTTTGACTGTTTTTTTGGTTAACGCTTTGTCTTTAAACAAGCAAAAAACGTTTATTTTCTGTTTTTGACCCTGGTCTGTTTTCCCAACAACTGCGACATCTTACTCCCAAATGAAAAAAATCTGTCTGTCCCAGGGCTTTCTCCCCAGAATGTTACAGGCATTCTCTTGGTTCATAATAAAAGATATACTTTCAGATTGTCCATAACATTTTTTCTTGGTCATTGTTGTGGGCTGCTAGAAACAAATTGTCAGCTTGTCATCTTTCATAGAATTTCCTAAGGCAATCTGTGTAAGATTTAATTGAATGATGGTACAGTAAATTTAGAAGCTGACTGCTTAGTTTTGTAGTCTTGTTCTTTCTAGGTTATTATTAAAAAATGTATTAACTTATAAGTACTTATTATTTCAGGAACCAGGCTTGGTTCTGCTTTTGACAGATCATATGAGGAAATGTGTCAACCTAGAATCCTGATCAATGGACTTTGCTGTAATTGATAGTGTTCTTTTATGATTTGTCTGATTGGTTATAGTTATAAGAGTCAAGGGTTGTGACTAGACTAGAAAACTAGGAAAACATTTTTCCACCTTAAGACTACATTGTTGGTGACATACTGTTTTTAACAGAGTAAAGTATGTGGCATAGTGGTTAAGGTCAACAAATTCGTGAGTGTTTCTTGTATATGAGCAGCAAAAAATACCTGAGTTGTTTTAGAAAAAAAACTTTATTATAAAACTTACAGCAATTCACCTTTATTCACCTTTAAAACACTCCTCTTGAGATGTAGAAAACAATACATTTGAACTGAACTGATTTGTTTTAATAGAAAAACATGCCTAACATGCTCATGACCTCACAAGTGAATTTGTAAGAGTGTGTAGTTCCTTAGACATTGCAGACAGCTGCATTGCAGCCTTGGAGTCCTGGCACTTTATGGGGGGATGCAGGGAAACCAGGGCCTGCTAAGCAGATCTCTGTTGTGTCTTGTCCCTGGAGCTAGTTCTTCAGACACATGGCTGAAAGTGACCCAAACACAGGATTTAAAGCCACATCAGGCCAGTGTACAAGTTGTGTGTAAAAAGAAGAAATTCTTCAATTTGGAGATAGGACGTGGAAAAGGGAATGCTGGGGGATTATGGAGTAAGTCAACCCATGTGGCCATCAGGAAACAATACCCTGTGGAGGACTGCCGGCTTCGTGCTCCGGCCCTAACCCCCAGGCCGCCAGGAGGAGCTCTCCCGACAGCAGGATCGTGCCCCGAGTTCCAGCAGGGCCTTATGGACTATGTAGTGTTTTTACACAGCCCTGCTGGATACCTTGGGGACCACCGGGAGTCGCTGTAGGGGGGCTCATGGGCTCTTGTGTGCCCTATAACCCGGGAGTAAAAGGGCTGTGCCTCAGTCCAGACAACGAGCTGAGCTGGGAGGTAGAGGAGCAAGTGTCTGGGTGAGGAACCGTGGTGGAAGATGGGACTGATGATGTCAGGAGTAGTGGACGGAGGAAGGGCGGAAGTAACGTGCTGCGGGAAGAAGGAGGCTTATGGCGGCGGAGCGTCTTTTTTTCTGTAGGAAATAAGAGGAGAAAGGTTAATACCCCGCCACTCCCTGCCGGCGAATGTCTTCCTGAGTGTATTAAGGTCCGTCCGCGGTCCCCTACTCGCGCGTGCGTGACAACCCCTACAAAAGATCCAAGGGGATGTAAGTTTATTATTTTCTTGCTCATTTCCTCTTCCCTCTGTCTGTCTCTCTCTGCTTGATTTATCTTTCATTAATAAAATCATCTTTAATCACAAATTAAAGTTGATTTATATCTGATTGCAGAGTTTCTTTTTGCTAATAAACTTAATTCTGTCCTTTGCATTGCTATTGTACAGTACACTCCAGTTTTATGAACATTAGCTGGATTACTGGAATTAGTTCTTAAATACAAATTCAAGTTATTTAGTTACATTTTTAATGGGTGCACATTTTTTACATGTTAAATGTATTATCATTAGCTAGTACTGCTGCTAACTTCTCTCTATCTAGGTGGTTGGTGGGCATCTGCAAGCTGGCCAGTATGATGTAGTGTTATTTTTTGTTTAAGTGTACCAACTGATGGCCCAATGTCCTATCTTGAACTGGTTCCTGTCTTGTGTCCTGTTTTGCTAGGATACCCTCTAGCCTCTGAAATCTTGAATTGGACTGATTTGGTTCAGAAAATATGTACTGCATAAGATTTGTTATTGCTAATGGCCCTACTTGGCTCTTGGGCAAAGTTGCTTCTGTTTGGTGGACTTTCATCCCATGTGCTATATTTTTCAAAGTTTAAAGCTAGCATTTACAATAATTACACACAATTGTGCTTTTTGCAGGTTGACCTCTTGTCATAAAATTGTAATACTGTAATAAGTTTCTTTTAGCCACCAACCACACTTGATCATCACTGAGGAGCTGGTAAGGCTCACATCACCACAATGTGTTAAGAAATTGTGCTGGCTAATCCATTTGAGGGATTCAGTGTGATTTTTTTTTTTTCAGACATAGATTATACACTTTGTTATACTCAGTCATTTGTGAACATTTTGCGAGAACCCTAGGGACATATGTCTCTTTTACTGAAAGATGAGATACAATATTTTTTCTGTAGGATATTACTGTGAGGTGGACTGTGGCCATATTTTAAAGCTGTGGAAGACATTAATTCTCAAGCTTAGGAAGCTAAGGTTACAAAATATAACTTAAAAGTATGTGTACAGTTATAGCATGAAAAATATTGGTTTTGTATAAAGTTCTTTAGTTCACCCTGTGGCCTGTAGTGGGCATAGCAGATCCTCAAATTTCAGGCACAACTGCGCCAGACACAAATCCCAGGAAGAAAATGAACCTTTTATTAGACAGTTTAACGAGGCAGCAAGTACAATTTTTCCCCTTTCTTCTTTTTTTCCTTCTCTTATATTGTCCAGTCAAGCGATGTTCGTCCTTTTCCACTTCAAGCTCTGAACCACTCAGGTGAGGCAGATGACTTCCTTTTAAGCTGGACCCGAGAATACTTCTGGCACATCAGTGCTGTACCTAGGAAGTGCTTCTGGGTTTGGCAGAACCTCTTGCTGAAAGGGAAGCCTCCTCCCAGCAGCCCTTAGTAGCACCCATGTACCCCAACAAGATTCCAAAGCTCCATAGCTATGCAGCTCCCATGCAACATTGCAGATGATCAAATGGAAGTTGTAATAGAGAGATGCCACCTCCCAGTGTACACTGACATCCTTGGCCTCAGGAGTCAATCTCCCTTTGTCCTTCCATTATGCTGGAATCTTTACTAAAAAGGGAAGAGTAGCCAACCTTCTCATCCATAATGTCTATCCATTATTGGGGCCTCTCTGCCAAGTAAGACAACATTAGCCATCCTAGCTGGAATGCCTTCCATGGTTTCCTTTACAATCCTTAGTTCTCCCTTGTCATTTATTTATAAAATGCATTTGATACTTGATATAAAGTGGCTTCTTTTAAGAAAAGTAGAAATTAATCGAATCTTCACATATTGTTTTCTGAACCAATTAATATTACTCATGTTTGTTCTCGGAAATATTTGATGTCAGAGGAATAACTTAGTTAATTAAAAACATATGTTAAACAGTTTGATTTATGTAAGCATTTGAGGCTTTGACACATTGGAAGGTGTAATCTAATAACATCACAACACTAAATTTGTAGCATCCTGTGCCCAACGGAAAGTCACTCCTATCATGTTTCTTAGAATCTACATTTAATTTTGTTATTTCTAGTGGCGTTCACAGCCTGGTTTGAGAAATTGATTTTATAAAATGTCTTTTGCATCTGTCCAAACTTGAATATATTTCCAATTGAACTGGTTTGAATTTCACACCTCTGAAGAAGAAGACACAGTGATGAGGAGAAAGAAGGGGGCTTGTTTTTCTTATCTCCTCAATAAAATTTCAAGCTCATAAATTGTTCATGAAAAACATGTTCTGGCAAAGAGATCCTAACAGCTAATATCAGAAATAATTCAGCCACCTGCTGTTCCATATTAGCCCTGGCCATTCTCAACAAAAATCCAACAAACTCCGTGTGTCTCTGCACTGAGGTACTGATCACTGAACTTAAGCATATGGCTTATATTGAACTAGCTTTTAGTCAAGCACTCAGCTACAATGCTTGCAAAAGAGTATGTGTTAGAGACCATAAAAACACAGAGTTTATTATAATTAAGCCAGAGAATGTTTTCCGGCATGCTGTAATGAGAACTCCATTATGAATAACTAGGATATAAACTGGCACAACCTTACACAATAGAAGAACACTGAGGTATGACATTTGCTATGCAAGATTAAGATCAGCCCCATCATAGCATCCTTTGTTATAGAGCTTTCACTGCCTAGGATAACCAAATTTATATTCTGTATTTTTCCATCTTATTATTTCTTCATCCGATTTTAATGAAAGACCTATTTTTACATACTATATTTTGTTTTTCTGCCATCATTTTGTTTACATTATTGAGCAATACTGAAGGTATGATACCAATAGCCACCAGCATTTTGGTTCTGATTACAACAGTTATGCTTCCAGTTTTTTTTAAAACATACAGGTTATTCCGTCACAAGTACAACTGAATGGTGCACAGTAGTGACTCTGGAACTTAATTGCACCTTCCACAATATATGCAACCCAAAATCAGATAAAGTTGGGACAGTATGGAAATTGAAAAAAAAATGCAGTGTTTCTTAAATTTACTTTGACTTTTATTTCATTACAGACAGTATGAACCCATGTTATCTGGTCAACTTAATTGTCTTTGTTAATATATATCCATTCTTCAATTTCGAGTCTGCAAAACATTCTAAACATTCTGTCTATGAACATTGTTGGAAAATATTACTTTTGCCCTGCACATAATAGATATCTTAAATGATATGTCAAATGTATAGTTTGTTATTATAAAATCTGTGGAGGGGTTATAAATTAAGTTTAAAAAAATTCACCCTAAGTGTATGTAAACTTCTGAGTTCAACTGTATATATGTAGGTATTTATATGCAGTATATACATATATACACACAGGTCAGGTCAAGTCAGGTTGCGGAGCATGCAGTGGTACAGCGCATTGCTGAACCCACCACGCTACGAAACAGCTCAGGATCCATGTTGGCAACGCCCCAGGGCAGACACACGGTACAGTCCCACCCTCCGGAAATGACCATGTATCTGCCACAGCCGGATCTTACGTGGGCGTCCCTTTGACCTGGTCCAGCCACTCGGGTCCTCAACAATGTGGATCCTGCAAGCCGTATCACCCTTGGAGAATCGAGCCACATGGCCGTATTGCCGTAAATGACACTCACTCACAATGCAGGTAATGTGCCTCATTAAAGGAACACTTTGAAAACACATCTGGGCCCCAGTCGTCCGCCACTATATATATATATATATATATGTGTGTGTGTGTGTATATATATATATATATATATATATATATATATAATGTATATACATACAGTGGTGTGAAAAAATATTACATTAGTTTATTTCCTGATTTCCTCAATTATAAAGGTCACCTGAGTAAGACAGGTTGATCAAAGTTATTCAACACCAGCTGGCACTCTATGAAAAGGTAATTGCTCCTAAGTTAAATCCACCCACTTAAAGCAAATAATAAAGTTAGCTGGTTGAACAAAGCTAAGCTATATAGTCAATTTAAAAATCACTTATATTGACTCATTTGAGTCAAGTTGCCACCATGCAGATTCAACAAGTGTATTATGTCATAGTCACTTTTTTTGTGGAATTCGCAAATTTTCCCCAGATTCTTGTGGTTTTTTTTTTTCTGGGTATGTCAGATTTCCTACATATCCCATATTGGTGCATATTAGATTAATGAATCATTGCCCATATTCTTGGTTTCTCTTTTGAGGACAACCAATTATACTGTAGGCTCACCCAATCCTGGTTTGATTCCTGCTTATGACCAGTGTTGCTGTGGTAGACTCTTTTACTCCAAGATACATCATTTGTTTTCAAATGTGGATGGATTGATTAATTATTTGACATTCAAGTGGAGCAGTGGCTCATTGTTAGCACTTCGTCTGCACTGTTGCAATTTCCACTGTTTCATGGGTTCAGCTCCCTTCCTGGCTACAGTTGTAGTTTGTGCATTCTCTCTGTGTTCTTATGGTTTTCTTGATATACTTCAGTCAGTTCTCTCTTCTCAAAGACACGTAGGTTTGATTTCATTGGCCACACTAAACTGACTCATTAGACATGACTGAGAGTGTGTTAGGGGTGTTCACTCAAATGAACTGACATCCAGTCCAGCTGGCCTTTCCCTTGCACTCCATACTGCCAAGTGTTTGAGCAAAGCAAAGAATCTGGAGAAAATCTATGTGGACATGAGGAATGTGCAAATATCAACCAGATACTGGCAAAGCTGGGATTGTAACACTGCTCCCTGTTGCTGTGAGACAGCAATGTTCTGTGCCATTGTTTTACCTCAATTTATTTTTGTATTCCAAAGTAACACTATGTTGATGTTCTCTGTAATATACTGTTTTTTTTAATTCTATAATGCATATAGTATGCATATGGTATATAAGCATTTTCATTGTGAAAATTTATATAAAATGTGTTTCTTCATTTTATCTGTTAATATATAGTACAGTGTAGCAACAATACAGCTTTATTTATTTAAATATGAATTAATGTGATGTAATAAATCAATCAGAAGTGAACTGTATTATAAAAGATTTTGAAAAACAAATTAAATGCACAGAAGGGGGGTCATGCAGTATAAATAGTTTACTGGTCTGTACTATTTGTAATGCACATTTTATTAAAACACACAAATATAAGATTGAAGATGTATTTCATTCCGCATTTAATATTTTGATTTGGTTTCATCACCTTTGTACAGCTTAATAATGATTGCTGTTGCTATATAAAAATTTGTTAAGCTCTTATTTTTCAGTATGACACAAAATGCTTTGAATTTTAGCCCCTAGAAAAGGCATGTCTCTTTATTGTTAAGACTTTACAATAATTGCATATCATTTCTGCATCAAAATTGCAATTGAAAACAGGTAAACTTAAAAATTCAGATTTTAAAATGTTTTGTATTCTTTCCAAAAAATCTTTGTCTTGTTTATACAGGGTAGTGCAATTTGCCGCTGAAGGCTTCCTGTGCATTTTTACAGACAGAGTGCTGAGATGAGCCATAGCTGTATCATGGAACCATTACACTTTGTAACAATTCCATTTGCACCTTATTGTTTGTCTCATTGCTGGAAAATTCAGGTGATTCATCATGCCTGAAGAAGCACCTGATCCCAATTCCCTGGACGTGCAGCTCAGAACTGTATGTGACAAGAATATAATGTCTTGCTGCTTGCAGACTCTTAACAGGCCAAGGTGACAACTCTTTTGGGACCTTTAGCCTGGCAAGTATAGATGAATTCCATTTTTAATGTTATATCCTTGTTTTCTCTCAACAGCATTCTCACCACAGAGCGGGGCCTGCACTTGATGGAGATTTTGGCACATCATCTGAGGCTGCAGATAACGCATTTCAGAGATGTTGAGTATGTATCATAACTAGCTTTTCCCCCCGTTATGAAAAGAAAAACAATATTAGTGCACAATGCCACCATAATGCATTATTTGTTGTAAAGTTTAAAAAAAAAAGAGTTAGAAGAAAACTGTAATGGTACCTGACACTGACCAGTAATCCTTTTGTTATTGGAAGATGCATGAAAATTCAAAGCTCATTTATTCTCCAGTTAATGTGAGACTTGTTATAAATAATATTAGGGAAAATGTGTTCATGCATTAATAAAGTGTGTGCTATTTGAAAACATTTTGTACTTATACCAAGATCCATGTGTGATGCTTTAACATTCACAGAAAAAAAAATCAGTGGTTTCCAAATCAGTTGTAGGAGGTTGTATTTTATTTTAAAAAGAGTCATAATATGTTATTCTTCTTTACATTGTCTTTTGCTTTTGGGGCAATTTGTTTGAAATATTGATTATTTAGAGTTATTTTTTTCAATTGGTTAGTGTTTGTTAATGCCCATAATTAGTCTTTTTTCAATATTTCAATTAAATTAAATATTTCATTATTAATTTGGCTTAATTACTTAATTGGTAGGTAATAAAGGCTCTGTTACGTTAATGAATTAAAAGTGTGGGTTTTGGTTTGAAATTTTTGACCCACTTCATGTAGATGGTCCGTGGGATGATTGTGCCACCAGAGATCATCTTGTTGCATTCTTACCTGTGGTTTTTAACAGAGGTTAATTCTTGTTTCTTCATTCTGCTTGTTTTTTGCCTGCTGTTCACTTTGTGTATGGTGCTTGGTGACGTTACTGTTAGGGCAGTCTCTTGTTTCATTGAAGTGGAGGGTTGAAGTTCCTTTCTAAGGTAGCACCTCGTGTTATATGGCTCTCCATGTAGCAGCGCAACTTTAATTTTTCATGCAAAGTGAACCTTGGTAAGTGTATTCTGCAGTGGCACAAATTGCTCTTTTACTTGTACCCACATCTAACACACTAGTACTAGCACCCAAATTGCTTACAAAAGAAGAGAAGTCAAATCGTAATGAAGGTTATTGCACTTAACTGCACTGTTAATCCTTAATGAACTACTTAAGAGCAAACGAGTTGGAGGCAAAGGGTAACTGCCAATCAGACCAACAGTGTCTGATCCAGTTTAGTGAAAACAGGAAAATAAAAGTGTTCCTTTTGTTGACACTGTACAGTGAACCCTCGTTTATCACGGTTAATCCGTTCCAGACTCTACCGTGATAAATGAATTTTCACGAAGAAGGATTCTTTATTTATAAATCAAATATTTTTGCAGTTAGAGTATAGAAAACCTGTTTACGACCTTCTAAATACGTTTTTTAACATTATTAGAGCCCTCTAGACATGAAATAACACACTTTAGTCACCATTACACTCGTATTACCCAATATATTAGACAAAATAAGAGAAAATAAGAAATTTAGACGTTACAAATATATTATTACTAGGCTCACCCGCCTTTTAAGGCGACCGACTTTTATCCTCAATTTGTGTGCGCTCCATGTGTACATCAGGTATGTCAGTGTAGGGAATGAGAACATTAAAGTGCCCATTCATAACATCTCCCGAAAACCTAAGTTTTTTTATCCCCTCGAGTGCCTGTCCAAAGTCGTACAATGTCAGCCCGAATCTGTACCGCTAAAGATGGAGTTTCATGCACTAAATAAGCTATAGATGAGAATAAGCCAGCACCATCTCCCCTGATATTTACTACGTGGTGAGACATTTGTACTCCATCAACATTAATTATTTCCAGAGACATAATATTGTCTATTTTTCCAGCGCATCGCGCACAAAAGCAAGGGGACGATGGGAGCAGCAGAACTCTGCTCACATCGCATCGCTTCGTACCACAAGTAGTAAGTCTGTGATAAGCGGAATACCGCTACGCCTTGCAATCCCGAACGCTTTTATATAGTAGATTATTGTACTGTACATTTAATTACACACACACAGTTCTTACACACAACCACTAACCTATGAAGGCACAACCTCAGTAGGAGAGTCTTCAGGTGGTGCAGTATATTCAGCAGGTGCATCGTTGTCTTCTTCCGCTGAAGGAGTACTAAGAGTAGGCAGTGGGTGTCTGGGTGCGCGGCTGAAGAACATCTTGATAGGCAGTTGCTGGCGCTGTCTTTTCATATGCGTGAGGAGGCTTTTGTAGGGTATTGCCATCTTTGATCATATCCAAGAGTTTCACCTTCTCCTGGATAGCAAGCATCTTCCTCCGGCACTTAGTTTTATTGTCAGAAGGCTTAGAAAAAGCAGCACGTTTATGAGCCATCGTGGGGCTTAGATAAAAGTTCTCAGAAAGTGCATGCGTAGTGACGTACACGTGTATGAGAAAAAAATTGTGATAGAGTGAAGCCGCGAAAGTCGAAGCGTGATATAGCGAGGGATCACTGTACTTCATAGACAGTCTCGCCCTTTGAAAGTGGTTTACTCTGCAAAAATGTTTGATTGTTGTGCTGGTAGGATGGTGAATGTGGAGAGCAACAGTTATGAAGTGACAAGCTAGGGTGTGGCAACTATTTTCTAACTGTAATGATTAGATTACATTAGCTCCGGGTTCCCCAGGCAGGCATAACTTTACCAACGGGGGTAAATTTCACCTAGTAAGGTATAAATTTACTTAAAAGGGCTGAAGTCGTGAAGATTTTGATTAGCTCCCAAAGATAACTTGAGACTTGTTGTTTCATCAACTGCACCAAGAATTTCAAAATTGTAGGTGAAAAGCAAGAATAAGTGTCTCACTGGTTGATGTGTTCTTATCGACTCAGTGTATTTTGTTCTATTAAACCAGTATCTGCTCATCATTAGTATTTTTAAGTAAGTGAAATAGTATTATTAGATATTACTGTATTATTGTTATTGTTATTTGAACTTAATGAAAATGTTAAAAACAGTATCCTAAAATGTCTCCTTTTATTATGGCAATAGTATAAACTCATATTACTGAACAAAACAAGGTATGGATAAATTTACTTTTAAAAAGTTGCCAAAGGGTAAACAGGACAAAAAAGGTGGGGGACCCCTGAATTAGATTAATATTTAATATCTTGATAATTGTAATGCCATTTAAGATATTGAAAAGAAAGAAACACATTTCTGAAAGGACGTTTCTTGAGATGCTTGAACAGCTTGTCATGTTATTTAGCTAGTGAAAATATATCTTGTTTTTTAATGCTTTCGTGTTTACTTATGCATTACCTGAATGTTTGGTAATACGTTTTAAGTGGAAAGTGTAATAAGCTCTGCAATGTTGTGAGTCTAAAATTATGCATGTTTTTGTTTATTGGAGATGAGAACCAGTTTCAATCAAATGTATAGCATAGAATTGCTATCATAATGTATGTATAGTTTCTAAATCTGTTTCTAAATTATACAAACAAGCTGTGCTGTTGGGTCCCACTTATGATGTCACACGTGTGAGCTACAGCAGCTGATTTTGGAAACGTGAATTTAGTTTCATAAAAAACTGAAGACACTTTTTGGAGTCTAGAAATTTAACTTAAAAAGGTAAAGTTATTTTGGAGTCGGAATATCTACATCATACCTAGATTAGCTTTAAAAGATCAGTAAAAAGCTGATCAGAAAGAAGAAAGAAAGGGGAATATCAAGACAAGAATGTTCTGAGTTACAGCTGACACATTAAGCAGCACAAGAAGTGGGCCACCTATAAAGACTGAAAATCTATCAGTACTAGGCTGGTAGTATGGTGTTCACACATTATTATGCATTTATTTTTAGCACTATCTGTTTGAATAATGCTTAATAAGTATTTACCTTTCTCTTCTGCCTATGCCAGTACTCCATTTAACTGTGTGGGGTTACAGTTATATAAGGAATAGGATAGTGCCGAACTACAGTACCTTGCAATACAGAAAGAGTAAGAGGTTTGAGAAAATTTTGGTCAGGTCTGTATAATAAAGAGTATAAAGGGGAATAAGGCCTTTCTAGGACCAATACCTTTGTCAATACTTAGTTTAAAAAGCTACTCCAAAAATATTTGTTTTCCTTTTTTTTAATTTTCACTTTCATCCACTAGTTGCAAATAATTTCATACAGTTTCTTTTCTCTTTCATTAGGAGTAGCCTAATAAGAACTCTTACTTTAATGTTTCTTTGAACTGTTTATAATTTTTATCTTTTATTTTTTTGTCCTTAGGTATGCTCTTTGTCCTTATGTTTTTTCTTTCTTAGCTTCCTCTAGTTTTATGCATTTTATTTCACATGGCATCTCACATTGATTAAAGGAATACACTACCCAAAATTTGTTTTATCTACTTCATACCCCACACTGTTTGTAGTCATGGCTGAGAAAAAAAATAATTTCATGTTTTCCTAGAGAAAGGATATAACAAAATTCCTGATTCAACATAGAAAAACAGGAAAAAATGCTAAAATGAAACAATCTCAAATTACTTGTGTTACATAATCTACATGTACATAATCTAAATGTAGGCTATCCAGATATAGTATGTACTTACAATATTCCAATCGTATGTATTTTGACTAAAATATTGTTAAATAAACCCCTTCAGGAAATTTCTTTCATATAAGACTGTGGGGCACACAAATAAATTTAAGGTTTTGAACTGATGACCTGCCTCACTCATCATTTATTGATCATACTGTAAGTCTAATTTATTGCCTACCTCAGTGCTTCACAAGATGTCAACATTACAGAGCCTGGTTTGAGACTGAAACCATAATCAGGTAGAAAGTATACTTTGTGACTCTGTGCTTATCCAAGATGCTTCAGCAAGAAGAAAGTCAGTTCACTGCTGCAATTTGACAAACTGCTATTGAAAAACCCTGATGTTCTGCTGTTATTGGTTTAACACTTACCACTGATTTTAAACATCTATACAAATGTAAGTTAAATACATGCTAGTAAACTGAGCTTACATTTGTGAATAAATCATAAGTTAAAATGAAATAGTTGGCTATTTACACTACTTTGACTTTGACTATACATAACTGTACTTGACTGTACATAATAAGCTGAGGTTCAATTTTGATGTTCTGTGATGTTCAGAATCACATGCTGCATTGTTCTGTTACATTTAAAATTGGCTAATGGGTGACACTTCACCTGCCACTTTCTTCCTGTTTCAGACTCTATGTAACGTGTGTTGTACCAAACTGAATTACTATTTAGCACATTATATTTTTGTTCATTTCTTATAGTATTATCTTTTCTCTATAATATAGTAAAGACATAGCATCAGTGAATCAATGAAGAAAGAAACTATTTCAGTCCTTTGTATTGTAATGGAAACTGTGGCGTCAGCAAGCCCCAAACCCCTAACACAAACACAAACACACACAGAGTCCTAGTTTCAAATAGTGAGTATTTATTCAACACAGTGCCTCCAAAAGTAACAAAAGCACAATAATTTCTGCCTCTCAATAAATCCTCTCATCACTGCACTACCCTTCTCCAGTCTAGTGTTGCTCCACGTCCTCCCAGCTGTGACTTGCCTGGATATGGGAGTGCGGTCCCTTTTACTGAGGATCCGGCAGTACTTTTGGTTCCAGGGCCTCTGCCCGATGGAAGTACGTCCAGTAATACAGAGGTCCCATAAATTTGGGTGGGGGTGCATCTCCCTGCAGCACCCCCTTGCGGCACCCATGGACCACAGAAGGGATGTGTTGCTGCACTACAACTACTGGCATTCCCTACTGGAACCCAATTGGGTGCTGATATAGAGGGCTGCTGCCATCTAATGCTTGGGGAAATAAATACCCCTCTGCAGCAGTCCTTCCCTGTCTTTTCTCCCAGCCTGGGAAGGTATTATGTACACTTCCGGACGAGACACTTGTCCATTTGTTTGGGGCTTCCCACCTAGATAGGGAATCTTCTTTGGCTGGAATGTCCAACCATCCCTTAGGACAGTCTTTTTCGGGTGCACCATGCTTCCCTCTCTTGGCTGGGATGCCTTTCTGTTTGCTCTGGGGCTCCTGTCCGGGTAAGGGACCTTCCCGACTTCCTGCCGGGATACCTGTTCATCCTGTGTGCCTCCTACAATGTGTTTTCTTAAACTTTTTTAGTCATTATATATCTATGCCATCTTACACAATTACATTTTCTGGAGCTTCTTGGGATCTATAATGACCACACTGTGTTACAAAAATAGTAGAGATACACTGTTCTAATCAAAAGGTATGTTTTTTTTTGACGAATGGAAGGTAAATTGCATGAAAGTGATATCTGTACTAAATTCCTTTTGTACTTGGCATGAACAAATTTACAGTTTAGCCAGAGAATGCAACAGCAATTATCAAGTCTGATTCCCTGTTTGAATTGCTTGTAAGTACATTTGGGCTCTCTGCAATACTTCTGTGAGAAGAGGAGTAATTGTTCATCATAAACACCATCTGGAAAGAAGGAAAATACATTTACTGAGGCTAGCCTGGGTTGGCAATATGTTTATCCCCCTTCTAACTCTATCAAGCAAAATTCAACCAAGCACCCTTGGATTTTCAACTTTATTTTAACCTGTTTAGAGAACAGCGAAAATGTTTAGCTGTGGAATTTAGATTTTTCAAGAATCACATAACTGTGATTTATTAAAAATGTGCAGTAGTATATAACGTTCTCTTAGATCAAGATTGATATGCCAGTGTTGATAAGGGTCATTAAAGAAAATATCAGAATAAACCCAGGTATTACGTAAGTTATAAGACAACCAGGAAATATAATGGATGGCAATGGACAAGCTTTGAATAGCTTACTCAAATGACTGACATTTAAGAATTAGAAGATGACATATTTTTAATGTTCAGAAGCTCTGTTAGAATTAAATACTGAGAAAATGTGCCATCTGATAATAACTTTTGTCTAAGATGAAAGGGTCATACTGGGTAATGGTTTCTTACTATCTCTGTTCAGATTTAAAATCAGTGCTTCTTTATCTAATATATAAAGCTCAGGTTTACTTTGTCCTGTGACTTCTATGTTTAACATCTCATGTAAGGTTTTAAACAGAAAATTATATATAGATTCCTAACCCTGTTTAAATGTAAGTCACAAATTGTATTGTACATATTTAGCTTTTGGATATTTGTTGCTTTCAGTTTTTAGGGCCCATTTGCAGTGTCTTTGTTTCATTCTAAAACTTTTTTGTTTCAGTATCTGTATCCAAACTAAATATCCAACTCTCCCCTGTAACTGTCAAAAATGTACCTCGTTATCTTTCATGTACAACACCCAGCTATCTGATTTTACACTACCCTCACCTGTATCTGTCCTTAATTCATATTATGTTCTTTTGTTCTTATTCGACCCGGTTTTACTACCAAGTTTAAGGAAATCATACGTATGGATTACAAGCGAATAATACCATCCTGTACAGCTGGCATGGTGTGATTCAGTGATGTTTCTGAAATGCCGATTGGTCAGCAGGTTCACGTTGAAAAGCTCCTGCGACTAAAAACCCAAGTGTGGACAGAACTTGCAAAGGGCCAGGTAGTAATTCCTCAAAATTTGCCTTTATAAAGCCGGCACCAGTTCAGCACACAACTCCAAGAGGATAGATCTTGGAAATTGAAATCGACTTAGATGCCAGTTATCCCCACCTATAAATGCGTGCTGTTTTCTTCCATTGGTATGTCTTCTAACAACACTAAAGCAGCTATGGTAGTTAGAATAGTTTGGCCATTGCGTGCACCATTATATTGTTACAAAATAATTATGATCAAGTGAATTAAATTTGTTAATGATGTGCAATTAATTTTGGTATAGAGTAAAACCTCAATTATCTGTCACTCAATTGACTGTGTTCTTCACTGCATTTCAAAATCACAGCATCAGTTATGTACCTTCAGTTTTAATAGCATTTGAAGCTTTTCTCTTTTGTTATAATTAATCTACAATGCATTGTTATGGCCAATAAATGCGTGTGGTGTTGGAATTGTCACAAAAAACTGAAATTACTAAAATGTTTACAAAATGGCGAAATTGCTTCAAGTATTGCTTCAATTTACAGAGTAGGAAGAGCAACAGTGAACAATATAAAGCGTGATGCTGACAAAATTGAAAAAAGTGTTGAAAATGGAAATCACTGACGGTTAAGTTATTTTGTTTTAATGTTAATGTTCTTCTGCATTTAATTTTCTTTTTAAGTTCTGTTCTATTATGTTTTGTTAATATATTGTGACATGCAGGCTGCTTGTGATGTGCTGTGGGGGAAGAGAAAGGGTGGAATGAATGCTGCAAGTGATGGGACTAGGTGAAGGGCTTCAGTTCTGGAAGGGACGGACATGAATGACAGGAGAAATTAGGAGAAAAAGGGAGGTGCAGCTGAAAAAGTTTTTGAGTAGGAAGCCAGGAGACAATACGCAGGATTGTTTGTGGTATAGAAAAAGACATAGATAAAGTGATTGGTAGGGAAAGCTTTCTTTTATTTTTTTTTAAGGTGTGCTCCGTGACCCAGAAAAATGAGTATAAGACAGGGCACCGTTTATTACAGAATGAAGTAAAACAGAAAACTCTTAGTACCTCAGATTAATGTTTGCTTATTACAGTGGTCGTTGCAATATTATTTGAATTAATTAATTTTGTTAATATTATGTTATATTTTGTTAATATAATTTTGTTTTGTGAATAAATATTGCTATTCGCTAAACTAATCTACTGTATATCAATTTTAAAGTAGCTGTTCTGTTATCTATCTCGGTCCTGGCCCCTGACAAATAATCGAGGTTTTACTGTGTTTGATAAAGCCTGCATAATGGATGTGACTGTGTTTGGATTAGAAACTTTAATGATATAATTATATTATTACCTTATTTTTTTTTACATCTCTTGTCTATGATCATGTTCAAAATCCAAATCCCCATTTTGATTTAGCCTTGTGTCTTACCTGCTTGCCCAGTAGAACCAGCATCCCTTCAGCCTTTGGTATGCTTAATGAATTAGAAGTTAGTGAAAGTCCTTAACGTATAATTTAATCACCAGTGTGCTGATCTGAAATATATTAGTCAGAAACAATTTCAGTTTAGGGATGAATAGTACTTTATTTATTTGCCAAGATGTGAGATGTGCTTCTGTGCTAATTGATTTGTTATACACAGTGAAAAAGTCAATATAGCCTAATGATATATAATAAAATATGAACCATACAACATGTCATATATTCTCTTTGATCAATTTCAATTTTTTAACAGATTTCTATTCTGCACATTATTAGCACAGGTAATTACATTTCCACTGTGCTGGCAATTTAACTAAATATATTTCAACCATGGAAATATGTTTTGTAATAAACTAAGTGAGAGTACAGTGTAGAACATGTACCAAATATAAAATATGCATATATTATAGAAGGCTTTTCCAAAAACAGTGATACAAGGTAATATACTGTATCTAAATAATAAAAGAAACGTATATAAATGTGACTAGACAGCACATCGTATAGGTTAGGATAAGTGTGCAGAAAATGAAATGTCAGAGGTTGAAAACAACACGTATTTCTGCAATAGAGAAGAAGCCAGTCTTTAGCCAGAGTTTTAATGTTATTATCCAAGGGGCTTTGCCATCAGACGCAGTGAAAGAGTTCCAACAGATAGATGCCACTAAACCAAGTAAGTGCTCATCAAGAGAGCATTTCAGAGAGGCTTTAGAGTAGTGTGAAGGCCAGCTTCAGAGAATTATTCCTGGATCAAGAAGGAACTTGTGTTGAACAACTGCAATTTCCAAGGGCAGCACCCACAGAGATCCCCAGTAATATACATTGCAAAATGAAATATATCTGTTTGTTCACACCCTAAACTTTATTAAATGCAGCATTAATGTATTAAGCATAATTTCAATTCATCTGTAGTTCAGTTAATATAAAAAAAACAACATTTTGCCTTTGTGTGTATGTGTGTATATGTACAGTATATACACACACACACATATGTGCGCGCGCACACACACACACACACACACACAGTTTTTTGATTAAGTATAACAGTACAACAAAGGCAGGTGCCAATAAGTGTTTTTACAGTGACATCTCTTTCTGAATTGAAGTTGTCTGGCTGTCTACAGTACTGCTCTCCTGTGGTCTTTAATTTCAAGACAATGTCACTGAGACCTTGAAAGGAGAGGTAAGGCCAGTGATGTGTGAAAATCTTCAAACTCTTATTTAGAAACGTTTGTGATCCCAACTTTATCAGCTCTTAAACATACAATTAAGGATTTCACAAACCATGAAACATTGCAGAAAGGATCCAAACAAAGAGCTGTCTCAAATAATGCCCAGAGAGATTGGTTCAAATTAGGCAAACCTAACAGGAACTTCAATCTAACTGCTAGAATCAATTGCCTAAAGAAGAGTTAGAAGAGCTTTAAACTAGTTCAAGGTCGTCCAGGCATATTCAGTTCCATGTTAAAACAAAGTACATATGAACTTTATCTGTTGTCAATCATATTGTTCTTATGCTTCTGTAGTTTACTTATGGAAGGGAAATAACAAAATTAATTTTAAAAGGGGAAAATAAAGAGTTGGCAGGAGAGAAAGTTTCTGATTTTATGCAATTGTGAGTTTTGATGTAAAAACGCACTGATATTAAAACACTTTCTTCACAGGTAAACCAATACATATTTTCTTTTTTTCTCTCATTCTCTGTGAATATGCTGAAGGAGTTCAACACAGGAGTCAATTCCTTGATAGAGCTAAAGGCATGTAAGGTGGGAAATTATGCTATTTTGAACCCAGACTTCTTGTTTCCTTATATCTTCCCCTATATGGTAGTATATTCATGTGCTAAATTGATAAGAAGCAACTTGAGAGTTGCAGTGGACACATTCCCCTAACTATATTGAATGCTGTATGTTTTACATCTCATGATATTGACTGCACCTTTTCAAATTCTAACCCTTAACACACATATTGGATTTAATTTTCATAAGAGTCTAAACTTGAGGGCAAAACAAGCTTAGAAACACCAGAACAAAGGATAACTTAAACTAACTGCTCAGATGATGACGAGATGGACCTAGCTTATATTCATACTAAAATAAATTAGAAAGCAGTTTCAAGTGAGTTTGAACAGCTTTTCTTATAACCAACTGATGGTCATTGTTGAAGTGGGCATGGCTTTGAGCATGGTAGAGAACACATCAGGGCACTTCTCTTAAAATATTGCCAGTGGAGAACAGTTATCCCATTTATTGAGATATTATTGATGGCCGTATTTATTGTAACAGTAACATGGAAATCTGGAAAAGAAAAACTGCCTTTGCCTTTGGTTTTCTCATAAAAAAAGAGAATACATAGTCTGATTCAGGCTTGCTGTCACTCTTGGGGAAAAGAAATTGATATTGAGGGGTCTGTTGTGTATTGTTTTTAAGCTTGGTTTGTTAGGTCTCCTAGAACACCACAAAACAAGCTTAAAACAATAGATCACAGCTGAGGCATTTCACCTAAACTAACAGTGTATTCATTCATTCAACCAGAGAAAAGCTTTCAGCTCAAGTAAAGTGTAATGCAGAGAAAAAAAACACACTAAAAAGAGCACCAGGCCAGACAGAGAGAATAAAATCCCCAGAAGGTAACTGTTTACTATGGAAAGAAAGCTCTGGGTAAAGATAAGTATTACCAGAAAAAAAGACACCAAACTTTAACTGAGAAAAAACAGTCAATGGTTAAGATGTTTTGTTCAAGCTGAGACAGACGAATACACACTGTTGGTGCAAAGGGAGTTTATTTGAGCCAAAAAGGAGGAGCATAACTTGAGTCAAAATCAAATGAATTATAAGAAACTGCAATGTCTTAGACAAATGAGACTTCTCATTGGAGATACCAGTATACCCTTTTGGAGAAAATGCATTATATTTAAATTGGATGCAGTATCATTGTACAATATATATTCCATTATTCCAGTATAGTATTTATACAACATCTCTCCGATCTTGACAATGAGTGGTCATTGCAGAATAACATGCAGCATACTGTAGGAGTCATTTGCATCTACTGAGCACCAAAGACAAGCATAAGAGTAATGAGTTTTGACTGTGAAGGATGAACACCTTCAGAACTATTGAATGGAAGTCAATCTCAAGAGTAAACTCAATGATTTATCCCTGTTTAAATCTGTATCTGAGTTCTACGTGTGCACCATTGGGGACAAGGCATGATGCCAACCCTGGATGGAGGTGCCAGAATCTCACTTAAATATATATATATATATATATATAAAAGAAAATTAGGAAATAGGTTTTGGTACTTGCAGTGCTATATGCAACAAGAGATGTCCACACCACCAAATATACATCCATTTAATAGTATAAACAATAATTAAAACACATTCTTTTGTATATCAGAAGTGACAGTCATGGAGAATACAACAACAACAACAACATTTATTTATATAGCACATTTTCATACAAAAAAATGTAGCTCAAAGTGCTTTACATAATGAAGAATAGAAAAATAAGAGACACATTAAGAAAATAAAATAAGTCAACATTAATTAACATAGAATAAGTGTAAGGTCCAATGGCCAGGGGGGACAGAAAAAACAAAAAAAACTCCAGACGGCCGGAGAAAAAAAATAAAATCTGCAGGGATTCCAGGCCATGAGACCGCCCAGTCCCCTCTGGGCAATCTACCTAACATAAATGAAACAGTCCTCTTTGTATTTATGGTTTTCACGGAAGGACTTGATGATGATCACGTGGACTTCTGGCTTTTAGTCCATCAATGCTGGGACATCATGGTGCTTTGAGTAAGTTGGTGGTGGCGCAGGCCGCCACCACAGAAAAACCGGAAAAAGAAACAGAAGAGAGAGTAGGGGTCAGTACGGATTTTAGTGCCACCATGAATAGTTATTATAATGAATTGAACATACAGAGTATCAGGATTAAGATACAGTGAAGTTATGAGAAGGCCATGTTAAAGTAATGTGTTTTCAGCAGTGTTTTAAAGTGCTCCATTGTATTAGCCTGGCGAATTCCTATTGGCAGGCTATTCCAGATTTTAGGTGCATAGCAGCAGAAGGCCGCCTCACCACTTCTTTTAAGTTTAGCTTTTGGAATTGTAAGGAGACACTCATTTGATGATCTAAGATTACGATTTGGAATATAGGGTGTCAGACATTCCGATATATAAGATGGAGCGAGATTATTTAAGGCTTTGTAAACTATAAGCAGAATTTTAAAGTCAATTCTGAAAGACACAGGTAACCAGTGTAGTGACATTAAGACTGGAGAGATGTGTTCGGATTTTCTTTTCCTAGTTAGGATTCTAGCAGCTGCATTCTGCACTCGTTGCAAATGATTTATGTCTTTTTTGGGTAGTCCTGAGAGGAGTGCGTTACAGTAATCTAATCGACTAAAAACAAAAGCGTGAATTAATTTCTCAGCATCTTTCAATGATATAAGAGGTCTAACTTTTGCTATATTTCTTAAGTGAAAAAATGCTGTCCTAGTGGTCTGAAGAATATGTGATTTAAAATTCAGGTTACAGTCAACGGTTACCCCTAAGTAGTTTGAAAGTAGTTTGACTCTAGTATGATATGATAAGGTGATCCACAGTTCTATTCAGTGGCAATTCATAAAATTTATATGAGGCAAAATCCTGGCCCATTCATGAATGCCCTTACACACAGCCTGTTTTGACTGCATTTTATATAGGATTACCAACTCCAGCTAGATGCTTTTAATTGTTTTCCTTTGCCACATATTTTCTTTAATCAAAGAATGCTGTCATAGCCAAATCACTTTTATAAATCACTTTTTTATCACTTTTTTTTTAATCACTATTAAAAATCCTGCAATTTTTGAATCTGTTTTTCCCCTAGCTGACATTTCCATCCTAGAAACAGACATTGCAACTCAGATGCAGTTTTACTGGTTCACTTCAGGTAATAATTTATTGTACAGCACCTGCCTTTGAAATTTCTGAATGAATCATTTCAAGAATACTAATTCTTGAGCCACCTTACTGTCAAGACACATCTTCTCCAGCTTTTACATTCATTCCTCGAAATGTGGCCTCCTAATGAGTTATCAGTGCAACTTCAGCTAGTGAATTACAGATGATGTCAAAGGAGATTTTAGAAAAGTGTTTTTCATATGATCCTCCCCCAAATTTTCATGGCCGCTCAATCAAGAGTAGCTTATATTAATAGTTTTTGTATTGAACACTAAACCAAAGCACTGTACCTTTTAATATGTACCTTAAAAGTAATATTCTGTGTTTAATTTCCAACATGAACCATAGCATAAACAATCTGTATATATATATTTCTTCTCATTTTTCTGTTTTTAGCCTTTCCGTTTGATGCTGCACTAATGTCGATTATTCCTGTTTTATAGTCAGAATATTCATTTTTACCATACGGTTCTCCACAAAATATGGAAACTAAAAGTAAAACTTCATATGGTAAATAAGTTGAATAAAACTGTGAGACAATATCTAAAAATCTGTTTCTGTTTAACTTGATCCAGATGTAAAATAAAAATAAAATGACAAAAATACAGCAGAATTCTTTCAGTTGAAGGGTGAATCACATACTGTACTTGAGGACACCATTAGAAATTAAACGGAAGTGCATTTAGGACTAAAGTCAGGAAGTACTTCTTTACAAAGAGTTGTGGAAATTGGAACAAACTACTGACACATGGAATTAAAGCAGAAACCTTAACAATATTTAAGATGTATCCGATCTGATATGAGTCAACTTAGCTAAGTGTTTAACAAACAAGCCAGATGGACTGAATGGTCTCCTCTTGTTTGTCAAATATCTTGTTTTGATATATTTGCTTCAGTCATTGCTGTACCTACTGTCTTTTTGGTCTACTGATACTTCTCAGTTACTTCTGAAGTCCAAACTTACTTCAAGCTTTTCTACCATAACAGGCAACACCAACATTTTGGCTGCAGCTCCTTGTAGCTGTCTTCACTACTGAAGTCTTTAACAGGGTCCATTTGGAATCTTTGTCTCTGTTTCAGTTCTCCGTTAAAGTACAGGAAGGGTGCTTTCAGTGTGGAGAATCATCACAGGGAGAGGCATCCACTGTATTATTTTTGTTCTAGGATCACCTTTTAGTAAGTTTGTTTTCAAAAGTCTCTTTTTGTTTTCGTAAATGTTATGATGTTTGGAAACTTTTTATGCAAGTCAGAATGAAATTAATTTAGGGAGAGGGTCCAATGTTTGTTTTTTTGTGGCATATTAAAAGAATTCTTACAAACCAGAGGTCTGGGCAATACTAAGCTCAAAGTCATTAAGGAAAGCAAGGTGGGACCCATATTTAGAACTTAAGCATTAAAATCTCACATCATCCATCCTTGTATATGTAAAAAGTTCAAATGCCCTTAAGAGTCCAAGGCAATCACAGGATGATCACCATAATGTCACATGGCAAATTAACCACATGCCTAGCAATATGCAATGTCATAGGAACTAATACACAAAAAGGTTGTGAAGCTGAAAAACAGATGTACAAAATACTGGCAGTCATGAAATAATAGTGAAACTATAAACGAACAAAACAAAAACAGTTACAGAGAAATATGCCAAAGGAGGGTCATAGGACTGATCTATCAGGTATGCATTTCATGAATATGTTAAATGAAGAATAAAAAGGACTTATGAAGCTAATGGAAATAATATAAAGCATTATTAAGTAATCACTTGCCTTGATTGAAGGCTAGTGGTTTAATGCACATGATAATAAGCTTGGAATCAGTGGTTCTGCATCGTACTAGTTCAAGTCCTACCTGTCTGACCAATCCTTTTGTGTCTCACTGTCTAAATCCTTGTCTTCTCCACAGAGCCTCTTCACAGGTGTCCTATATTTATCAGCGTTGAGTCCACTTTTCTCTTTACATTTGTTCCTTAGGTAATGTTGTTTCTTCTCATGGCTTCTATCACTTCTGTGTCAATGGTGCACACATCTTTCTCTTATTTCCTCCTTGCAACCCACAGGTTTCAGCACACAAAGTGTTCAGGACAACCTAAATGATCACTACCTTAAAATTAACCTTTAACAGACAGATGTCTTGTATTTGCCTTCTGATTCTCTTTTTTTGGATTTCTCTTTAAACATTGCCTTTGAAGATGTCACCCTTATACTATCGGTCACAATCAGGAATCTTGGTGTGAGTCTGCACTTTATTTTAATTCATCAAATTTATTTCTTCAAAAACCCAATTCTGTTGTTTATTTCTAATATTCAAAGAATTTGACCCTTCCTCACTAATTATGCCGTACAACTCCTTGCTCAGGCACTGGTTCTCTCTCAGATGGACTATTGGTCCTGGTGGGGCTTTCTTCAGCTGCTATTAGACCTCTCCAGCTCCACCAGAATACATCTTCTTAAGTAGTGTTTTCTGTTCCTCATTTCACTCCTACTCGTCTGCTTCTATCTGTCCACTGGCCTCCTGGTGTTGCAAGGATCCAGTTGAAAACTCTTGTCTTGATCTATGCTTCTCTAAATGCCTCTGCTCCTCAATATTTTCAATCTTTAGTCTCTCCATACGCCATAGTCATTTTAGACTATCAGCTCACTGTTTTTTTCCTTCTTGCCAGATGTGCCAGGTCTGGACAGTACTTATTTGTTCTTACTCTAAAACTGTGTAGTAATCTTTCTTTGGGTATTTGAACTGTAGACAATTTTCTCATGTTTTGGCATCTTTTGAAAATGCGCCTTTTCATTAAATATCATGGAACTGCATAGTTTCTCTTCTACATGATACTTGTTGATATACTGACAAAGTTTAGATTGCTGATTTTTGTCTTAGTCTGTTTGCAAATACAATTATGTTTTTATAATTGCAGTACTACTTTGTCTTGCTCAATATTTTATCTTGTTCTGTTTTACTATTGATGCTTGCACCTTCTAATCATTCTTTTATGTATTATAACTTGCTTTGCAAGTCATCTTGGATTAAGGTGTCTACTAAATAAATAAATAATAATAAATCTGGCTAAAAAAGCAATACACAATAGGAATGAGTTGGGGAATTGTACTTTTTATGACATATTTTTTAACTTCAGTTCATAACTGATACATATTGTTTTCTAATCTACTTGGTGGATTTAATATTAAAGTTGATTGTAAGCATGGATAATCTGATCATCATGTATTTGTGCTTCTTAAGCAGGCACAATTTCAGTCTTTTGATTAGCCTATTTTCCTTTTAAAATTGTGCTTACAGATAACACTTATCTTTCAGTTTCACCTGGAAAAGCTGTTTAAACTGTGACATATCTTCACCTTTTTTAAATTTGTCTTTACTTATTTTTGCCATCTTCATACCTGGAATAAAGTCATCTTCAGGTATTGATGCAGATTTTAGATACAGCTGAGGAGTTTTTCTTCTCTCCATATTGACAGCATTTAATCATTTTCCATTCTCACTTTATCCTTCAGACACAAGTCTCAACAGGGCATACTCTCAGACTCTCACTCTCACTCTCAGTCATACAGGAGGTGTCAGTCATCTTAATCGACATGTCTTTGGTGTGAGAAAGTGCCTGAAGAAATACTCGTGAATGTGTAGACACTACCATGATGGTGTTTTCAAGCCACCACAGAAGAGCTTTGAGGCAGCAGTGCTAGCCATTATTCTAACCCACCACTGTGCATTGTTCAACGGAATTTCTTATGTCACATTTCAAATATAAAAGGCATGGAGGCCAAAATACGTCTACAAATATATTACATTAAAAAAGCACAAGTTTACTGCAGATTTCAATCAAAAGAGAAGCAGGATCATGATTTTGGGATTTAATATTAGAAAATTTAGCAGAGGAGATTTTTTTAATGACAACCTAAAAACGTGTCAAATTATGGCTGGGGTCAGCACTCTAATTGATCTTAAAGAACAAACACATCAAGAGGCAAATCAAAATATGAAGTCACTAAACAATTCAAGGGTCTAAACCTATTTAATTAATTACTGGAGAATTTGAATATCAATGTAAGAAAAATTGAGCTCAAACAAGTGGGCTGCAAGAACATCAAATGGCAAGTGCTATGTAGCCCCTCTAGCAGCATCATCACGATCATCCTGAACAAAGTAAAACTGATCATGAAATCACCAGAAAAAAAAAATAAAGGCACGCAAGAAACAAAGTTTTATTTCTTAAATCCTGACAATAATATTTTATGTATGTAGAGACAGCAAGATTTAAATATAAAATTTACAGCAATACAGAAGTGTGAAAACAAAATTTTATTGAACTGTAAGAATACTAAAATATCAAAGCTTAAAATAAAACTGCAAGAAAAATGGTACTTATAATCGGTAACTGAATGAACCAGTTATTACACACATGAGATGTGTTAATCTCTGTCAGGGTCCAAAGTAAAAGTAACAAAGGAGAAAAAATGTGAGAACAACAGCACACTCTACCAAGTCTCATCCAAGAAGACCTCAATCTACTAGAGGACTTGTGAATGTACCCATGCTCCACCTCTGCTTCTTGCATCACAGTATCAGAACACACTCTCAAGGAACACGCATTATTAGGCCAGCATGTGAACAAGACACACATGTGTCATACTAAACCTGTGCATTTTAAAAACATGGTGCGAGTCCATCGTATAGTATATTCACAATAAACACCTCCACTTTCAACTCCTACTCATCCAATTAAACTAGCATGTTAAATAAATAAGTAAATAAAAAGCAAAGGGAGAAGCTGAAAATTCCATGACCACAGTCAGTGGGCCAGAATTCAGTAACAGTCTTGAGGAAATGTCAACTGGTAGCCACTGTGATTTCCCCTTGATGAGAAAAAAAATGCATTGTTCACTTTTGCATATAGCCCAGTGATGTCTTTGAACGCCAAACTATAGTTTAGTATAGGATTTACAGAAAGTTTTTTTTCTATACAACAGATATTTTTTGAACACATGTAAAGTGTTCTCCACACACATAATACATGTTTACGTGTTTAATAGAGGTTTTTTTAGGAGGCTTTTCTGTCATAGAAGGTTCACCCATTGTAGCCAAGGGCTTGCTGTCAGTGGGCCAAGTTAACAAGTCTGAGCTCCACTTACATGAGGCATTAGATTGCTTTTGAAAATTCAAACTGAGTAAACATCTAATTGTTCCCATCCACTTTTAAGCTAAATTCACTTATGTCTATCTCCAGAACTATGTTTTATAAGCATGGTTCTGGGAGATTAGGTCCATATTTGACTTAATGGCATGGTGGCAACAGGTTGGTCAGACATTAAGGAAGAATGTCACTGTACGTGTGGAAATAAACCTGAATTTGAAGTTCAGCTTATTTCTTGCAATTACTGTCTAACTGTTGACATTTTAACTGATTCTGTTTTTGACACTATGTGTTCAAATTGTTTAGGAACAGGAACCCTCCAAGTAATCCCAGGGAGATTTAGTGATGTTTCAGGCCTATAATTAAATGACGTTTAAGAAAAAAATCCCTACTGATGTTAAAATTCTTTCCTATTATCTTTAAAGTTCAGGCAAGAACTTTAAGCAGCCCCCATCTTTATATAACATGATGCCATCTGAAATGTTCAGACCAGTGTATCTGGCAATGGTTGTTTCACTGCTGTTGCCACTGAATTCAACAATCATGGCTTAAACTATGAACAATGCTTTGAATAAAATTAACTTCTCATAAATCAATCACTTCATTCTCACAGTATTTGCAAATGTCAAGGCCATTAAGATGGGTTGCCTAAAATATTCTATAATTTAATTAAAATTACCAGTAAATATCTGCAACTTATTTTTTACTTAATCTGAAATGCCTCTTTCTACAACAGCACCACAAATCAATCTTTTTCCTAACATGTCCTCAGCAAGTCCCTAGACTGGTGTTTTTTTTTTTTATTTATCCTGTTTGTGTTACTTATGTTCATAAAGTGTCTTTCTTTAGTGCTGCTAGCAGTATTGTGGGGAAAACTTTCCTCTGTTTTCAAAGTAGTCAATCATGGATACCAGATGAGAATGCAGAACAATTCTTTATTTGCACATAGATATGCACAAATGTCTCAGTCCATGGAGTGAACAATTAATTAAAGAATTTCTCTGCTTTTATGCTTTCTGTTACCATTGCCTCATCTAATACATCATGCTATTTGGCCATTAATATGCATAGCTTTATTATTTCATCCAATCATCTGATGCCACCATTTTTTTTTAGAATCTTGTAGACTCTCCCATTTACCTGAATGCCGCTTTGTTGAAAGGGGAGTCCTGCAGACTTTTCTATTGAATTCCTAGGAGGGGTATTTGGGCTTTCTCATTATTTTATCCTTACTTTCTGGAATGAGTGTTCATTACTCATTTACCTGATTTTAACCTTGGGAAATTAAGCTGGTGGCTTCTCTAAGATGAGGCAGACCTCACGTGCTCAAGCTTTAAGCCATGTGTAGTTAACCCTTTAGTTCCCTTCAGTCGTTTTTCTTATGTTTTAATAATTCATTATTACAACTTAATTTAACTATATACTATAATAATTTGTAAAGTTATTATATTAACTAAACATTCCATATATCTTCCCCTCTTTGGGACGTCTTAAAGTCCCACTAAAACTGTAAGGTCTAGTTTACTACTTTAACTCTATTTCTCTATTCTCATTTATCTCAAAATAATCTATATGAACAGTTCCAGTCTGGTTTTCGTCCCCTCCACAGTACAGAAACGGCACTTATATAAATTACTAATGACCTCCTAATGACAGCTGATTCTGGTTTAATTACTATTCTCATCCTTCTTGATCTGAGTGCAGCCTTTGACACTATTTCAGAATTCAGCTGCCCGCATCATTACTAGAACCCCCTCTATTCACCATATCACTCCCATTTTGCAGCAGCTTCATTGGCTTCCAGTTCAGTTCCGAATTCAATTCAGAATTCTCCTACTGACTTTTAAGGCTATCCACAACCTTGGCCCTCCATATCTGTCCGACCTCCTCCATGTTGCCATTCCCTCACGCACCCTCAGATCCTCTTCCTCCATCCACTTGACTGTCCCCTTTGTCTGTCTTACCATTATGGAGAGCAAAGATTTCAGTTGCTCTGCTCCCCAGCTTTGGAACTCACTACCACCTGAGCTTAGAAAAACTGAATCATTTTTACTTTTCAAATCTAAACTTAAAACTCATTTATTTAAGACTGCTTTTTCTCTTTGATTACAATTGCTCTGTCTGATTTTAACTTCTGTATTTTACTTTTGTTTATAATCTGTGTTTTATCTATTGTTCGGTGTCCTTGAGTGTTTAGAAAGGTGCCTGCAAATAAATAAAATGTATTATTATTATTGTTATTATTATTTTTAATTTGTATAAAACATGGCCAACAGTATTTGTGAAACAGCAGAAATCAGTGTAAATCATTAATACCTAGGCAATCAAAGTCAAACAATAACATATACCAAAGTCCTTTTTCTTCAGCATTACATGCTTTCCTTTATAAATCTCAGACCTGCAACATTTTTCCTCAAAATGTCATCTTATATAATATCTAACACAGCTTTTCAAACAACACCAAATATTTTCACACATTGTCTTTAACCAAACATATTTCTAATTCTCACTTAAATTCTTTGAAATGTATTTCAGTCACAGAGATCCCTTTTACAAACTGCACACTCATCACTTCATGCATAAGATACTCCATCTCTGTTGTGCCAGATTATTGCTTTGTTTTGCTATCTTCAAAATTACTTAGGTCAAAGAAGCCATAGTATTGCAACCATACCACATGCATTTCAGAAGAGGTCATCTTTCTGAAACTAAGCTTGTTTGACCCAACCAGTACTTGGGTGGGAGACCATCATGGAAAAATTGGTAGCTGCTGATAGTGGTGTTGGTGACCCTGTGGTCTGAATGTGGAACCCAATGCCAGATTCAGAGATGGGTGCACAGTGCTGTAAAAATGGTGCTGTCCATCAGATGAGGCATAAAATCGAGGTCCTGACTCTCTGTAGTCATATAAGATCCCTGGACATCCTTCTTATAGAGTAGGGTGTCACCCAATATTCAGGCTAAACTGTCCACTATAACCTAGTCATTCTGGCCCCCTAATCATCCCCTGTCTCAAATTATTTATTTCACCAACTCACCGCCTAATACATAATGTGTGTTGAGTGTACTGGCACAAGCTGTTGCATCATCCAGGTGGATGCTAGTGGTGTTGAAGTGGCTCCCCTCTCACTGAAGCACTTTGAGTAGTGAAAAAAACTGCAATATAAATGTAAATAATTATAATTTATTATTATTACGTAGTACTTAATAATAATTAAGGAGGACCTTTTGTTTGCATTATACTGACATCAAGTTAGGTTAGGCTAAGTCATTTGCTTTTGGTTTTGTTCTCATGTTATCTGATGTTTCCCTCACACTGTATTACAATTTTCTGTGCTCTCTATTCAGGGTTCATCTCCTGATCACATTTTATCAGGCTCCGGGTATCCCCTGAGATCGCAGCAGGAATAAATCAGTGATGTGAGTTTTAAACAATAAGCTGTTACTGAATTTCTTGTGGAAGAGAAGGAACCAGTAATGAACATTCATGTATAGTTAAAAACTAATTGCCATCTCCTTGGCACCATCAAAGATGCAATCCACGAGGAAAGATGAGTGATGAGGAGTTTATTAAAGAAATGAAGAAACTGTTGTGCATGTAGGATTCAGACTGATACAGGAAGGGGGGATATGTACTCATTTCTTACTTTTTCACAGCAGTTGAAGTAGACACAAATATTGTTAAAAAAATCAAGCTTTGCAAATACTGTACATCTAATTTTGACATGAGTATGTTCAAACACTTCTTTAATATATTTCTAGAAAAAACAAAACTCTGTTGCAAACCTTTCCGGGCAACCCTCATATTTTAAGTCTGTCTAGTAAGGGCGCATTTTCCCAAACAATGAGAAAGTCATCAATTTTTAAAAGAAAAACTGAAGTTAAATAAGTAAAGTTCACAAAGACACCTTGCAACTCTATCTCTGAAACATTTTACCAGCACAGACTATAACATAAGATACAATCTGCCAACTCTGCATTCTGCAGTTGTTGACTATTAATGTTACGGATTAGAGAACTATCAAGATGGCAGAGAAACAAAGCACAATATCAATTAGGAATAACGGCAGGATAACATGCACCCCTGTGGTAACCTACTAATGACCTCATCTCAATTTGATTTCTCGCCTTATCAGTTCTTTCTCTTTTTTAACACTGGCATTAGTTTTTAATCTACGTGCATATATTACGACAGATTCCTGCAGTTATCTATGTGAGAATTAATTTTCTTTCCTAAGCTAAAGTAAAGGATATATTTGTGGCAATGCAAATGGAAATGCATTGTTTAAAGCACATTTCTGGTTGCTGCTGCTACTATGATTTCTTCATATACTATAAAGCTAAACTAGATCCTTATGGTAAACACACTTTTTTTTAATCCATCTTGAATGAGCCCTCACATACTATTATCAACTAATCAGTACTGAAAAGAGAAGACAAACAAGCTTGCCAGTATCCAAATCAAAATTGCCTTTTGTTTTTCCTGGCTGAATGTATGTAACATGCCATTAGTCCATCACCCAGGCATGGATCTACAGGACAGTTTTTGAGTTGGCCTCTCCAGAGAGAGCACGCAATGGCTAAATAATGGAGAACAGCTGGATTATCCAATAATTTAAGATCACTTTGTAGAGTCTGCTAATTAGACCAAGTATGAGCACAGCCTTGGGTAGCCATTGTCTAAGAATGGAAAGACCAAGTTTGGCATTAGAAGAATCTTTGAAAGCTATGTTCTGAATTTGATTGGTGTATTCACAAGAAATTATTCATTTAAGGATATAGTTATAGTTTCCTGATAAAATAGTTCTTGAATTTATTAATGTTAGTGAAATTGACAATTCTATATTAATCAGTCAGTCAGTCAGTCATTTTCCAACCCGCTGTATCCTAACACAGGTTCAATTTTTAAATACTGCTACTGAATGTGCTGAAAAAATCAACCACTACTCCACTGCCAAATTTTGAAGGATCAGCTAAGGTCACAAATTTGTCTGATATTCAAGAAGCAACAACAACATTAGTACTGGAAATCCAATCTTCTTTATAACCACTAAAGCATCCAGCTTTGCAGCTCATTTGTACAACAAATAGAGTATGTGTCAGAAATACAGCATATTGGTAGATGGAGTTTTGGCAATAACCTAATTCACAACAGATTCACTCATACTTTCAGAAACTGGGAATGCACATATCAGGCATGTTTAAAACATGAGTCGAAAAAAACTTACAGCCTAGCACTTTGTAAATATGCAAATTACAAGCAATGCCATAACTGTTGCTAAAAAGGTAGAGTCATTGGTTTGCTGTTATATAATGTTACCAGTTAAAGTTATAACAAATATTTGTGTCTCGAAATGGGCTGGTTTATCGTACATATCATCAAAAGTTAAGCAGTCACTTTATTTTAAACATTTATAAATTCATTTATATTGCTTTTAACAGAAAAGTAATCACACTAGACTAGCAAAGTAAAAACTGACTGGACTTTTAAAATGTTTTAAAAAGAATGTATATTTAATAATGATGAAAGTAATACATGGCCCATCATGACAAATTTAGGTCCCCTCTTTTATGAAATCCTGGAGTTGATACTGGTTAGCACATACTTCCAGTGTCATGTTTCACCTTTCCTTTGTGCCATCTATGCTTCCTCCTACATCTCAAAGACATTTATATTAATTCCTTCCTGTAAATTAGTCTAGGTTGAGTGGGTGTAGATGCTCCATGATAGACTGTTAACTTATCTAAAGTGTGAACCTGCATTCTGTCCAGTGCTGCTGAGACTACCTCCATTCCACCATGATCCTGAAAAGACTGAGCAGATTAGAAAAAAGACAGGTGAATTATGACTGACTAACCCTTCCTGTCAGTTGTGTGCGGCTTTCACCAAACAAGACTTAATCTCACTAGCATATACACTCACCTAAAGGATTATTAAGAACACCATACTAATACGGTGTTTGACCCCCTTTCGCCTTCAGAACTGCCTTAATTCTACGTGGCATTGATTCAACAAGGTGCTGAAAGCATTCTTTAGAAATGTTGGCCCATATTGATAGGATAGCATCTTGCTGTTGATGGAGATTTGTGGGATGCACATCCAGGGCACGAAGCTCCCATTCCACCACATCCCAAAGATGCTCTATTGGGTTGAGATCTGGTGACTGTGGGGGCCATTTTAGTACAGTGAACTCATTGTCATGTTCAAGAAACCAATTTGAAATGATTCGAGCTTTGTGACATGGTGCATTATCCTGCTGGAAGTAGCCATCAGAGGATGGGTACATGGTGGTCATGAAGGGATGGACATGGTCAGAAACAATGCTCAGGTAGCCCGTGGCATTTAAATGATGCCCAATTGGCACTAAGGGGCCTAAAGTGTGCCAAGAAAACATCCCCCACACCATTACACCACCACCACCAGCCTGCACAGTGGTAACAAGGCATGATGGATCCATGTTCTCATTCTGTTTGCGCCAAATTCTGACTCTACCATTTGAATGTCTCAACAGAAATCGAGACTCATCAGACCAGGCAACATTTTTCCAGTCTTCAACTGTCCAATTTTGGTGAGCTTGTGCAAATTGTAGCCTCTTTTTCCTATTTGTAGTGGAGATGAGTGGTACCCGGTGGGGTCTTCTGCTGTTGTAGCCCATCCGCCTCAAGGTTGTGCGTGTTGTGGCTTCACAAATGCTTTGCTGCATACCTCGGTTGTAACGAGTGGTTATTTCAGTCAAAGTTGCTCTTCTATCAGCTTGAATCAGTCGGCCCATTCTCCTCTGACCTCTAGCATCAACAAGGCATTTTCGCCCACAGGACTGCCGCATACTGGATGTTTTTCCCTTTTCACACCATTCTTTGTAAACCCTAGAAATGGTTGTGCGTGAAAATCCCAGTAACTGAGCAGATTGTGAAATACTCAGACTGGCCCGTCTGGCACCAACAACCACGCCACGCTCAAAATTGCTTAAATCATCTTTCTTTCCCACTCTGACATTCAGTTTGGAGTTCAGGAGATTGTCTTGACCAGGACCACACCCCTAAATGCATTGAAGCAACTGCCATGTGATTGGTTGATTAGATAATTGCATTAATGAGAAATTGAACAGGTGTTCCTAATAATCCTTTAGGTGAGTGTATTTTTAAACATGTTCTTCAAAGAGATTTGCAACTTTTCACTAATGGAATTATTTAATTACTAGAGAAGTAGAAAAACAAGGTATATATCTGTTCAGGTCAATGAAATAATACATTTCTGAGGTGACTAGTGTTGCGTGATATGCCTGGTTCTGAAAATGTACTGCAAAACCCAGTTTGTAAAATGACTAGCAGGTACTAACAGGTTCTAACAGTTTCAGTACTTTTTTAAACTTGTAGGTTTAGAAGAACTCAGCATTTTGTTATTTTACTCTTTGATGTCACGGAAGGGGACTTCACAGGGCATGTCCTACAATCTATCCCTACTATTCAAAATACAGGAAAGACCACAAGGGGAAAAGGCAACAGGGGAGGGTGGAGTGAGATGGGGGAGCTATCCATTATTTGTTTAGGTACAGTTTTGGTACTGGCACTGAGGTCTGAAGGCTGGCATCGATATTGAAGTCAAAATTTCAGTACCAATCCAACTCTGACTGAAAATGACTAGGTTAGATAGTCCATTTGTGAAATATCTGGACATATTATTATTATCCTCCCACCATCTATCAGGTCTCTCACTTAATTTCCTTCTATCTTGTTGGTTAAATTTATCATGTACTTGTATATCTATTTTCGTAATATGTTGCCTCAAAGTAAAACTGGACTAAGTCAATGAAGTCTTTATATTAATATTACATTTCCAAACCTTACTCATTAACTCAATTTGCTTTTTTTGGGGGTAAATGTACTCTTCAGTCATGGCACAATGACTTGACAGTTAATGTTGCTTGTTCAGAATTCTATGTAATATTCAAAACCAAACAAATAAATTATCTAATTAAAAACAATTTGACTAAGCTGCACAAAAGTCTCTCATTAAAAAAACTGGAGGGGATTAGGTCCCTGTTGTTTTTTGTTTGCTTGTTTTACTGCAACATTCCATACTGATAAAGGGCCTTGGTGGAGATGTTTGTCAATGTTTGATGCGTAGGATTTATGAGCTTTGTTAGACTGAATGGCCAGTCCTTGTCAAAACTGTTTTAATGTTCTAAAGATTGCTTTGTAAAAGGAATTAAAAAATCTACTGATGTAAAATACTTCTGTTGACATACCAACACTCACCAGAAGCAATGACTTGACTACACTGACTCCCTGCCTAGTTCAGAGGAGCCATCAAGGTCCTGCTGTTCTCTTCAAGAGCACATAACTCATCTAGAAAGCTCTGAATTCCAGTACCTGTCTGCACTGTTTATGACCCATAAACAACTGTAACTTTCCAAAGCTATCCTCACAGCTTAAAAAGTCTCTGCGCTCCTTGATAGACTAGGTGTCACCCATTTTCACCCATGTCTGTTCATTTTGTTTGAATGTTCAGTTGCAAAGTAATAACTCACACCTTCTCTATGACAATAACGAAACAGGCATTTCACAATATGTCACTTTTATGTTTCTGAAGAGGCCCTTAAACTTTTGTTTGTGCTTGTTTTCATCCCTATCTCATCCATATCTCCATGATGTTGGCATTTAATCAAAGTATTGTTTATTATCTGAGTCTTTTCATTGCGTTATAATAATGGTCAGTCCGCATAGCTTAGGAAAAATAAGGATATTGATTCAGTGATGATTAAAACAATTGCATAAATTAGGTCAAAAGTCTCAAAATCTGTGAACTACATGCTGTACTGAAGGATACCAACGACACGCTATTACAGTAGCAGCAAGTCTCACTCAGCAGCAGATCATTCAAAAATTGATATTGTATGGCATTGGTTTAACCTTTAAATTACTCTTTTTTTGTAATGTTGGCTGGCTATCTCAAAACCAAAGCAGAATAAAGCAAAACAGTTTTGAGGTCTTGGGGATCTTTAAGAGTTCCATACCATATAATTGTCAAACTCACTTTAAGGGGCTGAAGCCTGATCTGGCAGCACTTGCATGTAAGGCAAGATCCACTTTAAATGGAACGCTCACAGTTCAACAGCTCCCATGAAGCTCCAACTTGTCATCTTGTTAATAAGAGTGTGCATAACCATACAATACTCTGAAGAGTTCTCTATCTGTGATGGAGGCATCACACAAGCAGGGCACAAAAATGAAGCTTCTGCATTAAAAATATACAAGTGACTTTAAGATCACACTAGTATGCATATTTTGTTAAATAGTATGTTCTGGATTTTGTAATGTTTTAAAGCACCTTTGAGAAAAAAGGACTGCAGATGTCTGATCAAATGCTATTATTTGAAGGGGTGGCTTAAGACTGAGGATGTTACCAAAGCAATTCAATTATAATGTAATCCCTTACTTGAGCAATTTTATCCATTTCGGTCATATTTTTAAAAAGGTCATTATGCATCTTACATTCTGAAGTAAATCCTGCACTTCTTTAATTACTTTTTTGTAATGCAGCTTATGCAATAAAACACAAAGAATCCAACAATCCCCACTGCATTCACCAGAGTGATATTATCTCCTGCCTGTTTGGCTTACACACATTAAAAAAATCATTTGACAGACATGTTGTAACTCTTTGGTTATGAGAAAAAGACATTTTATTATTTTAAATAGTGATCCTTCTTGCTTCCATTTGTGCTATCTGGCAACTCGCTGTATGTCAGAAAATAATTACAGAGAGCCCTTTCATTTTTCCAAGAAAGCTTTGAAAGCTCAATATCATTTTAAGCTAATACTTTCAACTGCTTCCCTCCCACACAGCCTGATTTTTTAGCAGAATCCTACAGGGTAAATACAATGTCTTAAAGAAGTGAGGTTCAATGAAAGTTCAGTCTCATTAATAACGGATTCTAGCAGTCATCGCATGGGGCTTCATGGGACACATTTTGTCAATAACTTGCTTGCAGCACGATGTGGTGTTTCTTGCATTTAAAATGCATGCAGCAAACAAGAGGATGACTTCAGTGCCTAAAGCTACCTGTCTTTGGCGTGACTGTTCTGTGCTTTACATATAATATGCATGATAAAAAGACATTTCCATATTGCCTTCTTTAACTGTAAGTATAGTGCATAGTGCCTTGGAAGATAATAAAAAATCGCCTGAAATCAACAGAGAAGTGCAGTTGTGCTATTGTGGGCCTGCAAGAGAGCAGGGTGTGATATACAGATCAGTCACTGTGTAAAAGATGAGGACTTTCAAATACTGTGTTACAATTTGATAAGAAGAAAACCTGTGAACTCTTTTTATTTCATGGATTTTTCATCAAGTGCATATCCCTGTCCAGTTTAATAATTGACAAGAATACAGCTATTAATTTTATATACAGTATGGTAATATTTTGACAATTTTACACAAGGTGCCCATAACGTATTTTTAAACATATTTATATTTAGCTGGCCACCGAGAATCCAGTTTGATTGTTTGGCTACGGCACCCATCGTGCAAAGATTGCACATTCTGTGTGTTTTCACATGGGTCTCCTGAGGATATTTCAATTTTTTTACACATGACATATTGTTAGGCAAACCTGCAAATCTAAATTGCCCAAACTTGATTCAGACTAGTATGTGTTTGTGTGTACATAGTGTGATTTTGCCCTACAATGTCTCAGAACTCTGTCAACTGTCATTCATTCAATATCAGGACTCAGCTTTTCATGCATTTTTGTACTGGTAAATATACTTGAAAATGGATAGATGGATAATTCTTAAAGCTTTCTACCTTAGTGGACCAAACAGACATTTACCGGGATGTGACACATTGGGTCTGCTTTTCATTAATGAGGTAAGCTGTAACTCTTCATGATCTTTAATGGATAAGAAGATCCTTAAGTAGAAAAATTAATCAACACTATTAAGATGGATCCTGGAGGTCTGGAAATCCTCTATAATTACACTATAGACCCCATAAAAGCCTGAAGGTCAAAAGTGTGGGTGTTCCTGAAAATTCATTTTAAATTTTTGAAATTGCTGAATGTCCATTACTAAGTTTGGAGGGGGGAGGTTGGGGGATTGGGTTAGATGCCAGAGTGGCAGGGGCCCATTTGGCAGGTCAAGGGAGCACATCCTTTAACAAGCCTTGGGAAGAATCAAGAAAGAGGGCAGAGACATCGAGAGAAAAATGGGAGACCCATTCAGCCATTAGTGTTTGCTGTAGTCTCAGTAATGCTGAAGAGAATGACGATGAATAGCAAAAAATGACAAAGAATCTGTCACTGTGACACCAAGAGCGTTCACGTTTCTGGAGAGTACTTCTTTATCATTGAATTGATGTGCTTCTGCCTTTGATGCCCTTAATTAATCGTAGTGCTGTCTGATGCAGAGTGGCATATTGGTTCCCAGAACACAATTACCTTAGTGTGCATGACGAAATAACCATTTTAGTGTTGCATCCACAGTGTCTTAAGTGCATATTTGGAAGGTGGTGGTTCTGTGTATTACTTGTCAGAAGTACAAGGTGCCATGGCTTTTTCTTGCAGGTTGTGCAACTGTGTATGATGCAACTCGTCTGCTTAAACTCAAAGAAATTATTAAAATAACGAGTCTGCTGTCCCTGAGAAATTATTCTATAAATGCAAAAACGATGTGTGCCTTGTACAATTTAATTATTTTGCAAAGACAATCACTTTAATGAGTGACAAGATTCTTTTGGGAAGATTCACTGTATACCATTAGTTTTTTTTTTTTTTTTAACATCAATATAATAAACCTTTTTAATGTGTAAAATATTACCAAAGTACCGGAAAAGGACTTCTTCTTGGACAAATGACACACTGCCTTTAAAGCAACTCACTTAGCCCTAAAAATCTCAGTGAAAAGATTAGAACTCTGGTATTCTGTATGGATCAGTTTGTTTTTGGAAATGAATGAATAAATAAAATAATGACAGACAGACACTTCCAAAAGGAAGATCTCTATTGTAAAATAATTCAAATGGTTGATTTTTAACAGCAAAAGTACAGCATGGTCATTCAGATATAGCGGACAAAGGAAAGAATTTACTGAGTTTTTAACGAAGAACCTTAATAAACATTTAATATTTTTTTCTTTCCCTCCTTAAATCCTAGTTTGATCCATGGTGTAAATGACCTTAAATGTTTGCATTAAGATTTTCATACTCCAAATTAGTTGAGGGTATTATACAAACTGAATGTTTTGCTAAGTCCCTGGCTTTTTTGTCATTCAAAGTAAACTCATATGGTCACCCAACATAGGATTTAATTGCACATAAGACAAAATGGAGGCTCTAGTTGTCACCCTCAATAGGTTAAAAAAAAAGAAAAGAAAAAATATTGTAAGAGGCATGGAACAAACTGCTGAACTGAGATAGAACCTTGGGCCTCACCAAAATACAGGCAGCATGTGCTGACCAAACTCCCTGAGAGGCTCTTTGAGCCCACAAGGACTTACTTCACTCAGCTGCATCTGAGTAGATGCTGAGCATGCACCTAAGTAAGCTCTTAATAGGTTACAAACCATCACAGTGCAATTACAAAACAAACAAGAAGTTAGCAGCACAGTATTAATATGCAAAGAGCACAAGCAAAGAAGCAAAGAGCCGCAACCACTAGTGTTAGAAATAGGTGTTAGAAAGATCAGAAGAGATGATGATATTACCATGCTTCATGTCTGCTTTGTGCAAACAGCTGTGTGGTCATCTTGGACAAGCTCATCCCCTGGGAACAAAGATTAGTGTCAAACTAATTAAAAAAATAAAGAAATAATAAAATAGCACATATATTGCTCAGCTAGCTAACACACATAACCTGAGCTGCTCCAGTGTGCTTTTCATTTATTAATGCAATTGTTTATAATTTTAGTACCAATAATATAATCACTTTTAATATAATCTTCATATTATTACCAAAGACATAGCAAATAGAATCACTGTACTTCTTTAAAAATGGTATATGCAAATTTTAGCATCACTTTGAACAGACACATTCCCCTAGCTAGATGCAACACATTGCCTAATATTTTGTCATGTTCAGAAAGTTTAATTTTAAGACCTGTCATTTAAAAAATTCTTTATGACAACAGACTAGTGTAACTCCCGCTGTGACTGTCAGAAATTACCAAAAAAAAAGAAAAGTTTCCAATTGCAAATCCACTGACACTGTTTAATTAATTTCTAATGAAATGATCAGCCTGTGGCTGAAACAGAGAGACTTTTTCACAAGAAATGCAAAAATTTCAATTCTTTCTGAAATGCAAGTTGTCAGAGAAAGTGGAAGAAGGAGCTTGCACCATAATAAATGACAGACTCATAGACGACAGAGCTTAATAAAATATAATGAAGATATCTGAAATGCAGTATGTATATTATTTAAAAATCATTGTTAGACTTTGAGTGTGCTGTAAGCTGGGCACATGCATTTTTTCAAGTTTCATCACAAGCCAGAACACAAAAATCCTTATGCATCCATTGTGACCTACATCATCAGTACAGTACTACCTTATATTTAATTTATTATATTTAATTTATTGTTTTTCTGATGCTCAATCATATTAATTCAACATTTTTAATCTTGGGAAGTATTGACAATGAATTAAGGGACAAAGGAAGCATTCTTCCTTTGAATTTGTAAAGCTTATAATACACCTTTTTTAGAATGCACCACGACAAAAAAAACACTCATTTGAGATGTTATTGCTGTGGATTCATGGATTTAATATTCTGAGATCAATTATAAAAATAACCTCAGAAATCAATTCCTCATGTGTCACAGCCCCGCGAATAAATGAAAACACACAGAAGTCAGAAAATATTACAGTTACGTCTTAAGATGAGAAATTGGGCAGTATTGTTTTCTTCAAATTATCTGACAGTGAGTTTTCACTTCGAAGAATTTTCACATGAAATTTCATACTGCACAACTTTTCTTTTCCATCTGCCTGATAGTATGTGAACTTAGTAATTTACAGTATGTTCTGTACACAAGAGAGCCAATAAAACTCCACAGAGTTTTTTGTGATTCCAGGTCCTTTATCATACCTTAAAAAGCTGCATTGTGAACACTTATTTTCAATTTTGAAAAGAGCTCTGTTACTAAATAATACATCCAGCTACTCATTTAAGTAGAAGTGAAGTACCTCAGCCAACATTGCAAAATGACTATATAAAGTTTACATCTCTACAACTCAAATTCTAAACAGCATTGAACTACCAGATTCTCCTTTGCAGTTACATGACTTTGCACAGAAAGTCACACAAGTGAGAGTGTAGAAAGATGAAAAGTGACTGCATTTCTTATTTTTAAAAGCAACAATGGTATGGGTGAGTGCTTTTTTCCCTAGAGTTATTTTTAATTTTTTTGAACCTTCCTTTGATATTATTTTGTTTTCATACAGGAATCTGTGTTTTGTGCAATTGTGTTTATTGGTTGCTACATGGCTGTGAATGTCTTTGTCAGAGGTCACGAACTACTGACATATTGTATAAAGGGCACTTCTGGAGGTAAATTAAATATTTTGAATTTGCAGATTTCTCAGAGAAAAACTAAAGCATTTTCAAAGTTCAAAGTTAATTTGTTTTTTCTGGTTCTCTGATCTCCTTTTTTCTTCTTTGAACTTTGACAATGAGTTTGGGATTTGTCCTGGGTTTTGTCTCTGTGATCTACTGTCCACTTGGTTACCATTTAGCTTTGTTTTATCTTGTGGTCCTTCCATTTGAAATATTAAGTGACAGGATACCTTTTTTTTAGTTTTCTTGCCTACTAAAAATTGGAATAACTGGAGCTTTTTATTTACTTCATGAAAGTGACAGGTTTGTTTATTAAATATTTTGTCACAGTGGTAGTGTGACATGTGGTAGTTATTTGATCAAACCATAACACCGCTGTTTTTACAGCTAGCACATTCAGGCATTAGCCCATGATATATGCACTTGACTATACTACCGCTTTGATATCTTGAACTGTCTGCTACAGATTTGTTTGCCGACAGGAACAGCTATCTGACATGTAAACCAGGAAAATCTGTATACAAAATATAGAATGTAAAGTGACTTAAGTAGAGGGAAGTCACTTCACCTTCAATAGTTCTAGCTTAGACTTTATCCATTATCTTAACATCATTATTTAGGAGTGAAATTGGTCTATATGATGCATATTGTAGTAAGTATTTTTCTTTGGAAACTCAGTTATTAATGCTTGGTGGCATTAAGCAAACATTAGGATAGAATTTTGCTTTCTTTAGCTTCTAAACATTGCTAAAAATAATGGAGCCAGCTTAGTTTGTTTTATAAAATTGAACTGGGTGGCTAGCTGGGCCTTCAGCTTTCTTCTCACTTTGAATTGAGTTTATGGCATCCTGTTTTTCTTAAAGTGCCTGTAGTTTATTAATTTCTTCTGCATACAGAATATCTAGCTGTGGTATTTGTATTTTATTTAAAAACCCTTTAGATTTTGTCTTACCTTCTTTACACTTAGAGGAATAAAATTATTTATAGTAGTGCTTTGAAGTCTTGGTTATCTCTTTATGCTCCCTGGTTTTATTTTCATTTTCTATTATTGCATTGCACACTTCCTGTTTGTGCATTTGTTGAGCTAGAATCTTACTATCTTTCTCTCCAATTATAATGATGTCACAATTAAAAAATAAGATGTTTGGTTTCTCATGTTGTGAAGAGATTAAATTCTGATTGTAAAGCCAGTCATTTCTTATAGAGAACCTCATTTAGAGATCTGGCATATTCATGATCTATTCTGGAAATCTATGAGGGACCCACCCTCAAGCTAAACATGTAACAGTAAGCTAACCTGTAATTGATTTTGTACACAAAGTTTCTCTGTTTGATTTATGAGTTGCTTAGGGTAAGAAGGACTTAATTATAGTATTGGTTGATTATTACAATTTTTGCATTAGTTGTGGCCTTAAATACCTTTTGAGGAAGAAACTACCCTTTATTAGAGATGCACTTTAGTTACATGATACATCTGTTTGAGAGACCAAGCCCAAGTCAAAACAAGAATTTTTTCCTAAATTGTTGTTTTGCTCAAGTGTTTGTCTCCCTCAAGGTAATTTCCTTAATTTGTTAAAGTTCACACATTGTTTCCTGTGCAAAACCCTCTTTTTAAAGCATGACATTTATTTGCATCACATGTTTAGCAATGTGTAGCATCCAAACCATAAAAATGGAGTCATAAAGAATGTATGTAGAATGCAATAAAAAATGAAATGCACATAAATAAAAATGATAGTATTCTAGACAACACTATATACATATAGTGACCATTTACAGCACTCCATCACTCTCCTTCTTGGTCAAATAGCCCTTACACAGCCTGGAGGTGTGTTTGGGGTCATTGTCCTGTTGAAAAATAAATGATCGTCCAACTAACCTGACTTCTGCACAACACAACTGCTGGTCCCAACCCCATTGATAAAGCAAGAAATTCCACTAAATAACCCTGATAAGGCACACCTGTGAAGTGAAAACCATTTCAGGTGACTACCTGTTGAAGCTCATCGAGAGAATGCCAAGAGTGTGCAAAGCAGTAATCAGAGCAAAGGGTGGCTATTTTGAAATAAACTAGAATATAAAACATGTTTTCAGTTATTTCACCTTTTTTGTTAAGTACATAACTCCACATGTGTTCATTCATAGTTTTGATGCCTTCAGTCATGAAAATAAAGAAAACACATTGAATGAGGAGGTGTGTCCAAACTTTTGGCCTGTACTGTATATACTGCATATACTGTAATATATATATATATATATATATATATATATATATATCCATGCTTGACACCATTTCTATGTGAATTTATCTGTGGATATTACAACTAACGCTTCGAGGTTAGTTTGATTGGAAATTGTACTGTATATGTGGATGTTATGAGTGTGTGCAGATTAGTTATTGCCTTGTGTTGTGAGTATGAATTTAATTGGTGGATTCAAGTAATAGAAGGGCAATGGATGGTTAACATTTCAACAACATGGTTTGAAATTAAGGTGATGTAAGTACAAAGAACTCATTTTTCCTTTTGCTCATCAAAAAATATGCCAAAATTATGCCAGAATCATGATCAAGGTTGGAACCTTCCTGAACTAGGTTTCTTTGCATTGCAGTGTCACTCATACACTAAGCCACACTCAGACACAATTTGGGCCAGTTGTATTAACACGTATGTTTGGGAAATGGTAAGAAAACCTCCATACACATACAGAGAAAATGAACCAGAATGGGGTTCGATCTCAGAATACTAGTGGAAGCTTTAACTGCTGCGTCTCTGTGCCAGTCTCTTTATTTTTTGTGATACATTCTAAGCAATATGTGCAATAAATGTTACAAATTCAAGGATGTTTCCTTTGTTACAGAGTATAGTGGAGCTGCAGCAGGTGCACTGGTTTCAATTTATTTCTTAATAATGCAGCACTTCCAGGTCCGTTATATTTGTGTGTTTGAGAATGCATTGTCATTTTTTTACCTGCTGATGCCACTCAGAATCTTGCACAAAAACACTGCCAGAATAGAAAGGATATAAAAATATGGCATTTATTACCTAAAGAGAAAACTTACAAAATGAGAAGCATACTTTATGTACTAGCAACAATAAAACAGCCCTTTCTACCTAATGGCAAGACCACCAGGCTCCCCCACCACAACATTTCCTCCTAACACTAATTACCTTTTATTGAATGATTGTGTAGCTGAGTAGCGAAGCCATTAAAGTGCAAATAATAATGTTGCCAGTTCAGTCCTCAAAACTGGCTCATTCTGTGAGACTGGGTAAGTTCCTTTACCTGTCTCTTCTATAGACGTAACAAATATATACAATATGTAAACAACTGACTGTGGTGGGGTGGCGCCCTGCCCGGGGTTGTTTTCCTGCCTTGCGCCCTGTGTTGGCTGGGATTGGCTCCAGCAGACCCCCGTGACCCTGTAGTTAGGATATAGTGGGTTGGATAATGGATGGTTGGAAACAACTGAACTATGAATTCTTACTTTTAAAGTTCTATGGATGTAGTGCACAAGGGAAAGGCAATCTTTAAAATAAAGGTTTTTTATTGTGTTTGCCGTCATCCACCTCTGTAGCATTTACACTGTTGGTCCCTGGGGAGAGTAATATACTCAAAAGCGAAGTTGATCCTTTTGGATATATGGGCATAACTGAAGTACTTACCAGATTAGATAAATTATATTAGGTTAGATTAGATTAGATAAACTTTATTAATCCCATGGAGAAATTTGGGTTGTTGACAATCAAATTTGTTTTAAGGTACAATTTAAACTGTCAACAGATAGGTTTTAAAAATTTTGGACACTGTGCTCTTTCTAAGCATAGAATTATTTCTTTTACATTTGAAGTCTATATGAGTTTTCTTCTTCTTCTTTTTCTTTCGGCTGCTCTGGTTAGGAGTTGCCACAGCAGATCATCTTCTTCCATATCTTTTTGTCCTCTGCATCGTGTTCTGTTACACCCATCACCTGCATGTCCTCTCTCACCACATCCATAAACCTTTCCTTAAGCCTTCCTCTTTTCCTCTTCCCTGGCAGCTCTATCCTTAGCATCCTTCTCCCAATATACCCAGCATCTCTCATCTGCACATGTCCAAACCAATGCAATCATGCCTCTCTGACATTGTCTCCCAACCGTCCAACTTGAGCTGACCCTCTAATGTACTCATCTCTAATCCTATCCATCCTCGTCACACCCAATGCAAACCTTAACATCTTTAACTCTGTCACCTCCAGCTCTGTCTCCTGCTTTCTGGTCAGTGCCACCGTCTCCAACCAATATAACATAGCTGGTCTCACTACCGTCCTGTAGACCTTCCCTTTCACTCCCTTTTGTCTGTCACAAATTACTCCTGACACTCTTCTCCACCCATTTCACACTGCCTGCACTCTCTTTTTCACCTCTCTTCCACAATCCCCATTACTCTGTACTGTTGATCCCAAGTATTTAAACTCATCCACCTTCGCCAGCTCTACTCCCTGCATCCTCACCATTCCACTGACTTCCCTCTCATTTACACACATGTATTCTGTCTTGTTCCTACTGACCTTCATTCCTCTCCTCTCTAGAGCATATCTCCACCCCTTCAGGGTCTCCTCAATCTGTTCCATACTATCGCTACGAATCACAATGTCATCAGTAAACATCATAGTCCAGGAGGACTGCTGTCTAATCTCGTCCATCATCCTGTCCATTACCATTGCAAATAAGAAAGGGCTCAGAGCCAATCCCTGATGTAATCCCACCTCCAACTTGAATGCATCCGTCACTCCTACCGCAGACCTCACCACTGTCACACTTCCCTCGTACATATCCTGTACAATTCTTACGTACTTTTCTGCCACTCCCAACTTCTTCATACAATACCACAGCTCCTCTCGAGGCACCCTGTCATATGCTTTCTCCAGGTCCACAAAGACGCAATGCAGCTCCTTCTGGCCTTCTCTAAACTTCTCCATCAACATCCTCAGAGCAAACATCGCATCTGTGGTGCTCTTTCTTGGCATGAAACCATACTGCTGCTCACTAATCATAACTTCATTTCTTAACCTAGTTTCCACTACTCTTTCCCATAACTTTATGTTGTGGCTCATCAATTTTATTCCCCTGTAGTTACTGCAGTCCTGCACATCCCCCTTATTCTTAAATATCGGAACCAGTACACTTCTTCTCCACTCCTCAGGCATCCTCTCACTTTCCAACATTCTATTAAACAATCTGGTTAAAAACTCCACTGCCATCTCTCCTAGACACCTCCATTCTTCCACAGGTATGTCATCTGGACCAACAGCCTTTCCATTTTTCATCCTCTTCAAAGCTGTCCTTACTTCCTCCTTGCTAATCCTTTGCACTTCCTGATTTACTATCTCCACATCATCCAACATCTTCTCTCTTGTTCTCTTCATTCATCAGCCTCTCAAAGTACTCTTTACATCTGCTCGACACACTCTCCTCGCTTGTGAGTATGTTTCCATCTTTATCCTTTATCACCCTAACCTGCTGCACATCTTTCCCAGCTCATTCCCTCTGTCTAGCCAATTGGTACATGTCCTTTTCTCCCTCCTTAGTGTCCAACCTCTCATACAACTCATCATACGCCTTTTCTTTAGCCTTCGCCACCTCTCTCTTCACCTTGCGCCTTATCTCCTTGTACTCTTGTCTACTTTCTGCATCTCTCTGACTATCCCACTTCTTCTTTGCCGTCCCCTTCCTCTGTATATTCTCCTGTATTTCCTCATTCCACCACCAGGTTTCCTTTTCCTCTTTCCTCTTTCCGGATGTCACGCCAAACAACCTTCTTGCTGTCACCCTTACTACATCTGCTGTAGTTTCCCAGCTGTCTGGTAACTCTTCACTGCCACCCAGTGCCTGTCTCACCTCCTCCCTAAACTCAACCTTGCAGTCTTACTTTTTCAACTTCCACCATTTGATCCTTAGCTCTGCCCTCACTCTCTTCCTCTTCTTGATCTCCAACATCATCATACAGACCACCATCCTATTCTGCTTCACTACACTTTCCCCTGCCACCACTTTGCAGTCTTCAATCTCCTTCAGATCAACTCTCCTGCATAAGATGTAATCTACCTGTGTGCATCTTCCTCCACTCTTGTACGTAACCCTATGTTCCTCCCTCTTCTTAAAATAGGTATTCACCACAGCCATGTCCATCCTTTTGGCAAAATCCACTATCCTCTGATCTTCTTCATTCCTCTCCTTGACACCATACCTACCCGTCACCTCCTCATTTCCACTGTTCCCTTCACCAACATGCCCATTGAAATCTGCTCCAATCCCCACTTTCTGTCCCTTGGGTACACTGTTCATCACTTCATCCAGCTCACTCCAAAAATCTTCTTTCTCACCCATTGCACACACAACTTGAGGTGCATATGCACTAACAACATTCATGATCACACCTCCAATTTCCAGCTTCATAATCATTACTCTGCCCAACACTCTTTTCACCTCCAAAACACTCTTGACATAATGTTCCTTCAGAATAACTTCTACCCCATTTTTTCTCCCATCCACACCATAATAGAACAATTTGAATCCACCTCCGATCAACCTGGCCTTACTCCCCTTCCATTTAGTCTCTTGCACGCACAATATATCAATCTTCCTTCTCTCCATCTCTCCCCTTACCAGTCACACTGCCAACATTCAAAGTTCCTACCCTCAGTTCCACTCTCTTTACTTTCCTCCTCTCCTCCTACCTCTGGACGCGTCTCCCACCTCTTCTTCTCCTTCTTCTTCTTTGGCCAACAGTAGCCCAATTTCTGCCAGCACCCTGCTGACTAACAATACTGGTGGCGGACATTGTTAACCCAGGGCTCGACTGATCCGGTATGGAAATTTGTATTGTTGTCCGCATATTGATTTGGCAAAATTTTATACCGGATGCCGTTCCTGACATAACTCTCCCCATTATTCCAGGCTTGGGACCGGCACGAAGAAACACACTTGTTTGTGCATCCCCTGTGGCTGGGTTTGCATCCCCTGTGAGTTTTGCCGGTACTTTTATAGAGCATGATAGATAATAACCATGTGTTTAGCAACTAACTACAGTATAACTCTTGATTTGAATTCCTGGTCTTGAACCTCGGCTTGTACATGACCTAATATTTTAATTGATTTTAGGCTCTGAAGAAGTATTTTGGTTTTTGCAACTTCTGGTCATTTTCATTTTTTGACCTGTCTTAGGTACATTAACAATTAAAATGGCACAGTGGTAGTCTCCATGTCCATGTTTCAAGATTATAAGCAAATACATTCTAGCACAGGGCAGATTCTGACCTATTTGTTGCCCCAGGCAAGAAAATCTGTGTTAATTCACACCACTATACTGAGACACACACACACACAATATGCTAAAACAGGGTAATCACTTATTTCATTAAAAATAAATACATGTAAATAGAATAATAAAATAATAACAGTATAACTCTTTTGCATATAAATTTTGTATTTACCAAAACTTACAATACAAACAAACCTATATAGAACAATAAAATAACAACTTTACATGTAAATAACTTATTTAACAGACTCCACAAACTTTATATAGAAAAAGGAAGTACAACAAATAAATAATATTACAAACACAATGCTGGTAAATGGGAGGGGGCTTAATGTTACAAATAAAATTCTTTTTTAAAATCAGACACGCCTTGGCTTTCGTCCAGCAAAATCATATATAACATCATCATATGACATATTCCTAGACATGTCTCATCATTGCAAGGCCAATGAGATGGTCTTGTGACATTGAAGGCCTCAAGTAATTTTTTATGAGCTTCAGTTTTCAGAAGCTTATGTCTGCAAAAGGTGCAGTTATGGGAGTAATGGCTACAATTCTGAGGGCTACTCGTATATTTTGATGTATTTCATGTAAATGAGTTTCTTCCAAGAAAGATATCAGTTCTGGTGTGGTCATGATAGCTTTATAAAAATCCAGGAAAACTTCCATTTCTTGTGCCAGTGCTTTCCCGTCTAGGTCTTACTGGTCATTGTAGCATCAAGTTGTGGAGCATCTGGCACTGTGCTTGTGTAGTGCTGAATGTGTCCCTGCATAATGTCCTCCTGGAATGTATATATTGGTTAAAAATCTCTGGTGCTGCTACAGTGTCAGTGCTCCTGCCTTCAAGACCTCCTCTCTTTAGGCTCACTCTCTCACCTTAATAACTCCTGACTCATGGAACAAGCCAGAGGAACAGGACAGCGATAACAGGAGGAGGCTGTCTGCACTCAGTTGTTCACTGTGCCTCTCACTGCACCCGGGTTGGCTGTCACTCATCCTGCGGCGCTGTGCTTGAAGAGAAGGAGGAGGAGGAGGAGAGTGAGGCCCAGCTGTGTGTCTGACTGGCAGGCTGCACATCATATGGGAAGACCAGGGGTTGAATCCTGACTCCTGGTCCTGACAATGGCTAACTGCCAAAGTTGAAGTGGCTCAGCCTCATGGTCACATGCGTGGCACACAGGTAGTAAGGAGGTCGCACGTCACTCAAGATGCCTAGCACATTGCATGCAGTAGTGTATGAAACAGCTCACAGGCTGTGCTGTGCATAGTGCAGACAGTGCAGGTGTGGGTGAGGCGCACAATATAAACATTTCTTTGTGCTCCAGTCCAGTCCAGACAATTTTTTTAAGCAAAATAAAGATAGGAATCTCTTGAGAGGGCTGCAGTAATGTGCCCTGACCACTAGAGGGTGCCCTAGGCCCTTGCCTAGACAGCCTATACCCTGAATTGGCCCTGCTCTAGCTGTTCAAAATTTCTTAGGGCATTTGAAATTTTGTGAGTTTATTGTTATTATTATTATTTTTTTAATGATTTTTGGGCAGTTATTTGAGCTTTGGTATTCTTTTCATTTTTCACTTTACAACCCTAACCCCGAATTGTTTTTGACTTTTGCTTTTTGTTGTCCTTTGCTTCCTGGTACATTTCTCAAATTTGCTCTTGTGGTCTATTTTTTTTTTCTATGGCAGGACCCTGACAATCCCACCAAGTCGGGGACTCCCTGACATCAAATATATCTGTCTGTCACATGGCTGTCTTTTATTTGGCATGGAAAACTGACCGTACTGACATTCTCCTTTAGTATTATCTTTGGAAGACTGCTTTTGAGCACTACAGCCTGTTTTCTGTCACCTGTTATCAGTTAACTCATCTGTTGTGTATGTCTTCCTAACATCAAAAAAGCTGTGTGCTCAATTTCAGTATGCTTAAATTATATTTTCCCACCTCTTTTTAGTTTCCTGTTAATGTTGGTCAAAATTGTGTTGAATAACTTTATAAATTTACAAAGTGAAAAATGGTGAACTCATTCTATTCCTGTTTTAAGTATTGGATTAAGCTTCAATAAGAAAAATCTGACGTTAAATTTTAGGGCTGTTAGCAGCACCAAAAAGCTGTGAAAGTAGAGCAAGTGTTATCTGTCATAATGCAGGGAAAGAATAGTTACTTTAAATGTTGGAATTGCTCTGTTCCAATTACCATTGTGTTTTGCAGCAGATTTGTTATAAATAACTGCACTTGAATTGATTTTTTCAAAGTTATTTTCTAAATACAGTGTTCACATCCCCTTGGTGATTCATAATGTTCACATCAAGGGAGAAATTATGAATCAGTAATCATTCTTTGTACTGTGCAGTTTGGCAATTATATATGCTGTTGTATACGCATACATATAAAGTTGACGATATTTATGAGACCTCACATTGAAAAACAGCTAGCCTATTTAATGGGTAACAGTTTACTTGTGACATCCAATCAGTGTCAATAAATGATAGATTAATTAGCCTTATCTTCAGAAAATGCTGTCAACATACTCTTTCATAAAGAGAAAATGGAAAAGTTTGCAACACACCCCCCACAACTCAGCTAATAAATCCTGCCGGCTGTAGATCAACATGCTGCCACTTACTCTGATTCTGTCTGAGTTATTCATAATGGCCTAACACCATAGAATTCTATTATTTTTATTGTGATTCTACAAACCAAATAGCTGTTTAAATATATATTTAAATGATACAGCTAAAGGTTTTTAATAATGATGTATATACTTCTATTTTCTAAATTAGGAACATCCAAAATTTCTTACTGTTGTGAGAAATGCTATAATGTGTAAATGTGTACAGTACGTGCATGCTCAGGTTTTTTGCGATATAAAAGTAATCAGAAAACCATCACCATTTTTCTTTATGTTCTGATTTTCCAAATAATTTTATATCAATTCATTCACAGTGAGTATTTACAAAACGAGCCACACAAACAAGTTATGTTTGTAAACTGTGTGTAATATGTGAGCCTTCCACTCTAATACTGTTACCCAGAGTACTATGCAGTTGATGCAAACAAGAAGGAGAGATGGATACATTTGCTTTACTGTTTGGCTTATTTGGTTGCAGTGTCAGTAAGCAAACGAGAAAGTCAGAGGGAAAAAAAAAAAATCAAACTGTACTTTTTAGTTCAAGGGAGTACCTGCCATGCAATTTGTCGTAACAAACCTCAATGAAACCATGCTCCCTCTCCCTGTTGCCATAGTCTGCAAGAAATTTTACTGCTGTCATATTTAATTCTATTATTTTAGCTCAAAAAATGCATAGTGGTGTAGCAGTTAGTATTGTGACCTCACAGCTCTGGCTACTATCTGTCAACTTTAATTGGTCCAGCTTAGTTGGCAGATAATTCCCGGACCCTCAGGGGCACTTAAAAGGCCATTGTACTTTTATATCCCACTGTTGTGAAGAATGCTTAGTAATAAAAGGAAGTATCTTCAGCCACCGTTACATATAAACTACAAACATGGACATCCTTAATTTACACCTATGGGTGGAGTCCACATATGCTCTTGCTAATGCAGCATGATTGACTGGAGAAATCATACATAAGCACTTCCTTTTATCAGGTAGGTTCATATATATAGTGCATTTGAATATATTTTAATTTCAATAATTTCTTAATCTTGGATATTCTTGATCAGTCTTTGAAATCATTACTAATTCATTCTGATCTCTTTCTAGTTTGCATTTTTTTAAGCGAAACACATTTAAAAATGTGACCCTGCAAACATGCCTTCATTTCTTTCCCAGAGTGTTCCTGCAGATATCTCTATAGAGATATGTTGGTCTTTATAAGAATATCAACTTATATTGTAATGCATTTAATAAAAGCATTTCTTACTAGTAAATAAGTTAAATGGCCAATATCCATAGAATTTTCTTAGTGTAGCATAATGTTTTGAGTTCCAGAATGAGACGAATGACATCAATGATTTGACAGAGGGCAATACCTTATTTTTAATAACAAATTAGCCGGTCTGTATAAGACAAACAATGTGGTATAGAATATGGGTGGAGAAAAGTCCATAATTTCAAGAGGTTGTGATCCTTGATAAAATGATGGTTGCATTAGTTTTAGCTATTCTAGTGGCTATTTTGATGACGTATTTAAAGTGATGTGTATTATACATTTTAAATCTCTGGTCATTGTAAGCTCAAGAGAGGTTATATTGATCATTAAGGCAAAGTTTTTAATGATGAATTATTTACCGTCCAATTTCAGTACATTTATATTGGCCATAAAAGGAAGGTAGTTATGGTACAGATCATGGCGCCATAAGGTGGTAACGTATTGCATGTTGATTAAGAATTTAGCTGTACTCTGTACATGTTTCAATAATAATGAATAAATGTTATTAACCTGTAACTCTTTATTATATAATTGATAGAAAATTATTTGAGAAATCATTAAATTCATGAAAGAGATTGGCAAAAGAGTTTTACAAGCATAAAATAATTAACAAATAAACAACAAAAGAAAAGCAAACATAAGGAAAGAAAGGCAACAAAATATGAAAGAACTGCAAAAGAAAGGTAAACGCAAGATAGTTTCTCCTTTCTATTAAAAGCCGCCTGTAAACCTTGGACACTCAGTTTTAAAACACAACCTGATTTTGTCTTCTTGAGTGAGTGCAAGTAGTCTTTACTGTTGTCCTTGCTTGTGATGAAGCAGGATTTGGACAGAGAGCTGGCTGGGTCCCTACTGTGACTACAACACCCAGGCACATCACAGCCTGAACAGTATCTGCCTATGTTTGGTCCACCTTATGCTGTACTATGGAAAATAGGGTCACATATTTTGGCTTTGGCATCACTTTAGAACTGTATCATTTTGGGGACATGGTGTGTTGAAAGAAGCTTTACCTGGACTTTTTGGGGTGCAGAACATCTTGTATAATTGAAGAATTATGAAAATATACTACTGCTGCCAGAAGAGAGATGTCTCATACATCCATCCCCTCACAAAAAACCAAAAGCAATCAATCAATTCAGTGTTGAGTTGTTCAAGTCTGTTATGCACACATAAAGTCCCTCATAAGATTTTATTAGGTTTTTTTTTCTCTTGTTCTAAAGTCAGGCATGTTTAGATTCTTGATGGCTCTAAACTTGATCCTTTATAAAGGTGTGTGTGAGTGTCCTGTGACAGGCTTATACTCTGTTCAGGATAGGTTCCTACCTTGACCAGATTCTGCTAGAAATAAAATGGTTTTGAAAGTCAATGAATAAATAAGCAGACATCAAGTATAACCTTCTAATGCAAAGGTGAGCCTTGATTACCCAAAGGAGCAGAGGTGTGAATTTCTCAGAAATTTCTCTGCTTTCTTTAGTTCTACAAAAAATATTTCACTCAGGTATGTCATAAACAGTGTATTTGTTGCAATTTTAACTTAATAGTTGCTTTTTTATTTTCTTGGGTTTAAGACATAGCAATTAATCTTTTGTGCTTTTTAATTGTGAAGAGCTGGGTAGAGATTAATGCACTTTAACTTATGCCTAATGTGAGTACAGAGTGTAACTTTTCTGTAGAAAATTGCATGACTGCAAAGCATAAAGTAGTTTTAAGAAATGATGGTAGATTGGTTTAAAATGTTTAAGTAATTGCTAGCTTAATTTCGACAATGCTGCCAAGACACAAGTGCTCCTAAAATAAAACAGAGAAAATAATTTTATGATGGCTAAGTAAAATAGTATTACATAACTTCACCCAATTTCTTTCACTGCTCAGTGGAGCAAATGGAAATAAATGCTCTATGTGAACATCTGAGAACTTTAATTATGGTACAGTATATATTATATTTAACTCATAGCACATATATTTGCATATTTACTCACTTCATGCTTAATAGCACCAATTATTTCCATGATTCATTTTTAATAATAATAGTAATGCTAAATATGCTGTATAATATTGGATGGCAATTGGGACTAACTTGTGAGGTTACAGCAAACATGCTTTCCAAGTAACCAAGAAATCAAATCCATTCAAAATGCATTTCATTAGGTATATTTCCTTAACAAATTATTTTAAATAATGTGAAAAACTATTTGCCCCCTTCCTGATTTCTTATTCTTTTGCATG
>JANRMT010062817.1:41371281-41425698 GCA_026402145.1 Polypterus bichir lapradei | reverse complement strand
CATGCAAAAGAATAAGAAATCAGGAAGGGGGCAAATAGTTTTTCACACCACTGTATATTGTCAAATTTGCAGATTTGTGATAGCAACAAACAAATTGTGTTAAAAACAAGTAACAGATTTTTTCATTCAGTGGAACACTTTATGTAAAAAGCATTTTAAAGATTAAGATTATTTAATCGCTTTAAATACTGTGTATAAACTAAACATATAGTAATGAACTATTGACTGGTTATGAATAAAATAAGTTATCTTATATTCAAATAATACTGCACCATAAATACGTGTAATCAGTTTCTTATATTATTGTTAAGAAAGGCAATTCTAGATCTATAATAATAAAAGGCAAAGCCCTCACTCACTCACTGACTGACTGACTGACTGACTGACTGACTGACTGACTCATCACTAATTCTCCAACTTCCCATGTAGGTAGAAAGCTGAAATTTGGCAGGCTCATTCCTTACAGCTTACTTACAAAAGTTAAGCAGGTTTCATTTCGAAATTCTACACGTAACGGTCATAACGGTCGATAACGGTCGACAACGTCCGCCATGTTGAACTTTCTCATTTATGGCCCCATCTTCACGAAATTTGGTAGGCGGCTTCCCTGCACTAACCGAAACCGATGTATGTACTTATTTCGATGGTATGACGCCACTGTCGGCCGCCATATTGAACTTTCCAACGTCACCAATTTTCAAACTTCCCGTGTAGGTAGAAGGCTGACCCCATCTTCACGAAATTTGGTAGGTGACTTCCCTGCGCTAACCGAAACCGATGTACGTACTTATTTCGATGGTATGACGCCACTGTTGGCCGCCATATTGAATTTTCCAAACGTCACTAATTCTCCAACTTCCCGTGGAGGTAGAAGGCTGAAATTTGGTAGGCCTATTCCTTACAGCTTACTTACAAAAGTTAAGCAGGTTTCATTTCGAAATTCTATGCGTAACGGTCATAACGATCAACAACGTCCGCCATATTGAACTTTCTTATTCATGGCCCCATCTTCACGAAATTTGGTAGGCAGCTTCCCTGCGCTAACCGAAACCAATGTGCATACTTATTTCGGTGGTATGACGTCACTGTCAGCCGCCATATTGAACTTTCCAACGTCACTAATTCTCAAACTTCCCGTGTAGGTAGAAGGCTGAAATTTGGCAGGCCCATTCCTTACAGCTTACTTACAAAAGTTAAGCAGGTTTCATTTCGAAATTCTACGCATAACGGTCATAACGATCAACAACGTCCGCCATGTTGAACTTTCTTATTTACGGCCCCATCTTCACGAAATTTGGTAGGTGACTTCCCTGAGCTAACCAAAACCAATGTACGTACTTATTTCGGTGGTATGACGCCACTGTCAGCCGCCATATTGAATTTTCCAACATCACTAATTCTCCAACTTCCCGTATAGGTAGAAGGCTGAAATTTGGCAGGCTCATTCCTTACAGCTTACTTACAAAAGTTAAGCAGGTTTCATTTCGAAATTCTACGCGTAACGATCAACAACGTCCGCCATGTTGAACTTTCTTATTTAAGGCCTCATCTTCTCGAAATTTGGTAGGCGGCTTCCCTGCACTAACCGAAACCAATGTACGTACTTATTTCGGTGGTATGATGCCACTGTCGGCCACCATATTGAACTTTTCAACAGTCTTTGTTACTTATGGTCCCATCTTCAAGAAATTTGGTACACGGGTTCCCAACGCTAACTAAATCCTATTTACGTACATATATACGTCCATAGCCTGCAGCTTGGTCACCATGTGAGGCGGCGTTGGGTCTCCCATCCCATCACCTCCCACGTTGTTGGCTGCCTGCCTATATAAGGCCGTCCGTCGCTCCAGTCTCTACATTCCCTTCCTTGCTTCGCCACGGGATTCACGTCTCCCTGCTGATAACTACAGCCTTTTTGTTTAATCCACGGCTTCTCCGCTGTTTTATTGTTTGTTTATTACAATTATAGTTATTGTATAGGTATTTTACACTTACTTTACATTACTCAGGTACCCATTTCCTTCATCATTCCAACCCCCATTACCATGTCTATCGAGGTAATCACCATCGATCAAAGAACTGTCACTTACCGAGTGGTTTCCATGCCCGGAGATGGCACCTACCTTTTCCATTCTCTGTGTTACATATTGCACGGCCATATCAGGCTCACTCTTGATATCTGGAAGAACATTGTGTCTTATGTATTGAATGACTGGGACAGGTTCAAGGTGTGGACTGATGACGGTACAGGAGATAATTATACTACACAGGAGCACTAGAAGAGTGAAATGCTTAAGCCCTTCACCTATGGTTCTGCATGTGAGTTGATGGCTGCCGCTGAATTGTTCGGTTGGTGCTTTCAAGTGTACCGAAATGGCCAAATATTTTACACCTTTCGACAACCGCCAATGCCTCTTAAACATCTTACATTCATAGGTGACAATTTCAGTAGTGGACACTTTGATGTTTATGAATGTTTAAACTCTCAAAAGCTGGATGTGAAGTTATCGATGAAACCGGTTGTAAGCTTACAACGCTTGACAGATGCCGAATGTCACTTCAACACAAGTCCTGCAAATACTGTCGTAATTGAAACAAACCATGAAACTGAAATCGATTATGACAGCAGCAATCCATGCTGTGAGATTTGAAACAAGATTACTGTTCACATGGCCAACTGTAAGTTGCATGCTCAAGAGTAAGCTCAGCGCACAGCTTGGTCATGTTACAACCGGAGGGCCGAACTGACAACGTGGTATACAAAGAGATCCTTAACAAATAATTATTGCCATATTTTCCCTCACTTTAAAAAGGTTAAATTTTCTTCTTAATAAAAATTTTAATGCAGTACTTCGCCGCTGCGAAGCACGGGTATTTTGCTAGTCTGATATAATTCAACAACTCTAAAGGAAACACTAGGCATAACACCCTAGGGTGATGAAGCTGCCTCCCTATTTTGTAAGTAAATAGAGGACTTTCGACCATACCACCTGTCAGTTGGATCACAGTAAGGGTTACTGCGTGTAGGTGGTGATGTTTTTAAGGGTCTCTGTATTTTGTATTCTAGTGCTTTTTTCTAAACAAATAGCAGCTGGAAAGTCCAGCAAGGTAAAAATGGACCATTAAAGTAACAGCATTGCATAGAAAGTCAAAGAGAAATTATCGATTGTTTTATTATGAAAAGTGTTCATGAAAGGCACATCAATCTGTAAGGATTTTTTATATTGGTGGACAAGATAATATAAAGTTGAGTATCCTTAATCCAAAATGTTTCAAAGTACAGAACTTTCTTGAGTGTGCCACAAGTGGAAAATTCAATACCGGGGGTCTGTTTTATTAGATTTTATCTAAATTCGGATGTAACGATAATCTTACACCAAAAAATAAATGTAAATAACATATTATATTCCAATTATCTATACTAATAAAAGGCAAAGCCCTCACTGACTCACTCACTCACTCACTGACTCATCACTAATTCTCCAACTTCCCGTGTGGGTGGAAGGCTGAAATTTGGCAGGTTCATTCCTTACAGCTTACTTACAAAAGTTGGGCAGGTTTCATTTCGAAATTCTGCGCGTAATGGTCATAACTGGAAGCTGTTTTTCTCCATTTACTGTAATGGAGTTGAGCGCGAAAGCCGTGGGGGCGGAGTTTCGTGTGACATCATCACGCCTCCCACGTAATCACGCACTACATAGAAAACCAGGAAGAGCTCCAAAAAGCGCTGAAGAAAACATGCATTATATAATTGAGAAGGCAGCGAAACAATAAGAAACCATGACTGACTGACATATACAACCATATTCATGAGTGCTGCTACTTCGGAAACAAAGCACGGTGGAAACCTAAAGTTTAAATTAAGTTCATAGACAGGCTGCCGCTGGTGTTTGTAATTTAGTGCCTGCCCATATAAGGCCGTCCGTCAGCGGCAATCCAATAGAAACACTGCCGCTAAATATTCACGGGTGAAGGACTGTGCTTATGCAGAGGAAGATGAGATGGTCAGGGTGGTGTTTGGCACAAACTCAGCGAAATTGCGAGAGAAACTTTTAAGTGCCGGGTCTTAGCTGACATTACATACAGCCGTGGACATCACACGAGATGGCACCAGCACAGCTGGGAACCTTCGATGCAAGAACACCAAGCAGCTCACGTGAACTGACGCAGTGCACAGACAAAAAGCAACAGTTCCAAAGAGTGCTGAACAAAAACCAAATTACACAATTGAGAAGGCAGCAAAAAAATATGAAGCGTCTGATACATACAAGCATATTCATAAGTGCAGCTACTGCGGAAACAAAGCACACGGTGCAAAAAGTGAATGTCCCGCTAAAGGAAGACAGTGTAAAAAAAAAACCCGTGCATGCAGTGTGTCACATCACAGATAAAGAGGAAGACGAGCTGTTTATTGATGCAGTAAGAAACGAATCGATAAATGAAACCTCTTATCTTTACAACGATTGACAAACACGGAATGTAACTTGAACACAACACATCGTACAAATACGACCCTGATTGAAACAAATAATGATAATCAAATCCTTGATGACAGCAACACTCAATAACACTCACAAAACAATTACTGTATATTGACAATCATGTTATGTTATTTTTAAAATGTTCCCTTTTCTTTTTCATAACTACTTTAACACACTACTTCTCCACTGCGAATATATATATATATATATATATATATATATACCCCGATCTACATACTCTCAAAAAGACAAGCCACACACCGTGGCGCAATTGTAGCCTCTATCGCCGACATCCGAGGTTCGATTACCGAGAGGGGATGTGCTGAGTATGTACGCGCGCTTCTCGGTTCACTTTAACCTCGCATCTCCTTGGTTTGAGACGTATGAAAAAATATGCGGTTAACGCAGAATCATGTTACGTTATTTTTAAAATCTTTCCTTTTCTTAGCACAAGCACAGCTGAGAAGCTTCGATGCATGTACTCCATAACAAAAAATAACGCATTTAATCACACTTTCAATTCCAAGCAAACGGGAACTTTTGTCAATGCATGATTTCCTGGTACATCGATTACACTGATGCACACATCATAGCTACAAAAATGTTAGAGTCGGAATGAAGCGCGTTCCTACGACTGATCGGAGGAAAATTTAATTTCAAAAAACTACCCGAGCGAAGCCTTGATAAAAGCATGGTTTTGTGCACACTGAAAAGCAAGCAAAATTAGATGCATTACAGAAAGCGGACTTTTGTGGCTTTTACTGGGGATCATTGGACTTCCGTGACCGTTAGTAATTCTAATTACATCTAATTACAAAATGTTCAATGATCACACTGTTTTAGCCTAATGTACAAAATAATTTTGGCTAAGGTTACTCAGAGTTTAAAGATTAAGTTGGTCAAATTACCTTTTATGTTTCTGACTTATTTTTTTAAGAAGAAAAACTGCACTTTATGTTGAACTTTTGGTTATTATTATTTAAAGACAATACCATTCTGAAAATGTACTTAAAGTACTTAAACTACCACTTTATTTTTAAGTCTGTCCAATTTTAACTAGGGATGATATTTTTGTTTCTGTTTTGAATTCAAATGCAGTTTAAAAGCTTTTTTTTTTTTTCAGAAATTAAAAGAGCTTGAGTTTACAATATTCATGTCCATGTCTATTATTTGATTCTGTCGCCCACTAAAACCCTTTTAAATTAAAAAAAAAACATTTGCGATTTGCGGCAAATTTACGTGTGCGATTACATACGATTAATCAAGATTAATTATTACACAGCCTCTAATTAATTGGATTAATTTTTTTAATCGAGTCCCACCCCTAATATATATATGTAGATATATATGTAGATTTGTATATATATGTGTATATACAGTATATATGTAGATATGTATATGTATATATATTTATATGTATATGTATATATATATATATATATGATGTGTATGTATATGTTTATATATGTCTGTGTCTGTGTGTGTCAGCAACACTCATGACAATGACAAAACAATTACATTAACAATCATGTTACGTTATTTTTAAAATATTTCCACATACCGTTGGCAGTCTGGGGCTGGGGAAGGTTTCACTCCTGCAAAGCATCGAGTGTCATGAGGAAACGATGCACAAACGCTGATGCAGAAGGGGGTGGGAGGTGATGGAGTAGATGGTACTCTGTTAAGCATCAAGTGGTACTAAGCAACAAAACACAGTAGGTGAGCTTTGTTCTTAGTAAAGCAACATAACACCTGCATTCAAAAGTGTGGTGCAGCACCATTCAAATTGCAGGTAACTTTTGCGTCAATGAGGAAACAAAAGCAGCTCCATTCTTGCTAGGTGCCTTTATTGAAATCTGACTTTAGGAAAGTCAGCTGTAAGCTGTAAGCTTTAGTTTAGTAAAGCTGTAATTACGTTACGAAAACTAGACACTGCTGCAAATTGACTTTTTATTTTGGCAAAAACATGTTATGTTTTATGTATGTACACCCACACTATATGAAAACTGAATGTAGCGATATGTTTCTCTGGTAATGCCTTTCAGCACATCTGGGATGATTGATTGAAGGTTGGTTGAGATATTCCTGATCTGTTGGCCAGTTCCATGAGAAGTGACAAGCGGTAGATGATATAAAGTGACAAAAAACACAAAAGTTCCTCAGTGTCAATATGCAGCAATTGGTCCTCTTAAAAGTGAACTAAAATACAGTCTATAAATCATATTCATCACATTTGAGGCTTAATATTGCAATGACCTGGAGGGTAGCTGCTGGAGAGTGGCCTTGGAAGGGGCCTTTGGGTTTCATTAATGCTGTTTTCATCACTTTGATGTTCAAGCTTAGACATATGATTGCACTTTTTCTGTTCTCACAATCCACTTTTTCCCATGTTTGTGTCTTTGTAACATGGCAGGTATTGTCACAGTTGTCATTGACCCACTGCACAACCCACTGGTGACCCACAAAATGTAGGTTTGGGACCAAGTGGTTGAGAAACACTGCTAGTCGACTTATGCAGACTACACTGGCCCTTCCTGTTTCTCCTCACTCTGGGTCAGAGGCAACCCATATGCCTTACTATTTCTGTGAGCTCCAAGTTCCACTGCTGGTTTTGCTTGTTGACTAGAGGGCTTTGAGTGCTGGAAAGTGCTCTTTAAGTGCTCTATTTGCAACCCCCCTCACCTGCTGTTCATGTCTTTCCCAGGTATCCAAATGCCCCCACCAACCAGGCAGTCCGCTACCATCAGAAGGGCATGCCCCTCTGAGGTGTGGACCCTGAGGTCACTACACTATGTTTGTGTATAAGAATCGCTTGATGATATAAATGGATGTGTGAGATGCCATTTAGCTGGTTTGGCTGCATTACCCTACTTGATCAAGGGTGTCCCCAATTATCTCCCCTTATTATGTATATGCAAATATTCCCAAATCCAATATATTTATGGTCTTCGGTATTTTGGATTAGGGACACCCAGCCTGCACTGGAAATGCCTACATTGTTAGCCTTGATTCACATGTACTGTATATCCTGCAGTACTTACCAATTAACATACACTCATCACAGACGTGGTACACTCAATCCAGCAGACTGCACTTCATGCTCAGTGGCATTTTATTCTTACAGAGATGTCTGCAACACATTAACAATGGCCAAAGCTGGCTACCTCAGCTTTAGTACCTTAACAGGGACAAGAACTGCTCACAAGCTACACTCCTGCCTGGATTCGTGGAAGTGTCAGTCCATTTTCAGATTGTTTCCCCTAAAAAGGCTATAGTTCAGAATACCTTAGCTACAGCCAAAAGCCACTTCAAGAGCTGTGCTCCTATCAGGATACACAGATGTGATGCTTCATATCCATATAGCTACCTTTTAAAGGGCTAAATAGATATTTCAATAGATGCCAAGGGCTTGCTTGAAAGCCTACCTTTGCCAAGTCACAAATATGGTAGTCTTTACTCAAATCAGTACCCAAACTTTATTTCAATCATTACTGATGTTTATTTGCATAAAAAGCACAAATGCTAGATATTAAAAACTTAACAACCTAAATGATTCAAATCAGGGCCACGCAGCAAACTTTGTATCAGGTGATGGTTATAGGTTTAGTTGCTGCAGTCTTTATCTTCTTAAGCCAGGTATGATACATGTGAGTGCTAGAATGGTAAGATGGCAAACAGAGTTGTCTTCAATCTTTCTCAGTGGTGACGTCTCTCTATAAATGCTTTTTAAATGCCTTTCCTTTTTAGGTTGCCTGCGATGGCTACTTTTTGTAAGATGTTCTATCAGCCAGAATTGGACAACTGATTAGTTTCCATGCTCTGGTTGCTTGTTAGTTACTTTTAGCCAACCTTAAAAAATGTAATCTTAAAGTTCCAAGCCCCATTTCACATCTTCTCACAATTAAATACACAAGGGTTAGATTGTCTAAGCTTGATCAACTGGAAGAATGCTAACTCACCTCTTTTAAGTCAGTGGGTAACTAATGTTATACAGTATATTATCTAAAATTGGAAAAAATCAAGTTCTCACTTAGAGGATCTGTACAAAACCTTTTCAAGACTTGGCAGGATTTAATCAATAACATTTTAGAATAAGCATTTAAATTGAGGAAGCAGATTCTCTCCCCTCTTTTTTATTCTATTTATTTTGATTAATTTATTTATTTACATATTTCTACTATTATTAAAGTTTTATTCTACTGGCCTAGCTCTCTTTCTCATGGTTGGGGGTTGATTTGTTTCAAACCTAGTTTTGTTAAACTTGACTTGCTTGTATGGAATGTTATTGGATTTTGATAAAATTAATAAAATCCATCCATTATCCAACCCGCTATATCCTAACTACAGGGTCACTGGGGCCTGCTGGAGCCAATCCCAGCCAACACAGGGAGCAAGGCAGGAAACAAACCCCGAGCAGGGGTCATATGTAGCATACTGTAAAAACACAGATTTTATCATTCTCACATACAGTAGATGTGTGTTCTTCAAAATATAGCTGTAGAAGTGATTCCCATTACAGGATGTAAAAGGTCAAAGATTATGCTCTGGTTACTGTTTTGTGGATATTGTATTGTTTATTAATAATGTTGTACTGTATGAATATTACTGTTATTTTGTCAATCATGGATATGCTCCCTGTACTTTATATACTGAGCCTAAGGGGATGGGGCCCCCTGATGCTGCATCTGTGGTACTGCACCATGGACTAGTCTTGGTAAGCCTTAATGCTGTGGCAGAAGTGAAAACTATTGTGGTTCTGCTTTCTTTTTAAAATTTGGATTTCATCTCTTGCCGCTGCTTTCCTTTTTTGATTTTCTGCTGTGGTTTTGGAATACGATTACTGGATGGTCTAGATTTGTTTTCTTTTAGGTTTGTCGTTTGACTTACCATTTTATTCCAATCCTGTTCTCCTTAATCTTTAAGTATGACAACCATGGTTTTTTTCATGGTTTCAGTCTACCTTTGTAAGGTTTCATGTTTTTTTTTCAGGGTTGGCCTCATTTTGGGTTTTGCAGGCTGTGAATCCTGCTTCTCAAGTTTGGGACCAAGCTGATTCTTGATTCTAGGCCTCACTGAAGCCTTAAATCCTAGTTGTGAAGGTATTGCCTCTTTTTGAGTTTTTAGAGTTCTCAAGGACCATAGAATAGTGGTGTTCTTTGAAACGATGTTGATACTTATAAATTAAAAAGCTTGTCAAGAGTTGGTGTAACGTTGCAGAAATTGTATCCTATAAACTCACTCATTATCCTTTATTTGCCCTTAAAACATATTTTGTCAAATCGCTGTAGCTTGAGTTTATATATATATATATTGTAAGAAAGACACTATATAGCGCCCGACCCGACACAGATTAGACACAGGAGGCACGTGTAAAATTAAATAAATTTTTATTTTTCTTCAGCTGTGAGACACGTCTTCTCACTAGCCCAACACAGTCCCAAGCACACAATAAACATTTTCTTCTTCTCACTCCACCACTCCTCACCAGGCTTTGTCCTCCTTCCACCCGACTCTGGCCCCAGAATGGTGATCGCTGGTTCCCTTTATAGTTCACCTGGAAGTGCTCCAGGTGCTTGATCCCTGATTTCCTGCTTCACTTCCGGGTGTGACGAATTGGCTGCCTACACGGGCTCAGGAGTCCCAAATACAGCGCCCCCTGGCGGTACCTGTGCGACCCAACTCCAATTCCCAGGATGCCCTGCGGGAACTCGAGACACTGTTCCACCCCAGGGAGGTGGCCAACTAGCGTTCAGGGGGAGGTATTGCAATGTCCATGGCTGTTCCCCCTGAATACAGTGCGCAGGGGTGTCCCGGCTAGGTAAGGACGCCAAGCCCCTGTCACAATATATATACAGTTGTGCTTGAAAGTTTGTGAATCCTTTAGAATTTTCTACATTTCTGCATAAATATGACCTAAAACATCATCAGATTTTCACTCAAGTCCTAAAAGTAGATAAAGAGAAACCAGTTAAACAAATGAGACAAAAATATTATACTTGGTCATTTATTTATTAAGAAAAATGATCGAATATCACATACAGTAATCCCTCCTTCATCGCGGGGGTTGCGTTCCAGACCCCCCCGCGATAGGTGAAAATCCGCGAAGTAGAAACCATATGTTTGTATGGTTATTTTTATATATTTTAAGCCCTTATAAACTCTCCCACACTGTTAACGTTATTAGAGCCCTCTAGACATGAAATAACACCCTTTAGTCAAAAGTTTAAACTGTGCTCCATGACAAGACAGAGATGACAGTTCTTTCTCACAATTAAAAGAATGCAAATATATCTTTTCTTCAAATGAGTCTCTGCATCAGGAGCAGAGAATTTAAGAGAGAGAGCGCGCGCTCGCAAAGAAAACCAAACAATCAAAAAATCAATGCGTGTGCTTTTAAGTAAAGCGGCATTTTTCAGAGGAGCGTCAGTATCTTCTAAGCAAACAGCCTCTTTTGAAACAGCCCCTCTGCTCAAATCTCCTCCGTCAGGCGCAGAGAACGTCAGAGAGAGAGCGCGAGATTAAAGCAAACAATCAAAAAATCAATACGTGTGCTTTTTTGCTTTTAAATATGCCGAGCACCGCAATAAAGCGGCATTTTTTAGAGGAGCGTCAGTATCTTTTAAGCAAACAGCTTCTGTGCAAACAGCACCTCTGCTCACACTCCCTCTGTCAGGCGCAGAGAATGTCAGAGAGGGTGAGATAGAGGCAGAGACAAGCAAACAAACACCGCGCGGGATGCATATCTTATAGCATTGAGAAGTTTTAGTTAATATGTAATACATGCTCTGATTGGGTAGCTTCTAAGCCATCTGCCAATAGCGTCCCTTGTATGAAATCAACTGGGCAAACAAACTGAGGAAGCATGTACCATAAATTAAAAGACCCATTGTCCGCAGAAATCCGCGAACCAGCGAAAAATCCGTGATATATATTTAGATATGCTTACATTTAAAATCCGCGATAGAGTGAAGCCGCGAAAGTCGAAGCGCGATATAGCGAGGGATTACTGTATTTGTGAGTGGCAAAAGTATGTGAACCTTTGCTTTCAGTATCTGGTGTGACCCCCCCTTTGCAGCAATAACTGCAACTAAACATTTCTGGTAACTTTTGATCATTCCTGCACACCGGCTTGGAGGAATTTTAGCCCATTCCTCCGTACAGAACAGCTTCAACTCTGGGATGTTGGTGGGTTTCCTCACATTAACTGCTCGCTTCAGGTCCTTCCACAACATTTCGATTGGATTTGACTTGGCCATTCCAAAACATTAACTTTGTTCTTCTTTAACCATTCTTTGGTAGAACGACTTGTACGTGTGCTTAGGGTCGTTGTCTTGCTGCATGACCCACCTTCTCTTGAGATTCAGTTCATGGACAGATGTTCTGACATTTTCCTTTAGAATTCTCTGATGTAATTCAGAATTTATTGTTCCATCAATGAAGGCAAGCCGTCTTGGCCCAGATGCAGCAAAACAGGCCCAAACCATGATACTACCACCACCATATTTCACAGATGGGATAAGGTTCTTATCTTGGAATGCAGTGTTTTCCTTTCTCTAAACATAACGCTTTTCATTTAAACCAAAACGTTCTATTTTGGTCTCATCCGTCCACAAAACATTCTTCCATTAGCCTTCTGGTTTGTCCACGTGATCTTTAGCAAACTGCAGACGAGCAGCAATGTTTTTTTTGAAGAGCAGTGGCTTTCTCCTTGCAACCCTGCCATGCACACCATTGTTGTGCAGTGTTCTCCTGATGGTGGACTCATGAACATGAACATTAGTCAATATGAGAGAGGCCTTCAGTTGCTTAGAAGTTACCCTGGGGTCCTTTGTGACTTCGCTGACTATTACACGCCTTGCTCTTGGAGTGATCTTTGTTGGTCGACCACTCCTGGGGAGGGTAACAATGGACTTGAATTTCCTCCATTTGTACACAATCTGTCTGACTGTGGATTGGTGGAGTCCAAACTCTTTAGAGATGGTTTTGTAACATTTTCCAGCCTGATGAGCATCAACAACTCGTTTTCTGAGGTCCTCAGAAATCTTCTTTGTTCGTGCCATGATACACTTCCACAAACATGTGTTGCGAAGAGCAGACTTTGATAGATCCCTGTTCTTTAAATAACACATCCCATTGATTGAAAACACCTGACTCAAATTTCACCTTCATACTTACTGCTAATCCTATAGAGGTTCACATACTTTTGCCACTCAGAAATATGTAATATTTGATCATTTTCCTCAATAAATAAATGACCAAGTATAATATTTTTGTCTCGTTTGTTTAACTGGTTTCTCTTTATATACTTTTAAGACTTGAGTGAAAATCTGATGATGTTTTAGTTCATATTTATGCAGAAATATAGAAAATTCTAAAGGGTTCACAAACTTTCAAGCACAACTGTACAGTATATATATTTAGGATTTCATTAATACCTGTTTAATAATATATGAGATTTATTAGTTAAATGATCTCCAACTGCCAAATATAATGTAAATGTTATTTATATGGTTGGCAAATGTCTGCTTCATGAGAAATTAATATAATGATACAATTTGTTTTACAGAAAATCTGCTAAAATTAGATTTTTGAGAATCAAGTTTTTTATGTAACACTTATTACAAATTTGAACTCTTTCATGTAAAGCATTTTTTGCTATAAAGCATTTTGCATTTTTTTCTTCAATTTAGTGTGACAGGAGACCATGCAGTCTATCAGAAACCCTTGTTTAACTAATAGCTAAGCTGTCCCAATATCTCATCCGGCTTCTTCTTAATGGTTACTAGGCTTACTGCTTCAGCTACATGTCTCAATGGTTTGTTCCAGATTCCCAGAAATCTGCGTGAAGAAGTGCTTCTTCGCTTCAGTCCTAAACATGCCTCCACTTAATTTCCAATACTGTCTTTAAGTAGCTGATTCAACCTTAACTAGAAAAAATTTTGCTAGACCTACTTTATCCGTGACTTTTGTAATTGTGAAGACCAGGATTAAGTCCCCACATAGTCTCCTCCACTTGAAACTAAACATTTTTAATTCTCTAAGCCTGTTACAGTATGACTTGTCCATAAGTCCTGGGATACACCTGGATGTTCTCCTCTGCACAGCTTCAAGTGGTGCTATGTCTTTCTTGTAGTGTGGTGACCAGAACTGCACGCAATAACTTAAGATGTGGTCTCACTAGTGCATTATATAGTTTGAGGTTAACAATTCTCAATTTGTTTTAAACAGTTTCATGATTACATAACATTTTATTTATCTTTTTAATAACTTGTGTGCATTGCTTAGATGATAAAAATGTTGTGTCAAGATAAATCCTAAATCCTTTTCAGATGTTGTTTCCTTTAGGACAGTGTCTCCCATCTTATATTTATAAATGATGTTCCTTTTGCCCATGTGTCACACTTTGCACTTTTCTACGTTAAATTGCATTTTCTAAGTATTCACCCAGTTCTGAAGCCCATCCAAATGTTCTTGAATTATTTTTGCTGCCTCCTCAGTGCCTGACATTCCTTCAATTTTAGTATCATCTACGAATTTCACAAGTTTATTGACCATCCTGAGATCTATGTCATTAATATAAATTATAAAAAGTAAGTGTCACAAGACATACCCACGAGGGACTCCACGTGACCTCATTCCATGTGGATGTTCCTCTTATCTGTACTCTTTGTCTCCTGCCGGTTATCCAGCAAGTTTAGTTTGGACAGTCTAATGTATTAAGTCTTCAGTTCCTTGGAAAAAAATTTGTATCATTCCCTAGGCTTGTGATTTTCCATATTCAGGTCTCTAATATGCTTGGAAAGCTGTTATTAAAGATTTTTGTAAATTCTCTTTAGTATTTTATGACAGTGAAGATTAAAGCATACTTTTATCCTTATAGTTTAGTCTGCAGCAGGTGATTCACTTACTTCCTTCACAGGTTGCGTCCACCAAGTCCTGCGAGTTGATGAGACAATATGGTGGATACGAACAAATTTCTTGTTGCAGCTGCAAATGAAATGAATCTCTTTTTAATCTGATGATTATTCATTTAATATGAATTGTTTGTTATTGAAAATATTTGACATTTTCTGTTTAATTTAACATGATGCAGTTTTCCATAGCTGCTGTTTTCTGTTATGTTAAGGAGGGTTTAAGTAGAGCGAAATATTTAGTTTTGCCTACTTGAGATGTGGTATGCTATCCTGCAGAAAAAAAGCTACTAAATCGTGTCAGTACAATGTGAAGGGGTGCTCCAAAGAAGCAGTGGGGGTTTTCACTTGACTTGCCATGTCATCAAAAAGCAGCTGCATTCATGACATAGTCCTGCTTTAGCTGAAGAGGAGTCAGGAAGTTGCATTGTGCCAAAACGTGATGATGAGTTTTCTTCCTTTATGTCCCTGACTGCTTTAGTCTCATAAAAATGATTTATTTTACAGACTGTTGAGCCTCCTGCAGAGTGGACATTGCTTTTTAAAAATGTGTAGCAACAGATGGTGTGTTGTTAATTCTTGTATTGCAGAAATGCTCTCCATTGCGATTAGCAAAGACCCATTTTGTTCCTCCAACGTACAGTTTGTAACACTTGACACAATCCATGCTGTATTCTGCTGCCTTACCGGCACAAACAAAAGTCTCATGAATTGCAAATGAATGTTTTGCCTCCTTTGATTTGTGTCTTGTTGTGGACGTATTTACAAGAAGGGCAGCGCGACCTGTTCCATACAGCCGCAGGGAATAGAACTGCAGTCTAGTTTATTGAAACAAATTGTGAGACGCCCTATAAGATGTTACTAAGTAGACATTCAAAGGCTTTCAGGGAGAATTGTCAGGAGAGGTGGGCTGTACACAGATTAACTCAATCCTTTAAATTGCGTAGAAGTCAGTTAGTATTGGGGAAAAAAAAGCCTCAATAAAAATGTTACCTCCTTTACTAAAGAGATGAATCATATCTAGGATTTCACATGTGTACTTGCAAGAAGACAAGTTTTGCTTTTCACTTACGTTAACAGATTATATTTCGTAAACAAAAGCAATACCTTGCACTCTTCAGTCCTGATGAGATACAGTACTAAGAAAAAAGTCCTAAACGTAATAAACTGCATGCCATTAATAAAATGTAGTGTCTTTATTTTACTGTTTATTGAAAAGAAATACCTAGTTCTATTAATAATTTTCCCTTACAAGGAAATATTTACTTTTCTGAAAGAAAAAATAAGTGAGACATGAAGGAAAAAAAAACAAATTACTTGAAATAATTATCTGGGGAAGACCTAAAAGAGTGAAAAGAGAGAGAGAGAGAGAAGGCAACCATTGCCAGGACTAAATGTCCTACTGTAATTATTCACATGACCCATTGTGTTCTTTTAAATTGCTTGAATATAGAGCCATACTCTAGTACTTGCATTGTGCATGCTGATCTCGGACAGCTGCTGAAAGCTTTCTGTCAACTCTGCAGCTAACTTCAATGCCTGCCACGTCTAATATTTTAATTTCTGTGGTAGCTGCAATTTTTTTTTGTTTGTCCTGCAGCTACAGGTTAAGCGTAGCAGATGTCAAACAACAGTTATAAGTTCATCACTGAGGCACTGACTTGTTTTGACCTACTGCATTTAGTGGTCAGTTACATACAGCACATGGTCTTTGAGTGTTTAGTGTATTCCTATAGCCTAATAGTATAGGAACTATACTCCATATTAAAGAAATACCACAGAAAATTTAAAGTGGGAATTGTCTGCTAATAATTTAGCAAAGAATATAACACCTTGGTTTTCAATTCCAGAGCAATCTATATGTAGGTGTTAAGTGGACAATTCAGACATGTACAGTAAATATTTTAAGCAGTGAATAAAACAGATTTTGAAAATTTAAAATGGCAAAATCATAAAAGCAGCAAAGTCACAATTTTCATGTTTACAAAAAGATTAATTACTTGATCTAACTGAAGAGAGAGCAGCAGTTAGTGAAGTGGACATTTCTACATCCCCAAGCACATACAGTTAGATCCTTAAGTATGCAGACAGTGACACAATTTTCATAATTTTGTCTCTCTACACCACCGCAATGGATTTTGAATAAAGCATTTATTAAGTGATTGAAGTACAGACTTTCAGCTTTAATTTAAGGTGTCTACCAAAAATATTGTATGAGCTGTTTAGGAATGACAGCCATTTTTCTACATAGACCCCCCCCATTTCCAGGAGCTCAAAAGTATCTGGGCAAACTAACGTAATCACAAATATAACAGTCATTTTCAATATGTGGTTGAAAATCCTTTACAATCAATGACTGCCTTAAGTCTGGAACCCATGGTCATCCAATTGGCCCAACCCATTCGCAGGGGCTCAAAATTATTTGGATATTTGACTCATAAGCTATTCCGTAGCCAGGTGGTAGCAGTTCCCTTATTATTTCATTAATTATTAAACAGGTAAAAGGTCTAGAATTGATTCCAGTTGTGGAATTTGCATTTGGAAGCTGTCACTGTGAACTCTTATTATGGGGTCCAAAGAGCTGTTCATGCAAGTAAAAACAGTCAATCATTAGGCTGACAAACCAAAATAAACCCTTTAGAGAGCAGAAATACCAGGAGTGGTTAAATCAACCATATTTAACATTCTTAAAAAGAAGGAACACATTGGTGAACTCAGTAACACTAGAAGGTCTAGAAAACCACAGTAGACAACTGTGCTTGATGATCACAGAATTCTGTCCTTGATGAAGAAGAACCCCTTCACAACATTTAGCCATACCAAGAACACACTTTGTTAGGTAGACCTGTACAACCAAGAAAAGACTTAATGAAGGTAAAGTCAGAGGGTTTACCGCAAGGTGCAAACCACTGGTAAACCTCAAGCATAGGAAGGACAGATTAGTCTTTGCCAGAAAATGTTTTTTAAATGCCTGTCCAGTTCTGGAACAATTTTCTTGGGACAACGGAAACTAAGATCAATATATACCAGAATGTTGGAAAGAGAAGAGTATGGAGAGGAGAAGAAATGGCTCATGATCTGATGAATACCACATCATCTGTGAAACATGGTTTAAGCAGTTTTATGACACGGTGTTTATTGATGATTTGACTGGTGGCAGAAGTAGAAGTATGATATCTGAAGTGTATAGGGCTATACTATCTGCTCAGACTCAGCTTCAGCTCAGTACTTTTCTAAGCAAAGGGTTGGAATATTCTTAAATGGCCATCTGAATCAACTGACCTCAACCCAATTGGACGTGCATTTCACTTGCTGAAGATAAAACTGATGACAGAAACTCTCACAACAAGCAGCAACGAAAGACAGCTATAGTAACGGCCTGGCAAAGTATCACTAGGATGAGAACCCAGCACTTGGAGATGGCCATGGGTTCCAGAATGTCTGTAAAGGATTTTCAAACCACTATTGAAAATGATGGTTATTTTTATGATTATAATAGTTTGCCCAAATACTTTTGAGTCCCTGAAAATGTGGAGGTTTTATGCAGAAAATTGGCTGTCATTCCTAAACGGCTCATAAAATATTTTTGGTAAACAACTTGAATTAAAGCCGAAAGTCTACACTTCAATTACATAAATGATTGCTTTATTTCAAATCCATTAGGGTGGTGTACAGAGCCAAAATTCTGAAAATGGTGTCACTGTCCAAATACTTACCGACCTAACTATACAGTTTAGTTAACCGAGTGGAAGTCAAGCGCCTTGTGATGAGGCACATTGCAGGTCCTTGACAATATGCATTTTTAATAAATAATTCTTGGTGAAGCTCACATGAGCAGCACTGAAGTGATGATGGGGGAAATTTGCTAACTATATATTCACATACATACTCACTTGCTCCTGCTAATTTCCTCATTCGCTCTCCTGGGTCCCTTGACTGTGGCACCTGCACATGGTTAAAGTGAAAATGTAGCCTGGGAGGAAACAGAGGGATGACAAAACCATAATGAAGCTGAGAGAGAAGATGATCACCAAGAACTGGAAGGTAGTTGAGGAAGGATGAGTTGTACAGCACTGGACTACTGATTAGGTAATAGTAAACAGAAAGCATGGCTGTAGGAGCTCGAGATGGGAACTTCTTTCTTGGTGGCTGCAAAGCTTAAAGGCGGAGCTAGTTACAGGGTGAGAGAGGCAAAGGTAGCAGGTGGACAGTTGGGGTCCTAATGTAGGGGCAACCAAAGGAAGGCACAGTGCCCTTGGGGGCTGCAGGTACTGACGAAGGTGGCAGCACCACGGAGTGCAAGGGCTGGATGAGGTGTCAGTTTGGGTTCTCTGGTACTTTGTAACAGAGTACAGAGAGCTCTTTACAGGTAGGAGTAAATGATGGCAGTCTGCAAGCGCTTAACAGTGGTTGGAGTGAGATGTTTTAGTGGTGGCAAAGACTAAACAGGAACTCTACATAGGTGTTAATGCTTGCCCGTTTTTGTCATCATCTTAGTGATCATGAATAATATAACAGCAATTCTGATGAAATGATACTAACACGCGTAATCTAGCTGTGTCTTGTTCCATGTTCAAATGAGTTTAGAGGCAATGTTTGTCATCTGTAAAAGAGGGAACGTGATCCTATGCCAATTCTACTAAGAGCACTTCAATTCCCAGCTGCTACTCCACTCACAGTGGAAGTTTTCATGCAAGCAGTGCTACTATTAGCTGTCAAGACAATTGCATTTGTAGCACAAACCACTACTCATGTCTATTAATACAGAGCATTTGTTAGACTTCAATTATTTTGTTGTTTAGCTAGTTGCAACTAATGGTGTCATTATTCTCATTTGTGCTTTTTATCAGCCTAAATGGGAACAAGATTTTGCAAGCTCTTCTACAGGCTGTTGAAGAGATTTCTGTTTAGTTAGTAAGATACATCAAAACTGTACTCCCTCTCTCTCTCTGCCTCTCTGTACCTCTTTGCAAGCAGTTTTGTTGCTTGCCTCATAAGGTTTCGTGTTATGCACTGTCAGTATTTCATAATTACTTTAATATTGAACTTTTATTTTCCTTGGACTTAAGTTCAACTTTGGTGATTCTCATGACTTTTCATATTTGCTTATAATCTAGGACAGCGCTTCCCAATTCATTTTACCCTTGCACCCCCTGTGACGGACGAGGCCGATTTCGCACCCCCTTGGTTTGAGAAGAAGTATGAAAAAATATGAGGTTAACGCAGAAAAACAGATCACCACTTGAAGCTTTATGAATAATGGATACTTTATTCTCCATCAATAATTGTTTTGGTAAAGCCATACTCAGTGTAATCCTCCTTCCATTTTCTAATTTTTTCGCGACCAGCCATGATTAAATGAACGGTAAAAAAGTAAGAGCAAAGCGACGGTGACTTATTGAAGCAGGCAGGCGAGAGCACAATAGCACGCGGGCTCGATGTAGTGTGCGTCAAGTCGATCTAAAATGTGCGGTCAGATTCGAAAAAATATATCTTTTCAAGTTCTATTTGGATATAAGTAGGTTCTATTTAGTCGACAGAAATATCTTTGGTAGGAATGTAAGTTGAATTTAGTCTTTAAATTTCTATGGTGAAGAAACATTTATGTAATGATGACTAACTTTAACTTACATTCCTACCAAACATATTTCTGTCGACTAAATAAAACTTACTTATATTTAAAATTAAAATAGAACTTGAACAGATACGATTGTTCATGATACCCACGCAGCACTAAGTGCACGTAAGAGTAGAAGTCATCCGTTTTAACAAGCAGCGTATTACACTGATACGAAATAGCCTGCCCATTTAATTATTTAGGAATGGATAGATAAATTAAGATTTTGTACAAGTAATGTTTTTCATTTTTATTCCTCGATTGATTCTGACACCCCCAGCAACAGTTGCTCGCACCCCAATCGGGAAGTGCTGATCTAGGAAATAAGTAGGATTTTTTTATTTTTTGCTTTAATTGTCTTTTCAAAAATTCATCCGTGTAAATACAAATGTGTCCGCTTTGTATTATGGCACCCTCACAGCTGCACTTAGAAGTCAGAGGCTTATTTGCTCCCTGCATCAGAGAGTTTCCTTTAGCTGAACTGGGTGAACTGGTGCTTTCTGTCTCAGAGAACCTACGTTCTCAAGCAGTCTATCCATACGAGATTAAGGCCCTGAGTGATTCCTCATCGTTGCCACCTGTATATGGTTGTGTTACTACCTATTGACCACCAGGGCACTCAGCACACACTTGGGACTTTCCACTCCCTAGTGGCCCTTGAATTTCCACACTGGCATATGCAGGACCTGTTCTTCTACTGCTGTGGGATTTCTTCTCTGTCCCGTAGGCCGTTAGTGACACTTAAAAGGCAGCGCCTAATAAATACCGGTATACATTAACCCATGAGGCTAAATTGATTTAAGCTCATTTTAAAATAGACACTTTGTTTCTCTGTTCCTTCCATAAAATAAAAATATAAGCTTGTTTTTGGCAATTTTGGCCTTAAGAATTACTTCTCACACCTGCAAATTGATGTGATAGTAAGCATTCACTGTTAAGCATTAAATGCTCCCTTGGAATGAGTGGCATTTGCACATTGTCATAATTGAGGTGCATAAGATTTGTGAATTTCCCCTATCTATCTATCTATCTATCTATCTATCTATCTATCTATCTATCTATCTATCTATCTATCTATGAATGTGAGGCTGGGCAAAAGCCAGCCTGACTGTGAAGCTGCTCTGCAGATGGGAGTTCCTGGACTGCGACACACATTTTCCCTGCATCTGCATGACCTTTCAGGTGCATCATCTGGTGACTCTGAACACCTATGTGTGTGAGTGTGCTGTGAGATGAGCATTGGTTCCTGCTGTGTGCCACATGGTGCTGATATGCATCAGACCTGCTTCACCGCCCTGTATTGTGCAGTAAATGAAGATACAATTCAAATAATTTTTTGCTGCACATTTCATCTGTACAAAGAAGTGAAATGTTAGCCTTATAGCTGGTGAGCTCACTGGTGAGCATTATCCCCTTGCAGAGGCACAGTTCCATGTCAGCAGAGAACTGAAACATGGGGGACAAACCAAAGTTCCAGCATCTATTCATTTCAGTGTAGTCAAAAGTTCTCAAGGGCTGGATACAAAAGTGTGCTCTTCAACAGTATAATAAAAGATGATCATTTATCTTCTCTTTCTTCTCACATCGATCCACCGTCTCATTTGCCCTCAAAACCTCAGAAAGCTTTGACATGGCTGTTTTAATTTGTGGTTTGTTCACTGTTCACTGCTTCAATAGCTCTTGTTATACAATATGACTGTGTCTTTATCGTTGTGTAACTTTGACACACCATTGGCAGTTGCTAGTAATTGTGAAAAGGGCCCTGAAACCATTTAAAAAATTAAAGCAACGGCTAGCAACTGGCAGTGGATTTGTAAACTGTCTAAGGTGAAATTATGTTGGCCGTCCAGGTAGAAATTGTTGGCAAACACACGAAGATATGCAAAAATTGCAATCAAATATTTTTTTTTTACATTGTAACTATTTCATGATAATGGAATAATACATTTATTTAAGTGAAACAAATACAGTGAATTAACCATCTGCAGTATATAGCCCTCTAAAAAGTGTCAAATAACTGTCAAGATGATATACAGGAACAACTAAATATTAAGTTGATGGACTGAATGGTCTCACTTATGTCAAATGTACTTTCTAATTGTGGCTATAAGTTACACCATAGACTTTTAATGTCATTTTCGCATTTAAATTTCATTTATTCTGTTGGAAAACATGCACCTTCTGCATTCAGAAAAATGAAGTTAAAAAGTGATCACAGAAGAGCTGCCCTCTCCCTTACAGAGATTATGATTTCTATTGCACTTTTATTTTATGTTTTAAATGAGTTAAAATTTTCTTTATTTGCTTTCCCCAATAAAAGTGACAAGGAGACTAAAAATAGTCTCACTGATATTTGTGAATTTACTATTAAAGAAATGCTGGGTATTTACTAAAGCATCTTTCTTTATGCATTTGCAAAAAGTGTGAAACCTTTTGCCATCGTCACAGTCATGCCTGTATGTCTGTTAATGCAAGACTATTCAGTTCCCAGTGGACTGATATCATTGAAATTTGGTACACTTTCTCTTGTAAATCAGGAAGTTAAATTTTCATTGGAATATCTCACAGAGATAGCATTTTTGAAAATTGAAAAGCTCCATTTAAAAAGCATTGGCAAATTTTCAAATATTCTCTTATCTTGAAAAACAGAGAAACATTCTGTCTTTGCAGGCTCAATTATCGAGAATGCTTTTTTTTTTTCATTTTTATCTTCAGGTATATTTTTTTCTTCTAATTGTCAGATACCCGCTCACTTTAGATAAACACATCCCCAGTACAAGTTATTGTAATGAGAAGAGAATTGCATACGTGCTGGAGAACACTTAGCGGCTTGAGCAAACCACAAGTAAAAAATGAATATACACTTACTGAGAACATTTTTAGGAACATCTATACACCTGCCTATCCATGCATTACTTAATCAGACAATCATGTGTTGGCAGCACAGTGGTTACAATCATTCAGACAGAGTTCAGGAGCTTCAACTGATAATCACATCAATCACCAAAATAGAAAAAATGTGATCTCAGTGATTTTGACTGTGACATGATTGTTGGTGCCAGGCAAGCTGGTTTGAGTATTTCTGTAACAACTGATCTCCTGGAATTTTCACATACAACGGTTTCTAGAGTTTACTCTGAATTGTATTAAAAACAAAAAACATGCAGTGAGTAGCAGTTTTATAGATGGAAATGCCTTATTGATGAGAGGGGTCACAGGAGAATGGCCAGACTGGTTCGAGCTGACAGAAAGGCTACAATAACTCATATACTGTAAGTACTCTGTACAACTGTGGTTAATAGAAAAGCATCTCAGAATGCTCAACACATCCAACTTTGAGGTGGGTGGGATACAATAACGGAAGACCATGTTGGGGTTCCAATTCTTTCAGCCAAGACCAGAAAGCTGAGGCTTCAGTGGGCACAGGCTCACCAAAACAGGAGCCTGTTCTACTGAATCTCAACTTCTGCTGAGGCAGACAGATGGTGGAGTCAGAATTTGGTGTCCACAGCATAAATCCATGCATCCAACCTACCTTATGGAAGTGGTGTAAACGTGTGGGGAAAATTTTCTTAGCACACTTTGGGCCCATTAATACAAATTAATCACTTGAAAATTACAGCCTATTTGAGTATTGCTGCTGACCAGTATCCCTTCATGGTCACAATTTACTCATCATCTTATGGCTACTACCAGCATGATAATGCACTGTGTCACAAAGCAATAGTCATCTCAGACTGGTTTTATGAACATGACATGAGTTGTGTGTTCCTCAGTGGCTTTCCCAGGCACCAGATCTGAACCCTATAGAGCAACTTTGTGATGTGGTATAATTAGAAGATGTATGTGCAGCTGACAAATCTACAAAAATTGTGGGGTGCAATCATTTCAACATGGACCGTAATCTAAAAAGAATATTTCTGACATCTGGTGGAATCCATGCCATGAGGATTTGAGGCTGTTTTGAGAACAAAAGAATGCCCTGCCCAGTATTTGTATGGTGCTCCTAATTACTGTATTTGGTTAGTGATTGTACGTGTGCTCAGCATATACTGTATAGTATGCTACGTAAAAGCTTTCCTGACAGTATCAGTAATGTGTGATGTGTAGTGTAATATTCCTCTACACTGTAATTTACCTTCAAAGTACCAATGTTGGTATTGGGTTCTACCTAACATGCTATTAACTAACATGTATTTTATGCACTCTACTAATGCATGTAATTACACTATATTAACATTCTCATTGTTATAAAAATGTATAACAGACAAAAAATGGGATATCTGTTTCTTTGATTAAAAAGTGAGCAAAAACTAAAAAAAAACTTTCTAAACAGTTAAATAAGGCACCAAAAGCCCCCCAAGTGTTAGCTATGCATAACAGTACATTTTCTAACTTGTTATTCAGAACACAGTTGTCTTCAATGACTGGCAAGCCGTAGAGACATCTGGATTGTTACAAGTGACATGATGGGACTGATTACTTGAAAGATTATCAAACTTTAAGTGTCTGGCTTAGAAGAGAATAATATGTGTGTTCATGGAAAATCATATTTTGTACTTATAAAGTACTTTTCCTGCCTGTTTCAAACGGATTTATTGATCAAGCTTGTGGTCTGTGACTCCTAGAATGTATTTCTTAAAAAATCCAAGGACTGACTTTTGAGGCTGATTTCACCCAGGATTATAGTTGCCAAATTCAACTTGACTTATGCTTATCAAGGATTTTCATGATGGACATGGTTGGCATATTTATTAAGCAAGGTGTTAGACTTTATTAAAACTGCTGTCCCCACATTTGCAGTATTTAGAACAATAAGTGCCATACTGTGCAGTATTTATTTTGTCAATAGGAACCCACTCTCTTTCAGAGCTGCATTTGTGTTAGCCTGAATGCAGCCCTTGAAATAGATTGTTTCTTTCTGTCTTGCAAGCTCAATCCCAGAAAGGTCGATTTAATGGTCAATGCTTCAGTGAGCACTCTCCTCCCAAAAAACGCTACAAAGAGCATTCTGTCTTGGTTTGCTAATCCCAAGTACCTCAGGTGCATTAGCTGATGTGCAGATTGATTGAGAAACGAGTCAGAGACGGGTACAATGACCTGCCATAATGAAGCAAGTGAGTCTCAGATAAAAGCATTTTTTTTTTTTTATAAACATGGACTGGATAGCAGATTGTGAAGAGAGAGCAAGTTGTTGAGCTCTATTCCTAGCATTCTTATCATATTCTCAATATGAGGAAATGTCATTTTTTCCCCCTGCTACTGATGGTTGCTCCATCAGATATAGTCTCTTTGTGTTGCTGTCAGTGGATTTACTGTACAAATGATTGTGACAGAGTGCTTTTGTCACCTGGAAGGCAGGCGGGAGTAGTGGTGGGGCATCAGTGATTAAACATGGCCTTGCTTCTGTTCAGTCTCTTATGGAATCCTTGTCCTCTGTTTATCCTTGAAACTAACAGAAGTGAATTCCACACTGAGAGTTCACATGCTGTATATCTGCTATTATGTAAATGCAGTATTACTTTTAAAACTATACGCATCTTGAAAACCATCTTGTGAAGATTTGAAAGTGCTAAATAAACATTGCTTGGTTGCTTTCGATGCTGTATTTTGAGGGCACACAATTGAAGGAATAGTAGAATCTCCACCTGTCATCAACGGGTGTTTTCCAAAAGCAATCACTGTAAAGAAAACCAACTAGATAACAATACACATACTGTGTATAAAAATAAAAAATGTCTAGAGAAAGTTATAGCTCCTGGTTTAAAAAGAGTCTATATACAGTACACTCCAAAAGTTTGGACACACCTCCTCATTCAATGTGTTTTCTTTATTTTCATGACCATTTACAGCACTCCATCACTCTCCTTCTTGGTCAAATAGCCCTTACACAGCCTGGAGGTGTGTTTGGGGTCATTATCCTGTTGAAAAATAAATGATCGTCCAACTAACCTGACTTCTGCACAACACAACTGCTGGTCCCAACCCCATTGATAAAGCAAGAAATTCCACTAAATAACCCTGATAAGGCACACCTGTGAAGTGAAAACCATTTCAGGTGCCTACCTGTTGAAGCTCATCGAGAGAATGCCAAGAGTGTGCAAAGCAGTAATCAGAGCAAAGGGTAGCTATTTTGAAGAAACTAGAATATAAAACATGTTTTCAGTTATTTCACCTTTTTTTGTTAAGTACATAACTCCACATGTGTTCATTCATAGTTTTGATGCCTTCAGTCATGAAAATAAAGAAAACACATTGAATGAGGAGGTTGTCCAAACTTTTGGCCTGTACTGTATTTGTTGGTATTTGGTAGCTCACTGTTTAGCATTGCTTGAAAAGAATGGCATCCAGGGTGCAAAATACAGAGTATGCATACCCCAATTACTTTTCAGACCTATGGAAAGCCTATAAATCAAAACTGTTCAGGGTCCCTGAAAATACATTTTACACACCTCTTTTGGTGTTAGAAATCACACAATACTCATTGCTTTGTTTGCAAAGAAACAGACTAAAATTCAGGTTTTGAAGAATGTCATTATTAGGGTTTTTATTTTTATTTTAACCTGCTTTACACAACAAAAATAATGTGCTTCTGCCATGTGTGGTCTTTACTAACTAGAGCTACTGCACTGGTCTGTGGCAAGATGGAATTAATGATGTTTTGGTTAGCCTCACTCTACTCTGAAGCAGAAAGGGAAAATAAAGCTTCCTGCTGGTAAATTTGGATTTAAAATTATAAAATTGTCCCAAACAATGAAATTTCAACCAAATGTTTTTCCTGCATCAGTGGTGCTAATCAGCACCACTTACTCAAGTGAGTCAACTACTTCAGCTATCCTATGCAGAAGTGTATGTATGCCTTTACATAAACACCTACGTTTATCCAGTAAACCAAATTTTAGTCCAGAAGACCCACTGAACAGCACATTTTCACATTAATCCTGTGCCAAGATTCCCCACTTCAGACATCCAGCCACAGGCCCCTTAATGACATCAAAAGGTTCCGTGGCTGAAGTAGATAGAGGGAGGTCTGCAGCTGGAGGTCTTCAGCCAGACCCTACTTGTTAATTTCTCAACACAGCAGATTAAGGTTAAAAGTAAACCAAACTTAGCAAAATACTGATTAAAGACAATCAAGGATCTTCTTTAAGTCCTTACCTCTCTGATCGGGTTATGGATGTGTTGACTCATGGGATAAAAGTCCAGTCCCGCTGGTATGAAGTTTTTGTTATCATTGTTTTGTGTAGCATTGAAAAGGAGGGAGTTAGAAGAATGGAGAAGGGCTTTGGAAGATAGAAGATTGGAGATAAATAGGAAGGAATTTTGAATATTTGATGCTTAATTACAGTCAGGAATCATGGATTAGCCTTTAGGGAGAGCAACTGAAAGAAGAGTATATATTTAAATACCTTGGATCAGTGGAAGTCCAAGGTGGAGAACTGGATGTACAGATAAGCCACAGAGCACAGTGTGGATGGAACATTTAGAAGAAGGTATCAAGAGCATTGTGTAATAGAATCAAGACAAATCTGAAAGGTATGTTTTTTAAAACTGTGATAAGTCCAGCTTAGTTTTCTGGGGCTGAAAAATGGGTAGGAAGAAGTTGGATATCACAGAAAACAAAATGTTGAGGTAAATGTGTGGAGTTACAAGGAAAGACAGAATAAGATATGAGACAATCAGAAGTACAACAAACGTTGGAGAGATATCAAAAAAAGTACAGGAAGCTAGGTTGAAGTTGTATGAATGTCGAGAAACAATGAATATGCTGGCAAAAAAAGTAAATGGGAATGGAAGTACAGTGAAAGAGAATGTGAGGGAAATTGGAGGTTGATGGATAGAGTAAAGAAAGATGTGAAAGAAAATGGTGTGACTGAGGAAGAGGTGCAGGACCGAAGGTGTATGGAGTCAAACACAACCATCCCACAGAGAAGTGGGAAAAGGTGAAGATAAGCTAGAAGGAGACTGATCAGATCACAAGTAGTGGATTACATGTGTTAAAATATTTCAAAGCAGTGGCCCAGTGGATACGGGTGCGCCTGCTTTTTGTCTGTGTCGAGTATACACATTCTTATCTCTTCTGTATTTCTAACGATATGCATCCCTGGCCCCTGTTTAGTGCTGGAGAGGGCAAACATATTCCCTCTGATGGACTGGCATCCTGTTCAAGGATTGTTCCCCTTGTGCCTCATGCTGTGACAGCCCCTAGTCCCATAATAGAAATAAAAAAACAAGGTCATTGTTTCCTGTTCCAATGGCTTTGGGATCCAGAAGAGTTGTATATCTTTAATTCACCTGATGTTGATTTGATTAGAGATGTATTTTTGACATTCATTTTGCTTCAGTTTAACTCCGAAGGGTCTAAAACAGTACTTCATTTGCACTTACTAAATGACAAAGCCTTGAATGTGGAGATGAATTTAGTTAAAAAAAAAAGACTGGAATAGAAAAGAAATCATTATCAGCACAAATGAATGGTTAAATTTGAGATTAAAAAACTAGCTTGTGAAGTCCATTAAAAGCTGAGACAACAGAATGCAATAAATAATAGATTTAAGAGCAGAAAGATAAGTTAAATGAGAAAGCAGATAAAATGACTGGACCAGAATAATAAAGGTTACTTTGGCACTTTCAGATTTTCATTTTCTGTATTAAGGACATAATTCTTAAAATATGTATACAGAGTGTCACCCCTCCCCACCCCCATTCTGTAAATCCAGCTGTGTTACAGAGGTCAATGTTATTTTCCTTTTTTTGGGAAGTAATTTAGAAAGTGACTTTGGTAAAATTTTAGCTAGACTTTCTATTCATCACACAGTCATATGTATTTTCATAGTGTAATATTTGTCATTAAAGACCCAAATGGAATTCTCCTTAAACAATTTGAAACCACTCTGCTTTCATCAAGGTGAACAGTGCATGTCGCTATGCTGAGGAAATACAAATCTTCAGCCCTTTGCGGCAGCATCTGTGCTATGCTCACTAAAGGTTAAAAGTAGGACATTTTTTATGTTTTATTTACACAACCCAAAGGTTCCACTGCGATATGATTTTAGATTCTGCTTGGCCAACTGGGATCTTAATCCATTGTGAAAGTTTTACAGGTAAAAGGTCATCAGCCTGCCAAGATTTTATCTTTAGAACAAGGATCTCAAATGTGATTTCTAATGCTTCACAGTTCTGCCTCATCTTTCTTCTATCAGGATTCTATTATTTATGTGATCTGAGGATTTTAGTATATGATGAACTGAATTCTTTTCATTTTCTAATCCCACTTTTTCTGTTTTCAAGTGTCTGGCAGGAACCAGTGCAGAACAGAATACCACTTCTTAGCAGAACCACATGCGCGGTCATCTTTTGCAGGCCTACTTAAAGAAAACAATTAAATTGACATGTCTCTTTTAACAGTGTAGGAGTACAGTGTAGTTTCCATCTAAACAATGTCCTTGCCAATAATTGTCCCTTGGTTCATGGCACTGTGGCAGAAGCATTAATCACTGGGCACTTGTGTGGCTAATCTTTTTCAGATTGTATATTTTTATACAGTTACCTTAGACTTTATAGGAATGAGCATACCTGGCATCTCTTCCAATACACTAAATTTTGCCAAGGAGGCCACAGATCAGCATTATTGTCTGCTTTTTTGAACAAGCAATGCGTACATAGTAGGGACGACCTGGGAAAACCCAAAGGAAACAAAATGATCCTCTGCCAGTTTTGTCTTTTATAATGAAGGCTGAAATGAGATGGCTAATCCACTTTTCTACCACCTAAACTTTAACCAAAAGTATGCTGACTCCTTATACCCCATCTCTGTCTCTGTCTGTCTCTTTTCACTCTGACGTCTCCTCTTCCATCCAGTGAGACTTTACCTATCTCTCCTCCCTTCTTTAGATGCAATTTTCATGCTGGCTTCAAGCAACTATAAATGTCCTCTCATTGTCAACTTTAAACAAGTCCAGTAATTACCTCTGTCTGAGTTAGTCATTCCTAGATGGTTAGACCACCAGAAGAGACCCTGGATGTCTAGTATCCTTACGCTCAGTATAGAACCTTATGTAACATTTAAAGGACTGATTTTCTCAGACATTTACCTTCAGTGAGGAATAGTGATGTCACAATACTATTTGTGTATTCAATACCAGTACTATCACTGGGCACTTGCACAGTACTAGTGAAATTTCACGATGCTTGAAACCTTTCAACACCACGGCATAAACAAATTTTTTGCAATATTTTTTTTATTTAAGTTCATTTTAGTCAAGTGAACAATATTGTGTCATTTCATGTAATATAACATAAAATATATTAATACTGACTGTAACAACACCTTCAAAATTCTGGTGTATTCATCAAGTAGTTACCCAACTGTCATTTAAGTAAACAAGTATTGGTATTCATAAATATCAAGTTACAATACAGGACCTGAACTTTAATGTGTGGCAGAAATGGGGACTCTGCCAGTGCAACAACACATTTTAAATCTTGGGGGGATTTCAGCACAGGGTTCATAAAGGGTGAACTATCTGATTTATCTTAGCATGTATACATTTTTGCATTTATTTTCTGACATTTTCCCACCAGTGACTGAAAAATACTACTTAAAACAATACTAAAAATATTAATTCACATGTTATTATACTGTATTTGTACTTTTGAATTAGTGAATTCCAAGATAATTCAGGATATTTCAATTGAAACAAACTCCTTAAAGCTGTTTTTGTAACAACATAAGTTTAAAGTCTCTGTTAGGTTTGTAACATTTGTTATTGTAAGATTTTCTGTTTGCCTCGTTAGCTGGTTAAAAATAGATTACTAAAGAGTACCATTTAACAGATGAGGAGAATTCATTAAAATTTTAAAAGTCACAAACTCCTGGGGCTTTAATTTCCTAAGCTATCCCTCTTTTTTTCATTTGTCTCAACTTTAAAGCTTCTTGTCTGAATTTTAACTTGTCAGTTTTATATTAATTCTTTATTTTTGTACTCCTGTTAAACAGCCATTGTTTTGCAGTTTTCAAGGTTTCTTACATGAGTGACCAGACTTCTTTCTTTTGCTTATTCCTGTGTAAAAATCACAATGAGAAAATTACTTGGACTGTCGTTACCTGTACTCAATAAATGTATATCTGCAAGACAGCATTAAATTCTTCAAAGTACCATTAAAATGCAGTGTATGACATGTTCTTTCACCTACAGGTTATACCAATGAACAGTAGTTTGCCTTCCAAAATTGAACGAATGACACAAATTCAGTGTTTGCAGATTCATATTTAGCGATGATATATGCTGTTTTGATTGTTCTGTTAAAGCTGCGTGTTTAGCCAATTATGCGTTTCTGTTAACAAAGCACATGTTGTATCAACAGGAAGATATCCCCTGTCCTTCGAAGTATTAAAACACTAAATAAATTATATTTTGATATTAACACATATACTGTAGCTGCTATATCATTGCTGCTATAGGAAAGGAAAGAAATCTTGCCTCAATGCTTTCTTGCTACAACCATTTTTAGATCTGCCAGTCCTTCCACATTTTGTGGTCCTATATATGTAACTGTGGATGCATGTGAGGTCCCCCTTGCATCCCTGAATTGTATATACTGGTTAGAAAATTGATGGATGCCTGGACTTATAGACATCTGCAGAAGTGCTCATTGCAATCAGATGATTAAAGATTATAAAGATTACTTCTTAGGGTGTGTGTGTGTGTGAGTGTGTTGTGCCAGAGTTTTTGACTAGTCTGTGTCACTATTTTGCCATTTTTTCTCTGTCAATCCCTTACCAATAACACTTTCCCTATGAACTAACCAACAGTGGTCATTTTGCCAGTAGTGCTGACAAGTAAAGCTCTCAACCCAAGTGGAACTCTGGTCTGTCACGGGTGCCTGAACGTCGAGAGGAAATTCATTCACTGATTTAAGAGTATCACTTTTATCTTTCAGAACAATAACTTTATTTAAACCATAACCATGGTTTCACTCCTGACAGAGAGGTGTAGCGGTGAATTGAGTAACAGAAGGAGCTTTGCCATCTTCACCATGAAGCGCTTCACTTGCAGTGCTTACAGGCAGACCCTAAGCACCCAACAGGAGAAGTTCATCTACTGCTGTCTGTTTAGAGAAATTGCTCCTGAGGACATTTGTAATCTAGACGTCATGGTTTTGCAGCTGGCCAATAACAGTTACCACAGTGCAAAATGTGCATCCTGGGATGGACCATGGTGTAATTCCATGACAAATAGTTGTCAGAATTTGCACTGTGGATGGATGAAGTGTAGTGGTGGTGCTGAAGCACAGAAGCATGCAGGCTGATTGAGAGAGAGAGAACTGAGCTGATGTCACCAGGAAGAACACCACCTGCAATGCTTACAGGCAGTCTTTGTACACTTGAAAATGGAAGTTTATCTATTTCTCTCAATGTAGAGAAACTGCTATTTTTAATGCAGTCATTTTGAGTTTGTGGCTGAGCACTGGCAGTTACCACAGTGCAAAATGTGCGACTTGCAATGGATCACGGTGTGATTCCACGACAAAATGGCATAATATTTAATCAGAGAATGCACAAGGCAGGAACCAATCAGTTCATTGCAGTACCTGCTCTGTCTCACAAATGATCAGTTTAGTATAGCTGAACACACATACATGTCTCTGGAAACACAGGAGGAACAATTGGGGTATCAAGAATGTTCATAAACTGTTTTTAGTATAATTTTAATAGGCTAATAAAAAGAAAATCAATAGTGACTGAAATAAACTTTTTAAAATAGATTCTAATTGTTCACAGAGTTTGTAGACACTCGTCACTTACAAATTACCTGAGAGCACTAGTTTCACATTGACCTCTAAAGCAACAGTTTTCTTGATGTACTAATTTAAGTTGTCTTTCTAACGAATTTATGCTAACATATTTCTGAAGTACCTTGTTTTTTCCCCAAGGGTAGTGATGTCCTGCACCTTTAGAGATGTGGGCTAGATTCTGGTTGCGTGTATGTTGTTTACGCATGTTCTGCCCATGTTTCATCTGGTTTGTACCAAGCGCTCAAGATTTCTCCAAAACTGATGCCTTTTAGATGAATCAGCGAGTCTAAATTGGTTCACTATCAATGAGTGAGGGTGCTCTGCCATGGACCAGCATGCCATGCAAAGTTGACTCCAACTTGTCACCTGATACTACTGGAATATTCTCACCATGACTCTATAATGGGAGAACTAAGTAGGACTGCTTTTCACTTACCATCTCTGGAGTTAGGAAGAATGTGACCTCATCCTGTTAACATCAGCATTTGTCCTTTAAGGATAGTAAAGTAATATTCTCCTTATGAAATATATCTAATACAATTTTTTTTATGTTAAATACATTTTAATAGCTAACATATTTCTGGTTATTGCTATATATGTCAGATCTTATTAATGTGTCTCCTTATTTCTAAAATGCTTAGAAGCTTGTAAATGCCAGATATTGTATGAAGTTGTATGCCTCCAAAATATTTTTTCTTTATTCTTCGATGATGTAGCAGTATCCTGTAATTCAAAAGATAATGATTTCCCCCTCTTTCTTTCTTCTGTAATCTTGTAGAGTTTTGGGCCCAGCAGTGACCTTCCAACTGGGTGCCAACCCACAGAACTTATCAACTGCAGATGTGGCAAAAGCTGCAGGTAGGGAGTGCATCATGCTTTTATTTTCTTCTGTTGGGAATTTCTGAAAAACATGTTAAATATTAAAAAAATGGCATTTTCAAGAGAACTGTAGAAAACAGATTGTCAAAGAAAATGACAATTTATTTAGAGAAACAATTCATTCTTTGGTAAGATTTCAAGTGGAAAAATTCCTGCTTGTGACGCTGTGGAGTACCCTTTTAAATTTCTGATATGGCAGATAGCATTCCTAACAATGGTTTTTTGCTACTGCAGTGTTCTGGTGTATCATTTTTTTGGAGTTTGTTGCTAGTATGATTCTGTCCTTTTGAGGGCAGTGCTGTAGTCTTGCAATGTGGTTGCTTGTTGAATGTTCATTTTATTGTGTTGATAATCAGGAAGGTATGATAGGTGGAATCTTTTAGTTTTATATTCAGTACTTAGGGAAGAGGAAATGGAAGTTTGAGGTGGCAGGCAAACTGTGCCATGCACATTTCTCATCTGGGGACAAAGGCGTCAAATTGCTGTTCATGGGAATTACACACAAACACACTATTGTACGCTTACATATTTCTGTTACTATGATGATGGACAATTTTCCATTGACTCTTATTTTACCTGGTAACTTCTCAGTATTTTCATTAATAGAGCTATAAACTGAGAGAGAGAGATAAAGACCAGATGAATTTGTTAGATATTTAAAGTATTAGTTATGAAAAATTAAGGTGTCTGGAGCAAGTGCAATATATGCATATTTTCGTTCAGTTGTACTTTTACTTTATTGGTATTCTTGAATTAGAAATGAGCTAATTTTATTTTTATTTGCTAATTTTGGTGTGCCATTTATTCATTCCCATTCCTGACTACTTATACTATGTTTTTTTTTCTTGAAACTTTTTTCTTTGACATCTTGTAAAGCAGTTTGATCCTGCAGTTTTTGTATAAAATGTGCTGTAGAAATGAATGTTGTTGTTTGGTTGTTTTATATATTGACTTGCTGTAGTAGGTGATACATTGGTTATTTCTTTTAGTTCATCACTTTAGAACACTGCTGTATGATGTTTGTGTGGGTCATTGTCTGTCTTCTGTTTGTTTAGGTTGCCTGTTTTCTTCATGTCTGGTGGGTTTTTATCTGAATAGTTCTATTTTCTGTTTGCTACATTCCAAGGTCAGTACCACAAAATGGGCTTGTTCCAACCTTGCACTTGATCCTGTCAGGTTAGGGTTTGGCCTCCACAAAAGCACTCTGTCTACCAAAAAATGGATTTGGAAAAAAATGGATGAACCTTCTATTCATTTAAGATCATTTAATGTTACTTGATCAGGGCAATAAAGAGAGCAAGTACTGTGACCAAACTAGTTACTATTAACACATCTGACAGCATTGGATGGCAACTAAGGTTTTGTGCAACTCTTTCATTTTAAATGTTTATAATTTGAATGTTTAGGTTGAATGGTTCTTAATCAAGCCATATCACAGTGTTGTCTCACTGTTTTGACTATTCTAGATTCATATATCATGTCTAGTTGTTGTCAGTTTGGAGTTTCAAGTTCTCCCCATGTCTGTGTGGCTGCCTGCTTCCTCCCGGAATGCCGCTTTGCTTCTATATCCTTAAACGCTTGCAGGTTACACTAACTGGTACTCTGGCTCCTGACCATGGCCATACTGAATTGTAGAGAGTTTAGAAATCTTAGATGAGTGGAGGATAAAAACCATCATTGTTTTCAGTTACCAACAATTCTTTCATTGCCCTGTAGGTATCTTTTTTTAATGAAATGTTTAAAAAGTGTATGTATACCATGATTGCTATTTTGTTGCATACTGCTTGAGTATGCAACTAATTATTAGGGAATATTTCCTTGTAATTAATTATGAGAACTCGTTTTACCTTAAGAGTGCCAACAGTGTAGACAAGTATAGAAGAGCTGCAGTCCAGCACAGGCACCTCAGCCCTATTCCCACAAATGAGGTCAGTGGATGAATAAAATGGGATACAATGTTGTAATTCATGTAACTGAAATATTATGGAAAGACCCAGAGGTGTAGACCAATAATTCTAAAGTGCAGAGCCATCCATTAAGATCAGACAAAACAAATAGCAGGAATAGTTTGTTTTGGTGATCACAAGTTTGTTATTTTGGTGACATTTTCTGTGGCTCTAACAGTAGGAGCAGAAGGTCTTGGTACATGTGGGCCTACCTGTTAAAAGCCTTTGTGTCATGGCCAATGATTGATTGCTTGTCACGATGCAGTATACACTATTATATTTGAGTATAAGTGTGTATGATTCGGCTAGTATTCAGGACTGATTCCTGCCTGTTCTTGATATGGCTGGAATAGGCCTTGGCCCCTAGATGAACCCGAATTGAGTTAAGCAAAATTGATGAAGTTGCTATGTTTGTATTAAAACTCCTGATATACAGATGATGATGTGAAACTTCGTTATAATGATGAATTGCAGTAGGTGGTATTTTTAAATGAAGTACTCTTTACAAATCTTGCACCAACCCATCACTCTTTCTGTTGCATCAATGGTCCACTTACAAATGAAACATAAAGTTTCCCACCTCAAAAAAACGTTAAAACCTCCCAAAACTCTATGTTGAATTTTACATTTCACAATTTCGACATTGCCTGCAAAATGAATTTTACTGTCAGTTTCACAAAACTTCATGCAAATCGAAACATACCTGTTTCACACCTCGCTAGTGATAGGTCAGCCACTGTTGAGTTAATTGGTCAGTCTAAATTTTCTCCATATTAATGACTATTATTGAGAGAGACAGTATTGTTTGCGATAGACTGGCGCCTCATCCAGAGTAGATTGAAGCTCCATTCCAACATGACCCTGGAGTGTGTAATTAATAATGTTCACAAAAAATAAACAAACTTTATTTGCAAGTAAATTATTAAGGAGAGGCCCTAACCCTGCACACATTACTGTATCTCAGAAAATGTGATAAGGATAAAGGCACACCACTTTACATATAGCTATGTGTGACGCATTCTGACAGAGACAGCACTTCACTGCTGCCAGACTACACAAACTTGGAACACAGCATTTGTTTGTCCTCCTTTTTGAACTGGCAAAACCCAGGACTTAATAAGCAATCAAAGTATTAGCTTGTGCACGTATGCAGTTGCACAATTTGTAACAGACTCACTTTTCTGAGCTCTCATGGGTGATGATGGGCCCATTGTCTTTGGAGAGATGAAGAGCTCAAGCCTCTTTTTGTAAGAGCTGCACATTTTTCAAGGAACTAGTTTTTGTTTGACAATATGGCAGCTTTGTTGTGTAGTGCTGTCTCATCCTTAAAGTGCAGTTATAAGTGATATGTGGAAATGATAATGGATTTTCTTTGTTGCCCCACTTCTTCCCTGCTACTTTTCATAATTACTTAAAAAAGAAGAAAGACTAACCTCAGGGCAACCACCGATCTCTGTTTTTGTAAGTGACAATGAATAATAAGTATTAGGTTTAACAAAAAACAAAACCAAAAAAAGGAGAGTATGGCAGAAAGTATTGTTTAATGGAGTTCATAAAATAATTGCATGGTTTTCAGTATAATTCAACTAGTTGTTTCTTTATCTCTCCTGCAGTCTGAAGATTAAAAAGGAGACATTTTTTTTTCTTGAAGAATCACACATTCTAATATTCGACTTTGCTAACTTCCTCCATGGGAGTTAAACATAACAGACCCCAAGTGATCTGTCTCAGCATTTTCACTTTTTGTCCCTCTCTTTAATCATTCAATTGGAACAAAGCGGATTACGGCTCGGTTATAAAATCTGAATGTTATCTTGCGCTGCTCTTAATTAAAGGGAACTTTCTGAATGTTATTGATTCAACTAGGGCTTGCTTTTCTTTTAGGATATGAAACTTTATATGCATTATCATGCTTGAGATGTGATTTTGTTGGATTTTTAAATGAAAACTTGACTTTATGCTGTTTGTGGTTGGTCACTTAGCTTCCTATTTGTATTGTATAAGGTCAGAGGAAGAACCTTTATTTTATTTAATACCTTCCTATAGTAAACATCACCTAAAGATATTTAAAAACACAATTTGTGGTATAGACATGAAGGAAGGCGAGTCTTTTCAATGTTGGAGTGGCAGTGCATACTCCATCAATATTTTTACTTTGCATTTTTTGTGAGATGTTGGCAGAGTGGTTTGCATGTCACAGATCTGGGGTTCTGTGTTCAAATCCTGTGCCTGTCAGTTTCTGTGCAGTTTTTTGTACAGGTCCCCTGGTTTTTCTCCCACATTACCACGACATGCAGGCATCTCTAAATGGGTCCCAAATGAGTGAATGTAGGTGCATGTGTGAGTAGGTTCTGCAGTGGACTGGCACTTCATCCACCACTCCTCTGGGCCCTTTGTTAGCTGATTAGTAAACCTTGGCTCCCGTTCACCTAGATTTGTTCAAAAAGGTTCAAAAACCATTAGATCAGTGGATAGTTTGTAGAAATCATTTGCTTGCATCTCAATTAACTGGGGACAAATATTAAGTTGCTGAGATATGATATATGCACTTTTCTCATTTTTGTTGATAGTCTCTACAGAAATTCTTATTAGCTGACTGAGCCCTTGTGTGTGTTCCATCCCTGGGTTATTTGCAGTCATATATAGTAATCATCATTTGCATTTAGAAAATCTTCTCTAATAGACATGTCTTTTCATCAATTTTCTGAAACCTCTGTTTCCAAACTACTATAATGTCATAACTGCAGTGCCCTGGAAGCGATTTCTTGTGGATAGAAAAGGATGCCACAGTCCAAAGACATGCAGGTTAGGTGAATTGGCGATTCTAAATTGGCCCTAGTGTGTGCTTGGTGTGTTTGTGTGTGTCCTGCGGTGGGTTGGCGCCCTGCCCAGGATTGGTTCCTGCCTTGTGCCCTGTGTTGGCTGGGATTGGCTCCAGCAGACCCCCGTGACCCTGTGTTCGGATTCAGCGGGTTGGAAAATGGATGGATGGATGGACTTGGTGCCATCTTGGAACAAATGCCCAGTCAAGTTTGGAGGTTGCGTAAAACCATCATAATTAAAGTCTTTGTTTTTGTTTGTTTGTTTGTTTTTAAAATTGTAGCTCAATGTGAAGTGTGAGGTCATGCTATCTTAATTTGTTTTGTACCCTTGTATAAACAGAGCTGTAAAGTCTAGCATCTCACTTTCTTCACATTGTTCTTTAACTTGTATGAATTAGACACCTGAGATGTTGGGATTCTAAGCTGTTTGCTGTTGCAGAGGTTTGTGCTATATAAATAAATGTTGTTGTTGTTGAATAATATGCTTATGTAATCTCAGTGAACACTCTTAATGTATGACTCCAGTTCTCTGGCGCTCTCCACTGATGTGTATATTTAAAGCAGTTTATATTCTATATTAAAAGTACAGAAGTACTCATCTTTTCTTGCTTATATTTTAGACTGGCTGTGCTCAAGTTTATTTTCACCTGTAACTTACATGTATGTTCATTTTTTAATGTAATTGCTGCCCTTTCAAACTTGATTTTATTTGCTGAAATTTGCAGGAGGTTTTCTTTTTTTCAGTGCAATCATCAGAACAGGTCAGGGTCTAATACATGGAATGTTATAAACTCTTGTCATCCTGGCAAAGAACCAGAAAGCTACCTTATAAAGGTACATTACAGTACTACAGTGGCTTTAGTCTGAAGCACTACCAAGTTTTTTAAAAATTTGCATTGTTTTGCAGGTGTATTTGCAAGACTGTAAACTTTAGTCTGGTGATTGAATACCTGTTGCTATTGACCTCACTGTCTTGGTGTCAGCTGCTATTGAGTCACAAACCTGGCTTTGTGTCCAAAGTATAACACAGAAGTGTTTCAGCACTCAGTATTCATTTCAATTCTCAGTTTATTTTTGTGTAGTGCTCTTCACTCACTGCACGCACAGAGCACTGTGACCAATTCTCCATTATATTGCAAGCATAGATTTTACAAATTACTAAATATAGAATTAGTACATATACAGATCCAGATTTGTTAAAACACACAGAAAACAAAGTAGGAACTGATTATCATAAATGGAAACCAATAATATCTTTCAGTTAATTCTTGAGGTGTGACCAATGAAGGAGAGATAAACAAAATCTCAAGTTTGTAGCATCCTTGGAAAGAATAATCCTGTAGAGGGTCTACGGTCAGTTGTAAGCGAGAAAAATCAAAGACAAGGTCAGACACAGTCACACAGACACAGACCTTGGCTGACTAGCTGCACACCCCCTCTTGGACATTCTACAAGTATGGTGGATATGATTTGCTCCGTAACAGTTCTTAACATCAACCTATAGTGGCAAACAAGATGAAGTTAGGGCCACAGTTCTCTTCTTGCTAAAAGAAGCGTAATGGAGGAGGAAGTCAAATTACCAGTGTGAAAGTTTATTGAGTCGGAATTGAGAACAAAGCTGGCATTTCACTTATACTACTACCATTTGTGTTGTGAAAGAGGCTTTAATGTGCAACTCTTTCACTGTACAAGTGCTAAAGCTAAAGAAGTGAAAATGTAGGAAAATGAAAAATAATTTAAATCATCAAATAACTGTATTTAATATAGACATTTGTATAGTAAACCAAGGAGAAATGTGACACAACAACTGCAATTTTTCCATTTTTTTTATGTAATCAGATTTGTATTAGTCAATTGGTTTAGGCAGTGTATCTACAGATAACACGGTAACACTTCAGTTTATGTACTGCAAAAATGCATCTATTACTCATTTACTCTTACATAACAAGACCTTAACAAAGGCTTTTTTTGTCTTCATTGGTCTTGGTTATTCACCTCTGTGCTGTGTGGCATACTGACATGATGGTAAAATGACTTGTTAATATGAAGAATTTCCAGGTCTTGTACTAAATATGTAATATTAAGAAAAAAGAGAAATGCGTCTCAGTCAGGTAAGCCACCTCAGACCACTCCAGAGTGAAGTTTTGTTAGTTGGTCATATTGCAGAGATGAATGCATGCTTTACTGATGCTTTTTAAGTGCTATGAAAACCTAAAGAAGTGTTTTTTAGGTCCTATTACATAATAGTAAATGAGTAATAGATGCATTTTTGCAGTACATAAAGTGTTATTATTTTTTCAGGGTTACCTATTCTTGCATTTTTGTGTTAAAATATCTTATTGTGATTTTTTTTTATTTTTAATGCATTTTTGATTGCCTAACATTAATATCATCCTGATGTTAGTAACGTTGGCTCTATTGCCATCACATGTTCCCTGGAGTGGTATGATGTTATTTCTTGAAGAATATACAAACTTGTATTAAAAATATTTGTATATGTATTTGTATTTGTGTGTGTATTTGGATTTGGATTTTTATTAAAAATATTTGACAATAAATAGCTCTTCAAGATATTTGCAAAATTAGAATATAGTGAGGTTGTTGACTTTTGGCAGTGATATTGGGCTTTGGTGATTTTGTTTTAATTTTGATTTTGTGGGTTTTCTTGACCACTGCCTGTTTGCTTGACCAGATTATCTCCAGTCATACATCTTGCCATTATGGCCTGCCATCTCCAGCTATTGTAGTACACAATCAGTATGTACGATTACTGTACTTTAATAGGTCATTCTAGCCGAAGCAAAACATTTACACTAGCATAGCTTGGGAATGGTAAGTTAAAAAAAGTCTGGTGGGCTCTCAGAAAAAAATCCTAAATGTTTCTTTCAGATATACAGTAATATTAAACATTGGAATTCCGCCATTATTTTTAGATGAACCAGTAATACTAATTAAATATTGTGCTGTTTGGAGATCTTGGAAACCAACATGACTGGAAAAAAATAATTTTAGCAAATTTGATTTTAACACAGTTTAACAAAACCGTGCTAAGACGTTAGCGCTGAGATAGGCAAATAGCTTTTTATAGACTGTGGTAGATTCCACCCCTTAGTCCTGAAGTCGATAAATGGATGAATGTATGGATGGATGGATAATAGAAAGAATGGTGCTCGTTTTTTGACAGATTCTAGTGTCAATCTGTTTAATTGTTCCTGAGGATATTTTTTTCTCACTTAATTTTCATTCACAAACTCTGAATCCCTGAACATATTAGAACTGCAGCATCACTTCCATTACCTCTCAATTCATCTATTCAGACGTTTTTCAACCCCACTTTCCCACTTCAATCCTGGCCTCTGACTTTATTTATGGAATACCTATTTACATATTCTAAGACTCTGCACCTAACAGAATACATGTGATTATGCAGATATTTACAGATTTGAACACCTTGACCTTTATCTGAAATAAATAAAATAAGAACAGTAAGTGTTAATTTCTCATTCTTACTGAATTCTTTTGCATTTGAAATTATTGCCAGGCAAGAACAAGTCAAAATTCCTGCCTCGTTCAATTCATCCCTCTGTGATCACATAGTTCTGTGAGAGAATAATGAAAGAGTTGAATCTCATTATGTCTCATTTTCAAGTATCTCCACTGCATGGCTTTATTTGATAGGTCAGTTTTCTTTTTTTCATTCTCTTTTCCTTGATTATGCTCCCCTGTTTAAAGTAGGTGAAGCAGAAATATTTATATAACGTTCAGTCCGTTTGTTCCAGTTAACACTGAAACATATAGGTGCAGTGGCAGGCAGCAGCAGAAGGTCGTGTCAGTGGGCGGTAAGGCTATGACCCACAGTGCAACACTCCTTCAGTCTTGAGATAAGCAGGTTCATAGAGGTCAGCCTTTTGACCGTGAGAATGCATTCTAGTCAATGAGGAATTAGGCAGCAGAGAATGTGTCAAAATGTGGATTTGTAACAAAAATCAGTTTCAGTTTTTCGCTAAATAAAAGGCTTCTTGAAATATTTGAAATTCTGTTATTATCTGAACATTTAGCAATGCAATAACTAAAGCCATGGGATTGTATATACAGGTACATACTATATATTAAGCTCAAATAAGTATAAATCTGCAATGAAAAATGTAATTGTGTGTGGGTATTTCAGAATGAATTGCCTTGCCAGATGGCAACATGACACTCAAGGAGCTTTAACTGTTGATATACTCTTATATTAACTTGTAATGTGGTGTGCAGTAAAATCCACAAACAAAATGTTTGTTTCATTTTTATGTTGGCTGTATTTATTTAACATTCAACAGTCAAACATTTAATTGTCATATATCACAATAAAATAAACTGCAACACAAGTAGAAAGGTGTAATTTTCATAAAATATTATTATTGATGGGAGCCTGAATGCTATTGGCAGTCAGGACTCCCATGGTGGTTGTACTGATGCTTTGTCTCATTTTCTTTTCTTTTTTGGCCACATACAGGAATATTTCAATCTGTCCAAAAAAGGATTTTCTTCATGTGTCTTGCTGTCATTCTCGGTGTTTCATTACTACGTGTTTATTTGAATATCTTTGCATTGTTAAATGTTACCATGGGGTTCAATTCATGTTTGATTTAGAAATACTTAGCAGTGTTGTTTAAGTATCTGTTTCCTACTTATGGTTTCAAGGCACAGTTGTTCAGAACAAAAGAATACCTCACTCAGATTGCTTTGTTTAGATGCTTACTATTTGTCAATAATTCTTCTTAAGGCTGCTTATCAAATTTCATAATGCCATACTTAGTATTTTATTGAGGCACATTAAAGAAGAGTAATGGGGGAAGATCTATATTTCATTTTCTTGGTTTACAGGTTGCAAATTCCAAGCAAGTTAAACAAGGGTGTTTTGAGAAATACCATATGTAAGGCCTACAGCATTCTACAGTTAAGTTGATATTTTCTCAGATACATTAATTATGATTAATTGACTTCTTACATGGTGGTGCAGTAGCTAGAAACTGCTGTCTCACAGCCAAAGGTTAAAACTGTAACTCTGTTTGTGTTGAGTTTGCATATGCTCCTCATGTTCTAATGGGTATTCCGGGTTAATTTAGTTTCCTCTCAGAGTGCAGATTAAGGTGATTGGTAAATCTTACATGGCTTCATGTTTCACTAGGCTCTGGTTACATTTGACTTTGGAATCAGCAGGTTCAGAAAATGAATGTTCTGCTTTTTGAGCTGATCTTTCTATTAATATTGATTCTAAAGTCATTCTTCACATCCATAATCACTGATATAAAAGGAGAACGTCTGTTATGTATCAGTAAGTTATGTTCACGAGTCATGCAGGGTGCTCTGTGGTTCACTTTTCTTGTCTTCCATGGTGTATTCTTTGATGTCTGCAGCATGAAAGGAAGAGAAAAGGGCATCAACAGAGGAAATAAAAAGCTTGTGACTTTTTGAATATGGATACTGTTTGCTAGTGTCCATTTGCAAAGTATAATCATTCTCAGCTGTTGGCTGACTTTGTGTTATAACAATAGCAGGTCAAGTTTAGGTTTCAGACAGCAAACAGAAGTATTTCTGCCTTTCTGTATTTTTAGAAGTATGTTTTATAATACAACTCCCCTGCCTTAAAATCAAGAAAAATCCTAAGAAATCATTCATCTTCTTGATAGGGCAATATCAAGTCTTTCAAACAAAAACCTATCGAGAACAAAGAAGACAAATACAAGTTTAAGTAGCCTAACATGACAATAGCTGTTACTTACAAATAATGCAAACTCAAAGTCAAAAGTTTCATAGAGAACATGCAACATCAGAAATATGGCGATATATGGCTAGATGGATGGATGGCTGTCTTTTGTCTATCATAGTATGTGGACCTAATTATCTGTCAACTCTAAGGATTTTAAAAGCAGGATACTGCTTGCATTCGTTGGTTTCTTACAAAAATCCATCCATTTAATGCCTTCATGGCTGCAGCAGTCCTACAGGATCCAGCTTTAAGTGCAGCAGACGGAAAGAAGCAATCAAGAATAATATGGGGATAAACTAATCTGAGTCTTTTTATTGCTTTGTACCCCCCCACCCCAACCGTAAGCTGTTGTCTATGGGGCGAAGCGAAGGCTTTTGATTTGTCAAAAATTTTGATCCCCAATTTTTGATGATTCTTGACATTTTATGGTCCCCTGATACTGAAAACATTGATATCTCTGTCATGGGTGTGTGTCTGTGTGTGTGTCTGTGTGTCACAGTTTCTTGAGGACAGTCTAGAGCTAAAACAGCTTAACGGAAAAACACCAAACTCGAAACTTAGTCCTGTTATGAGATAACAATGTGCTGAATAGTTTTTGAGGCAAATCGTGCAAGAGAAAGAGGCACTCTATAGGAACCCTCAAATACCGTAATTCTGCAATTAATTATAAACTCTTCTTGTCAATTACTATCGTAATGACCTAGTTTATGATCAGAAAGATCAGCATCAGAGTGGTAAATAATTACTGACATGTTATGTAATATTTCAGGTAACTTGGTTTTTAAGACGCAAAACCTACTGACGGCCATGTCCATATTTTTTTGCAGTAGTTTCATGAATTCAATAAAGCTGTCCTAAACTATCAATCTGCATATCACTATTTTGGGTAGACAAAAAGTTTACAAAAAGTATGCAAACATAGCCTGCAGGAAAACACTTCTGCCATGCTGGAAGCCATAGTTAGATTACTGTGAAGATGTTTGTTAGCTGTGGTAGGTATAATGAATGCCAACAATCTTAATGGGCATTTGAAAAATGGTTATAATATTCAAATTAAAATCAGTCTTGTGCCATTGATGAGAAAAAATGATGACTCTTGTCTTTGATGCAGTCTATGTAAAGTCTATAAGATACAACGAGTAAGTCTGGCATCACTTCTGAACCATTATCAATGGACAAGGTAAGCTGCCATTTACAAATACCAAAGTGATAAGTAAACTAAAAACACCCGGAAAATATGCCAGGATATTTATTAGTAATAGATATTGACTCCCAAAGATTGTGTTTGGTTGGCACAACAGCCAAAATGAGCAAATTTGATCTATTTATAATAGCACTACATCCTTCAATGATATCATAACACCTTGAAGATTGGTTATATGTTCAATTTTTACTGCTTCAAAACCTAAATGTTTTCACATTTGAAGATCAACTTTTGGGCAATAGAAAATTTTTAGTATTGATTTATAGGTAAACTGTATGTTGAAGTCTCAAGCTAAAGTGTACCAAAAAATTGTTGGATTTAAAATACTTGGATAGCATGATGGATAGCAGGTCATGTTAACTTATAGTGTCAGAATATATTGAATCAGTTTAATCCACAGACAATGCAGTTGTGAGCTTTTTTAGTGTAATATAAATACTAAGTAGTCTTTGTATGCATAATAGCTGGGAGAGTTATGCTTAGAAAGCGCCTTTCCTCTTCAGTTCATTGCTCAATAAGTTAATTGATTTTTTGCTTTCCTTGTTTGTTCCTTTTCACATTTATGAACATCCAATGCTATATCTTACCTGGTACAGCTTCAAGCAGCAGGAGAAGAAAGTTGGTCTGGTAGAGATTTGTTCAGACCACTGATGTGATGATGAATTTTCACTCGTGCAGTCGACTGAATTGAAGCTTCAATAACTTGTATTGCCCGTTGTCATCTGGACTAAAAATCTGATTTGTAAAAGGGGAGAATGTATAATATAATAATATAATGTATGATATACGTAATTTGAAGTAACCTCTCTCAAGGTAAATGTGAAACAGTGAATGAATCATTAGTAGAGGTCACACAGAATATTTCTGTCTTTTAAAACAGATGATTTTGAAAATGCATCACTGCTTTAAAAATGGGAATTCTTAAGATTTTAAGCATTTCTACAGCATACTTCATTCATTCATAATATTTTTCTCAAATAAATTTTCTTGAAGAATACATATACCAAACTTTAATTCAAAAATTACAATAGGATCCAAATGGTTTTTTGGAAAAATAAACTGGGCAACTGCAATAGGTGCATTTTGTACTTAATACTAACACACCTAAAAACTGGTCCATTAAAGGACACTACCATCCATTTCCTAAACCAACTAAATCCAGTACAGGATTGCATGATGGTAGAGCATGTCTTGGCAGCAGCTAGCACAAGGTGCAAGAGAACATCTTCATTGCAGTGCATACTTAAGGACATATCTATGCTAACTAAATTTAAGGACAATTTGCTTATCAGCCTTCCACATGCCATGCAGCTGTATGGGAGGCCGGAGCACCTATTGAGAAACAAAGATACATGGCACACTTGCAAACTCCACACAGCTTAGTAGAAGATGTGGCCTCATTGCCAACTAATATGCCACCAGTCAATTTGATGTATTTTTTAATGGGGTCAGTGTTCTGATTACTTACAAAGTGTAAGGTTTTTTTAAAGGTGTTGGCTTAGGTATATTCAATGCAGTGTTAAATATTTAAAAGGTAACATACATAGGAAAACAAATGGTGAAAAATGAAAAACCGATTTCTGAAGACTGCAATTAGTAAACAAGTTATGAAGACTCTTGATAAAACATAATACATTGAAGTTAATACGTTTTTGAAAAGAAATATAAATTGCATGTCAAATTGAATCAGATAGCATTGAACTAATTACTGCTTGTCATTAGTGGTTAAGATTTTGATCATGATAAACATTCTTCACGCATATTAAAATCCATTTAAAACAAGAAGAGCTGTTGAAAGAAAATAGGAGATAAACTAGTTCTGCTTTCAGTAGTGGACATGCAACAACTGATTCAAACAACAAAAATATAGATTTGCAGGTTAGCTTATCAATCATTGCAGTAAATTTACCTTAAATGAGTTTTTGTCAGATTTGTAGGAATGTCCATAACAGAGACATTCCTCTTACTGTAGTATTTTGTGCATAAAACAGAACTTTAGTTTTAAAGCCAACTGATGTATTTATAATAAAGCTTCACATCACAATATGAGAACACCCATTGATCCAAAATTTAATTATGCAGCAATCATATTGATCTTCTTATACATTGGCCATGAGCAATTTAATCAGTGGACATAAAAGTGCACATTAACATGGCATAAACATGCATTAAGTCATATAGTATATGTATCAGCCTGCTCCAATGACTCACTCACTTGTTCTGTTACTTAAAATGTATTCTGTCAATTAATCAATTCTTATTTTTATAAAACTTTAACATTATGAATACTTTCACTGGGCACTGTTTCAGATACAGACACATTAAAAGGCACAGTTGAAACAAAAATTGACAGTAGCTCAATTGTTTTAAGTAAAGGTAAAAAGCATACTGTATTGAGAAGAAAGTAACTGAATGAACATTAAGAATTGAGTTTGGTCACTGTGTATAAAACTGTTTAAATCTCATGAACAGAAAGTGTGAGCAATCAAGATATCTCTCTCACTGAGAGAAGGGTGTTCTGGGCAATGAGTAACTCTAGTAGCCCAAAACGCCAGGTATTACATACGTGGATTTTAGCGTCTCATATTTAAATGTGTAGAGTTTTGCATTCAGGATTCATATTAGACTCAAACAGCAAAAATGCAAGTTTATGTCATTAATATCTATTGTTTTATTGGGCCAAATGCAATACTTTGGCTATGTAATATCCTTTTTGGTAACACTTTACATTAAGTGTCCATAATTACACTGTAACTACTATGTAATTACCTGTATAAGTACAGTGTAACTATGAGTTATTACTCCGTACTTACTGTGTAATACAAAGTAATGTTATAGTTAATTACTCAGTTGTCATTGTTATTCCACAGTTTATATAATTACAATGTAACAATTTATCACTGATCCAAAAACAAGTGTACTTACATAGTTACATTGTACCTGTACTTTCAAAATGTAATAAAAACATCAGGGTATGTAACTACAACTATGTAACAGATGTTCCATGGTCTGGGAAATTGTAATGGAAAATTGCAGTGATAACTGCATAGGTTTTCAATGAGATTTCAAGATCTTTTCTAAATGGTGAAAACGCCTTTGCAAAATGGTTAACGCTTTTTCCCAAAATCTAGAGAGGCACCTCCTTGACATGTTTTGCTTAAACAAGCATTTGTCACATTCTTGTAGTTTTGTTACACTATTTATTGTTGAATTTTTTGGGCTATTATTGTATCCATCCCTAACATAATACTGCCAAACTTGCATCATTCAATCAAGGTACACAGGGTTGCAGAGCCATTCCAAGCATCACAGTGCACAAGGCAGGAAACAGCCCAGGATGGGGAGCCATCCCATTACAAGGGACAAACATACCAGCACTCACGCTCTTACACATATGGCCATGTAACCCAACCTACATGTCCCTGAGATGTGGCAGTAAAACCAATGAAGAAGACATAGGGAGACAGGCGTAGAATGTACAAATTTTATACACATATCCAGCCATCCATTATCCAACCCGCTATATCCTAACACAGGGTCACAGGGGTCTGCTGGAGCCTCCAGACAGAATTCTATCTCAGGATAATAGATCTGTGAGGCAAAAATGTTAACTATTTTGCAAAGGTGTTTTCACCATTTAAAACAGAACTTGAAATATGATCGAAAACCTATACAGTTATCTCTGCAATTCTTCACAATTTCCCAGACCATGGAAATCTGTTACAGAGTTGTAGTTACATACCCTGCTGTTTTTATTACATTTTGAAAGTACAGATACAATGTAACTATGTAAGTACGCTTGTTTTTGGATCAGTGATAAATTGTTACATTGTAATTATATAAACTGTGGAATAACAATGACAACTGAGTAATCAACTATAACGTTACTTTGTATTACACAGTAAGTACGGAGTAATAACTCATAGTTACACTGTACTTATGGTGATGTTTGGCCGGCTGTTCATCTCAGCCAATACCCCCACACCACCAGGTGGAGCCCTCCCTGCAGTATGGAGGTGCCCCGAAGACCAGCAGGGCATTATGGACATTGGAGTCTTTATTTACAGCCCTGCTGGATACCGTGGGGGCCGCTAGGAGATGCTGCAGGGAGGAACAGTGTTTATTTTCCCTACGCCCTGGAAGTACGTCCGAGTCATATGGACAAGGGGAATGATGTGCTTCCGGGGTGAAGAAAAGGACTTTTTTATCTGACCCGGAAGTGATAGGAGATCACATGGACTGGGGATTGGAACACTTCCGGGTCAGGGAATATAAAAGGATTATGGGAGCTCCCAGACGGCGAGCTGAGTTGGGAGGCAGGGTGGCTAAGCGTCTGGGAGATTGGAGGATTGTTTATTGGATTATTGGTTTGTTATATGAGAATTGTGGAGAGGAGCGTGCTTTGTGCACTTATTTATAATAATAAATATTATTATTGGACTTTTACCTGGTGTCTGACGTGGTGTCTGAGGGTTCAAGGGAGCAAGAAAGCCCTAAACTGTCACATTATACAGGTAATTACATAATAGTTACAGTGTAATTATGGACACTTAATTTAAAGTGTTACCTCATTTTTTTTCCAAATGTATTATTCTCCGTTGATATCCCATGCAAAAATTGTTGATCAAGCAGAAAAAGCTCTCCTTTGGGTTTGAAAGTATTTGAGTTTGGCATAGAGGGAGCAACAAGAGCAGTTCGAACCAAAGAACAACTGGCCTATGGCACAGTTTATTCCTGTTGTAAAGTGTGGAACTTAACACTTGTGCCACAATCAAATTCTTTCTCACACTTAATTGTGTGAAAGATTTCCCATCCAGGGCTGGTTCCTACCTACCTGAGCCCTAATGTAGCTGAGATAGGTTGTTCCCCAGTGATCTTTTATTGAAATAGATGTCTTTACATATAATCCTATATTAGTACATTACTTGGTGTTGGACATACGGTCTTATGGAGCATTGTGAGGGCTTAAAACAGGTAGGACCTGCAGGGATTGAGAGTGGTGAAATGTTGGTGGTAACAAATGTTCCCCCTTTATCTCTAGACAATAGAAAGAAAATCAGGAAGACTAGTAATGTCATGTTTTTTCCACCATAGAAATCCTTCCGTTTCAATTGCAATTTAAGAGAAAGTCAAACCATAAGTCGGTTTCATTCTCAAACCAGCCTCGGAAAGTTACAGACTGATGTCTGGCAGAAAAAGCTGTGATTACAGCTCTGCAGTTGCTGTATTTTACTTTATTTTGGACTCCAATTAAACCAACCTCATGGACCCCAAAACATTATCATTGTTTTCTTGCTACATTTTGCACCAGGATTGGCCTATCATTTTTGAGAAAGCTATCCTTTCGAATGATAATAAGCAGATGTAATTGTTGCTGCAGTCTCATTGGTTGCAGAGGTGTGTTTTAATTCACACATTTAGAATAATCTATAGAGTTAAAATATTGGATTTATTACTATGAGTTATTGGGCAGATGAAGATAACATTGTGAACTGAATATCTAAATTTTTGTAAACATATTCACAGAGGTCCTAAAATAACTAGCCAGTAGCTAAGGAGTAGATGTTAAATCTTCAGACCTGTCCTCATAACTGCTTAAGTCATGCAACCTTCATTTTATTTTGATATTCTAAACTTCATTCTAATTTTTTTTTAATTCTGAGTATTTTAATGTTCCATTTTGTTTTTGCAATTAATTATGATACTGATGGGCTGGGTCAACATGCACCTGCAAAAAGGGACAAAATAGGTAGTAGCTAAAAGTGGAAAAAAAGGACGGAGACATAAGAACCTTCATATCAGAAAAATATGACACAGGGCCATGCATAAAAACTTGTGTGTCTTTAACCTTCTTATTCTGAATTTTCAATGTGTAGATTACCATTGCCTGTTTTAGAGTTCCTCTAAATTTGATATACTTTCCAAGTGCTGAACGACTGTGCCATTACTTTACCAAATAATCAAATTTTGCTGAGCAGGTAAAGAAAATAAAGCTAATGTGTCTGCTCAGTAACAGGTATTGTTAATTCCTTCATTAACTGTTTTACAAATTTGAAAAAATGGCTTCCAGTCCTATCTAATTTTTTAAGGCTTTGTTTTTATCCCAGAAATTTCTTTGCCAGAGTATCTTAATGTTTGGCTTAGAAGTCTTGACCGGTTTTTGGTGCTGAAATACAAATAACCATGAAACTATAGGCCGCTGTGTTATTTATGGGCATTTCTTGATTTGCTCTGCATCAATGCTCAACTACATTTTTATGGTAGGTTGTAGACAAAGTGAGCAAATACATCAGCTTTACTTGCAGTTATAACATTTTCTTCGCTGTAATTCAGTAATTCTCACCCTTGTGTCTTCGGCACACCCTCTGTGCAGACAGCACCATAAACTATGACAAATGAAATTACTTCATATTATTGGCTCATTTATGCAGCGTGCAAAGTTGTGATGAAAACTGGCTCCTGCGACTTCTAATTATGAAAACATTGGCTGAAAGAGTCTTTTCCAGCTGAGCAGATTAGCATAGATCTCATACGCTGACAGCTTTGACCTTCACTCCAGCAAACACTTGTCAAAATGCCAAATGTAATTACCTGGCTCTTTAGGAAGAAGTAATGGGGTTTATCAATGTACCTTTTCTGTGTCGCTGATTGGAACGCCTACAAGAAATGGCAAAGAAATAAGTGCCCCAGCAGGCTTCCTCTAGTGTGCCACAGGTCTGCATGTGCCAACAAGAAATATAGCTAAACTGCAGCCCTACTAACCTCTTAAATATTCCCTTTCCTGGGCAGTCATGTTAAAGAAAGATGGCAATGAGCAGCATTTTGCATCTTCAAATGACAAATATTGCATGAAGTAAATTTTCCCAAGATAACAGTCAATTTAAGTAAATTTGAACCACTCATTGACTTTAGAATCAGAAACCTGTGTACACATACTAAGATCACCCATTGGGAAAATGGGAGTGTCATCAGACAGTGATTATTCTATCAAAACTGTATCACTTTTGTTTTTTTATGAACATGCCAAAGGTCTTGCCATGTGCTTTTCAAATACCAACTGTGAGGCTAACTGTTTAATTTGCCCTTTGACATGTGCTTACAAACAATTTTTTCTCTTTAACACAAATTACCATTTATCTTTTTTTAAGCATGCCTTTGGTTATTCTAAATTATTTTATCTACCAAAATAATATGCCTACTGTACAGAAAATTAACCTTTGTTTTCAGTGACAATTATTTCCCTATTTTGAGTAGTGTGTTATGGTTTATTGTTGTTAATTCAAATCAGGTTACAGTAGCAGGCATACACTGGGGCTAAGATAGGCTTTCGTTTTATTTTACATTTTTTTCTCATTATTCTGAACCTTCTTCAGGACTTTTTCTTGGTACGCAGATTCCACTTTTTGTTTTAATTTAGTTTATTCGCATTTTTTCTCAAGCCATTTCATGGGTGCTGCCATTTTATAGGTTCTTTGTATATTATTGCTAGGCTGGTTGCCATCGAGGTCATGGCCACTGATATAATATGGTCAATAATAGTATAAAAGTTATCACCACGCACTTCCTGGTTTTGACACTGGCTGTGTTTTTAGGATACATTTAATTTTCTCTTTCCAAATCAAATACAAACTGCAACCTGGTAACCCTAGGCACAATAGATAACTGCTGAATATTTAGTTTGCATTTTGTCCTAATATTTGCTTGTTTTCTATTTTTTGTTCTTTATCATCTTCTTTTTGCAATCCAAATAAATGCAGGTGTTCTAAACTGCTATGAAGCTAATTTACGTGTACAAGGAGTAACCTAGTCTAGAGTAAGTTATTATCTACCAGCTAATCTTGTTAAGGATAACAGCAGTGACACCAAACCAATGTCTGGAAATGGAAGGATCGCCCCATTTACCTTTGCAAGGGATAATTCATCTACTTACAGCTCCTGTTTATTACAGTAGATTTAACACTCAGGGTGATTCATTTTGTTAGGGTCTGGCCAAGTTTTTTTTTTTTTACAATGTTATGACTTAATAAATTATATTGATTCCTAATTTACATTCTGCACTCAGACAATACCTTCGAATTCTGTAATGAGTTATCATCTTTGCTGTGAAGAATGCATTGTTACGGTTTACATGAACACAAACATCAGTGCATAATGTCAAGGCGGACATCTGATTTAAGGGCAAATTTGATATGTATATACTATCTGAATTTTATTTAAGTGAAAAACGTGAAAGAAGTAAATGGCAATTTAATTTTTTAGTATCCAGCCTAAGACAAGTTTAGTGACTTGACTTTTTAATGAAGATGCCATCTTTATTTATATTACTTTTCCCTAACCATGCTTGAATTTGATCATGAATCTGCAGAGTGTTTTCTTTTAAATGCATGTACACTGCAGTGTATTCTTAGGATCATTCTCTTATGACATATTGGAATAGTCACAAAATCCATGATCTCCCGTTACTTTTTTGTATGCTATGCATTTTGTTTAATAGATATACTGCATTTTTGGAGCATGCTTTATATTATTTTAGTTAATTTTGCAGGCACTTTTACACAACCTAAGAAATCATTATACTTGGTTGTTTACATATTCATAAATTCATGAGTTTTCAAACCTTCCTAATCCAATTCATGGTTGCTGGGATGTTTACAATTATTTTTAAGAGGGTAAGTGGCTTATGTGACATGCTAAGTGTGTCAGGATTGAGGATTAAATCTACAGCTTTGTGGTTTAAAGTTCAGTGCCCCTAGTAAATAAAGCAAGTAAATTGACCAGGAACAAGTAATAAATGGGTAGAACTGTTTGCTCTGCCAGTTTATCACCTCAGCGTTATGATGCTTTTAAGGTCAAGTTAAATTTTCCAGATGTTGCGTAAATGTAAAATTTGATCAAGACTGGTGAATAGGGCAAAAGCCAAGTTGGCGCAGTATGAAAGGGGACTCAAAGATTCCTGGATTGTTAAATATATATATATATATATATATATATATATATATATATA
>JANRMT010062817.1:41305400-41370881 GCA_026402145.1 Polypterus bichir lapradei | reverse complement strand
ATATATATATATATATATACAGTCTGTTCAACTTATATCAATTCCCTTTTAGTTACCATCAAAATACCCCCTTGAGGTACAATACACTTGTCTAATTCCTGGAAAAATTTCCTGTACTCATTTTTATTAACATGTCTGGACTATCCTTCAGTTTTTTTCATGGATTTCTAAATGTAGCAAAATCATTGCAATTGTAATTTTAAGAACAAAAAAAATCACAGGGAGTGAGATCTGATGATTACAAGAGGTGTGAAACAACAATCACATTTTTGTTGCTTTTGGATCCCATTAATTGTTTTTCTAATGATTCAAATATTTATTAGTTATTCTGGTAACAACAGTTTATTTCTTGTTTTGTTCACCACCTTTTTGATTTGATATTTACATAGCTGCAGCCATTTTTATTATGGTTGCTATACCTCAGCACTTCTGCTGTCCTCACTTTGAATTCAGTTTGTCTTTACAGCTATGCACTAGTGACTAGTTATAGGCAAATAAAAAAGTTAGTGTAAGGATCACACTTGTACTGACAGCCAGGGTGGCAGCAGTTTAAAGTAAAATGAAATCAGAAGATGGATTGTGATTGTAATAATAAGCCAAGGTTGGAACAGGACGGCATGAATTAAGTAAAAAATGGTCAGGACAAGAGACAAAGACATAGTGAGAGATTTAAAAACCAGACATTTTTAACATAGCCTAAGCCAAAATGTAAGACGAAACTCAAGGTCAAAAACGGATAAGAAATCATAACCAGATATCTTTACAATAATAATGCAAAGGTTGTTTTTTTTTTGTTTCATTTATGCACAAGTTTGAACAGTTACGAAGTCTAAGATGCTGACCATTATGTTGTAGTGGTAAAAGCATCACACACCACACATTCCCAGTTGTTCTGCCTAACAACAACCTAGCAACCTGGCATCACAAAGTGCAAACAATGGAGGTGCCCATAATGGCATAGTTTCAAAAATAGCATTTTCAAAAATGTTGTACATCAAAATAGCAATCTGTTCATTTATTTCCTTGACCCTTAAAACCCCCAGTGGTATCTCCATTATTTTTACAGCCCAAGAAAAATTCTCTAAATATATAAACCAAATTTCAGATCATGAAAGCACTCTGTTCTTCTGAGTCTGATTTTGATTTGTGCTTTTGGTTTTGGTGTTTTGGTTCTCTTTCTTCTTCTAGCTTGCTCTGCCTGCCTGTTCACAGACTTTTACCAGCTCCAGTGTCATTTTCAGCATACATTTACACAAAATAATTGTAATTTTTCTAGATCCTGGAGTTAGCTTGCCTCACAGTGGAGTATTATATCTTCAAACACGCAGTTTTCACCTCACTCAGGATGTCTAGTTGGCATTTCATTGTGCATAGTAAACAGCAAACCAGTTTAGACGGGAGCAGTTCTGCTTTTAATAGAACATGGTGGTGACAATAAGAAAGTTGGAGAGGGTTTTTAGGAGTGCTTCTGGTGACCCTGAGTCTTAGTGTTCACTCTACAGCTTAAGAAATTTGGTTGTCTTTATGGAATCTATGACAGCAAAAGTGAGAGGCAAAAAAAATATATATATAGTCTAATTTATTCTGGGTTATTGTAACTGTTAAAGCAGGACAATTTTAAGAATATTAATTGAGTGTCCGTCTGGTTTACTGAATTACTGTATTGCAACAATAAATTTTCACTTTTTATCTTTGGTGTTTGGTAGATTATATTTTTATTGATACAGATTTACTGTGTGTGATACTGGCAGTTAAAATGTGGCATATAAAAGATGATATGGAAGCATCTAAAGAACACAGACAAGTACATTCACTTGTGTGATAAGATGTCATACAGAGAGAAAAAAGTAATTAAGGCTTCGTAAGCCTTACGTTTGTGACGTAATAGGAGGAGTTAAGAACTGCCAGGAAGATGGATAGATTGCAAGGGTAAGAGATCAATGGGGAAATAATAAGGTGTTAGAGCTGACGAGCAAGGAAAGAAATGCCCATGAAGGCAATGATGAGGTGAAATGAAACATAAAAAAGCCAAAATAACTGAAAAGGCTGAAGAGGAAAATCAAAGAGCTATAAATGGCACATTTCTGCCATAGCTGATTTCAAAATGCCAATTATGATCACACTCAGTACTGTATTTATATATTATGTACGGGTAATCATGAGGACATTTCCAGTGAATAGCCCATATCAGTTTTCTGGGTTATATAAAGGAATATGTCATCTCAAATGATGCAAAACCCTTCTTTGTGACAGGAATTGCAGCTTTCAGTCTTTTGAGTTGACACATAGATGAAGTGCTATGAGTCATGGTGCTCCTGTCTGAGAAGCCAGCTGGGAGTGATTTTTCATCAGCAGAGCTCTATAGGGCTACTGGACAGTGTTTAGAGGTCTGGCAAGCGGTGAGCTTAATTGTCCAGGTTTGGCTATAGACGTCATCTGTTTAAGACACTGGTTGCATCAGCCTATTTTGCAGTAGCCCCAGTAGTCTTTTTTGACACTTACAGACCCAAAAAGATATTTTGATGAGAACTGCCTGCAAATCCTAAGCAAGTGTTCAGAACACGTTTTCTTTACACATAAAGGGATACACACAAAAAGCATGCCTTTAGTCATTATTTGGACGTCTTAATATTCAATTCACTTTATTTTTGCATACTGCTGTTTACTGCTACAGGCACAGAGCATTGAAACACATTTACAGGTAACAAATTAAAAATGCACAAATTACATAGTGCACACACGTAAAAGTGTGGTGGCTCTGAGGCTAAGGATCTGTACTGGTATCCAGAAGGTTGCCGGTTCGAATCCCTGTCACTGCCAAAAGAGATCCCACTCTGCTGGGCCCCTGAGCAAGACCCTTAACCTTCAATTGCTCCAGGGGCACTGTACAATGGCTGACCCTGCGCTCTGACCCCAAGGGGTATGCGAAAACTAACAAATTCCTAATACAACAAATTGTATAAGGTGAAATAAAAAACAAAATGCAGGTTAGTTAAAACAAACAGTAAATCAAGCAACTCCAAACTGAACAACAAGAAAGAACCCTAACTGTTGTGAATCTTGTCCCACACAAAAACACAAAAAGGAGAAGCACGCTTACAATATCTCACACAAATGGGCAAACCTGCCCTAATTTCTGGTCTGGCCTTACATGATTGATGCCACTTCCAGACTGTGTTGCTCCAAACTCAAAAGGCAGGCTTACCTGGCTGTATATGACCAAAATTCTAAATGTTTTTAAAGGTCAAACAAAATTCCCATATTATTCAGAAATCTGTCTAAAGAAGAAGGAAAAAAGAGAATGGCACCCTCTAGAAATGACCATGTATTTGCTGTAGCCAGGTGTTGTGAGGTTGCCAACCAGGATCTTGAGCTCTTACGTCATGTGGTGGGTGCAGCAATGTGCTGTACCAGTGCTTGATCCCTAACCTGACCTGACATCTGTGAGTTTCTGTGAAGCTCGAAAAATATTCCCATTTAATAATTCACCACCAACTGAAGAATAATCAATACTCCGAAAGTCAAATTCAGGAATCTGAAGGGCTGATTATATTACATTAACGCAACAATGACAAAACAAAACCAAAACAGAATTCACCATGTGGTACAGCAAAACTACTGCTATGGACCGCAAACGCCTGCAGAGAGTGGTAAAGACTGCTGAGAAGATCACCAGGACCCCACTGCCCTCTCTGCAGAGCATCTACAACTGCAGAATCCGCAGGAGAACTGCCTCGATCCTCAGAGACCCCACCCACGGACCTCACCCACCCCTAACACAAACTGTTCACACTTCTACCCTCAGGCAGGAGGTATAGAAGCATGAAATGCAGGACTTCCAGGCTAAAGAACTCTTTCTTTCTCAAGGCCATTAGACTCCTAAGTAACTGACTGGAGTTTATAACCATGGTTCTGAACCTCATTCTATCTGCCTCACACAACTGTTTTTGACTTGTCCATCACACACCTACCTACACAATTACACTTTATACTTCTATTCTGTTTTTATACTTTATGCTGCCTCTGTTACTTATTATGTGTCTGCTACTTATTATTTATGCTTATCTTTATACGTTGGTTTTGTCATTTGGTGTGGAAAGCAAGGAAAGAATTTCATTGAACAGGGAAATGTGTTTCATAACAAAACATACAAAATAAAATTCGAAATACAACCAGAAAGTTAAATAGACACAAAAACACTTGAGCCAGGGAAGGAACCCTCTCTAAATCATGACACTAACAATATACTGTATGTTCATTAATGTTATTGCTGATCTATGGCCTGTTAAAAATGGAGGAGAGGAAAGCAAAAACTTCATTCAGCAGCATCAACTGAGAAAATAAAGTGACTATGTAAACCTTCTTGTATTCTTTTCTATCTGGCTGTCATCCCTCTAAAAATAAATTGATGATAAGTTTCTCTTTTCTAGAGGAATACACACAGTTGGTAGTGCTTGCAGAATTTTAAAGATTAATTGCTTACAAGCTGCTGTGATAAGATGTCCTGATATGGCTACCAACATTCCTGTTTATTTGCAGTACTACAGAGTCCCACCTCCTGACAATACCTCAGTGTGCCCCCAGTTTCTCTTATTTTGAAATGAGACGTTTTGTCATGTGTGTACTGTTTATTACAGCCACAGCTCCTGCTTGCCTCTTATCACCTGCTTCCAAGTCCTTGTGCTCTAAGTTCTTTGAAAAGTTACTAGACGAGAACATTGCTGGATTCATTAGCTGTCACTATTCTTTTTATGGCCTCTCCTCTCTAGCCCATTTCTAAATCTAGCTGTGCTGTGCTCATTTGCGTGGGAAAGCTGTGAGAAATGATAGCTTCGAAACCATTCCTTCCAAATTCATCAAATGAGATGTCACAGTGAGATGGAGCACCACAGGAGAGAAGAGTGGGCAAGGGGCAAATGCAGCATATTATTAGATCATGCCAAAGTTAGCTATTTTTTTCTTCTCATAAATTAACTTGGACGTGTAGCATTCTTAAAACATATGGACTCTGATAGCACATTGCTTAATCACAGTTCTTTTGGACTGTTCAGTTACAGAATTTTCTAAACTCTGAAGATTTTTAATAACAATGAAATGCAAAAATAAATTAAGCAGTGTAATAAATACAAAGCTGAGCACTTAAACCAGAGCCTTCCTTGTGATTATGGTAAGGTAAGTATGTATTTGCAGCGTGTTATTCTAACAACTATGCGAAATTCACCAGTTTATCATTTGTTTTTTTGTGGTTTAATTCGGCAATATACTGTACTTAATTTAATATACAGTACCTGGGAAAAAAATTAGCAGCTGGATGTTTGTCACAGTTGTCCAATACATACTCCTGCATTGCATTTATGCAGTTTTTATGCTCTCCCCGTATCCAAATAGATTTTCTCAGAGTTCTCCAGTTTTCCTTCCATATTCAAACCAGGTACATTAGGTAAATTAGTAATGGTAAACCAGCCCCATATATCTGTATATTTGTGAATGGGTCATGCGGTGGACTGTGTTGCACTTAGTTCTGCTGGGATACGTTTTGGGTCCCCATGATGACAAAATGGATCCTGGGAGTTATACTTCACGATTTGTGGAATATAAGTCAACGGAGATTATGCTCAAGTTTGGCTAAGGGCTCACTTGTTGTAATGTGTGCATACAGTTTTTTTTCTTCACATTGCACAAAAGACATTCTGTATCAACCTGCTAGAGAAAATTCAGAGCAAATTGATTAGGTAGAATCCAGGACTGAAAAGTATGAGCTGTGATAGAAAATGCAACAAGTTGGTCCTTTTCAGTTTCAGCAAACAATGATTGAGGTAACATGGTTGAGATGTTTAAAATTATAAAGGGAATCATTACGGTAGATCCAAGTTGTTACTTTAAAATACATTTTTCAAGAACACTGGGGCATGATAGGAACCTTGTTAAGGGCAAATTTCACACACATTTTAGAAAGCTATTCTTCACAGACACATTGAATAAATTACCAAGTAGTGTAGTGGAGAGTATGACTTTAGGAACCTTCATATCTCTACTTGGTATTATTTTGGACAATACAGGTAAATAGGATGTATGAGCTTGTTGGGCTGAATGGCCTGTTCTTTTCACAAATGTTCTTAATGTCTGAGAATGTTTTATCTTAGCACTTGGATGGCAAGTATGTACTGTTTATACACTGATCATGGAGGCTGTCAAAATGAAGGCCTGTTAGAGCAACATCTAAGATTGCAGGTTTCAAGGGTAGCTGCTTCATTTTTTAAGAACATGCACATTATTCAGTAGATAGCCGAAGGCCTTCTTTAATAGAACAAGTTTTATCCATTGTCCTACATGTTTACTTTTTGTTTTAATGTTCTGATTATCTCCAGTTAATTTCTGAAGACCTTTACCATTCTGCTCTTGACAGAGAAAAACTACTTTCACTTTTGCCACTCTTTGGTAATGAATTTCTGCTCAAGTTAAGACTCTCATTTTTGGTTTGACGCTCTTTTTCTTGACTCCTGATTTTGACCTTAGCTTTGTTTTCTGACCAGGTCTAATCTCCTGGCCTTTTTCATTAAAATAGATTGACTGTTCCCTTGCTAATCGTTACACCTCCCTTTTCAATCGTTAGTCATGAATCCAGCCCAGAAACACTGGGCAATATTGTGCTTCAGGTGATATCAACATTACAAAGTTCACTGAGAGATGTATACAACTAATGATTAAAATTTAAAGAAAACCGAGTGAAAACATTATTAGGAAGCGCATATGCCTCATACTGGACCATGTTCGAGATTCTTCAACAAGCAGTTGAAGAAGTTTTACAGACTACCACTAAATAGCCCTGAGGTACTCTAGTTGTGGAGATGCATATAAATGTTACAATGGGAGGTGTTGACGTTACATTTTCTTTCACAAGAGTTTACTCCAGAAATTGTTTATTTAAGAATATTTTGTAAAAATACATGTGTTTGGATGTGTAAGCGTACAACTAGATCACTTGACATGTGGATTATGAGACACAAGTGATCATGGACAGTTTTGATATTGTTTGTTATTGTCCAACATTGGCCACAATAAATGCCTTATGTCAGATATGTCATTATCCCCATTTTACATGCAAACTTGAAATTCAAAATTTTTCTAAGCTATTACTACACACTACATGGAGTAAGTAACATATGAAAAAAGTATATCATTTTTGACTGGAGTATTCCTTTAAGGTTTTACTGACATAGCCATGCTGTCTACCTGCCCTACCCAGCTTCACTCTTGGATTGACCTTTTAATATGAGGCACTTACACTACATGAAGATGACCACATATTGAATGTTTTCACAATATGGGGAATCATGCAAATGTGTTGCCATCCTTTGTGCTTTAAACTGACATCTAGTAATATTTGTTTGTTATGAAATACAGATGTAAACAATGTATTTGTATGCCCTGCAATATCAGGATGAGAAATGTATGGCTATGTTGAGTGCTAGTCTTCTTGTGATTGAGAGGAACACCAAAGAACAACGGCAGTGTTATGTGAAAGAGGATACAATTAGGAAAACAGCAGCCTGGAGGAAACGAATGTCAAGGGAGAAATTGTTCACAGATTGATTGCTTACGAATAAGAAAGGGATACGCATATAGCAGGCAAAAGGTTCCGAACCACATAAAAATATGAGTAGCTAGGGACTGGAAGATTAGTGAGTGATGAAGGACTGACAAAGTGTGTGTCACCATCCTATATATTTACCAAGTGGGTACACTATAATTACTGTTGCCAAGCAACAGTAGACATATGTGGTAGATGGAATAATAGCAAAGAGTGAGACCTGATGAAAGGGTAAGCCTAAAATCAGCATTATTTCTTCAATAAAAAAAACAGATTGCCCAAAACACTTGCATATAGCTTTTTACTTTAAAAAGAAGATCCTCATTGAGATAAAAAAATTCTTAGTTTTAGTAAGTAATTAACTACATGAAAGCCTGTCTTTTTTTCTATTATTTTATTTTTTGAACATTCTTTCACTCTGCGGTGGGCTGGCGCCCTGCCCAAGGATCTGTTCCTGCCTTGCACCCTGTGTTGGCTGGGATTGGCTCCAGCAGACCCTCGTGACCCTGTGTTAGGATATAGCAGGTTGGAGAATGACTGACATTCTTTTGGAATGCATGTGAGCAGCACTAAATTCTGGCAGCAAAAACAAAAGGCCATATGCATCCAGTTCCATGGTGACAGTCTGAGGGAAAGTGAGGGGTGACCGCAGTATTTGTTTTGTCTGTTGTGCTGATTTGTTTGAGTCATTTAATGTTTAAGTTTTGTTTTTTCTTTACTTTCTTCCATATTTTGACTTGTGCATCATAAAATTGGATTAAGCTGTCCACTGTGCACATGTGTATGCCAAGCGGCAGCTTTTTTGGAATGCCTCTTTTACTGTGGTAACCGACTCCTTGATCAATGCAGGCATCATATGTACAGGCAAAAAGACACAGACCAAGGGAATGCTTATTTATTTAATTTAGAATGAGAGTGGGGAAAGAGAAATATGAAAATGGCTTGAAACATGCCACTTTAGTGGGTGCCAGCCATGCTGCCTCAAATTAATCAGTTTTTATGCATGAAAGCTTCACAACAGTGTCAAGAATGGGCCGCCACCCAAAGTATCCTGCCTGAAATGTTCCTGTGATCCAAAGCAAACTATTGACAAAAGAGTCTAATAGATTTTGACTTGTGCAGGATAATAAGCAGGCTGCCGTTGGTCAACAAGCAGCTGAATGCAACAACGATTATGCAAAATGCATATCTGAGGGCACTATTTCACTTTGTTAGTGAAGGATGTGAAGACATGGTTAAACAGAGCTAAGACACACAAACAGCACGCTGAAGGGCTGAAACAACATTGCCTGTTCTGAAGTCCTTTCTGATGTTACTAATAGTGAGGCTGGGATATAGAGCAAACGCTGTGTGTTCATGCAGTGTAGAAAAAAATGTTAGAAATAAATGGATTAGCCAGTTTGAGTTGTGCAGGTACCCACTGTATAATCCCTTTTTCCTTTGCAAATCGTTGAGTAAATTTTGTCAACTTGTGACATTTGCTCCTTCTTTTCATGTGTGTGTATGCACTTCTCAGAGTAATATATTTTGGTTAATTACAAAAAAATGTTGTTTAGCTTTGTTTGTCACATTTCTACAGAAAACGAAATGTAAATTACCTGATGTGCTGGTATAGAGTTTTCAAATTGTAATTGAGCTAATTTATTTATGTATTTATTTTAGATTTTTTTTTTTCAGTTTAATTGTTGAAAAGTGATTGATTTGTTTGTTTTTCTAATTTGTAGAGATCGCAGATGTAGGGTCACATGGCCCCCAAAGTTTCTCTTTAGTCATTAATGCTGACCCCTGTCTCTATATGGTCTGTGTTAATAATTGCCAGTAAATTGACTTGCAACTGGGGAGGATCAAATTAAGTAAAACTGAGGCACAACTGGTTATTTACTATCTTCCCATACCTGAGAACTGGCATTCAGAGTTATAGTTCTCTATAGGAATATGTGTGTGCAATATATTCAACATGCAAACTTTATCACAGCTCAAGGCTGTGCGAGTTAATTGTAACACAGTAATGCAGTAAATCAAATGTGATTGACCCGAGATCCTATCAAGATTTAATAACAAAATGTGCCGATCATTGCTCATTCACTGCCTGAATACGGAATCATGCTGGGATTTAAAGGAATATGCTGTGTAATATAATGATGTATGGCCTGATGATTCCCCCCATGCATTAACTGGCCTCTGAGTTCAAAAACTGCTTATAGCACCTACCCTTTTTTTAATCTTGAATTATCCCTAAAGGTAATGTATTAAAACAAAGCTGCCATTTCAGTCAATAAATGTCAATTCACCTAGGATTATTTGAAATTGTTTAATTCAGTTCAGTATTCTGTCTGTGTTTCTCCACCCCTGCAAGGAAGAATTCAAAAGTTGCCAAAGAAGCTTGAATTCTTATTAAATCACATTTGTGTAAGTCTGAACCTGCGGCAGTGGGCTGTCTTATAACTACCAAGTTCCACGTTCAAATGCTAGGCTAGTCATTGGGGAGTTTACACCTTTTTTCCTTGTTTGCAGAAGTTTTTTTTCTTTTGCTTTAATCTTCTCCAATTAGTTAAGTTAATTGTCTAATTTAAACTTTCTCAGTGCGAGTCTCTATGATCATACTGCAATCCTAGGTTGACTCTTGCCTTGTGTCTGATACTGAGAGAATAGATTCTGGTGCTCCATAAGAAAAATGTGGGTTTAGCATCTAAAAGAAGGTTTGATAATTATGGCTGATTGAAACATACAGCTCTGTATACCTAACAGAATTAGCTTTGGAAGTAAAAACATTAAAATGTGCTTGTTTTCTCCTTTTAGAGTCTTGCAATATTTGCTTAAGGCAATTCTTAGTGCATCCGTTTATCTTTTAATAGGCTTGAAATTTTCACTCACGCAGAATTAGAAGTGAGTCACATTTCCCAAAGTACTTTTGAAGTTTCCTACAAATTTTTTACCCTTTTTATTTTTTACCATATTTGTATTGTTCTTGCCAGTCTTTATCTTGCACTGTTTCCTCCCCTTGACTACATCCTTGCTGCCACCTTTCCTTTTTTTTCCTACTGATACCTCACAGTCCTAGGTTCAAATCAGTCCCTCTGTGTCTACCTCTGTTTTCTTTCCCTGTAGTTTTCTTTACACACTCCAAAGAGCCAAATGTAAAGATAATTGGTGAATTTAATTTGATGTTATGGTGTTGAGCGAATTGTGCTGAATGTCCTGCTTAACCTTTGTAGCATTGCATTTTATTCCAAAAAGACATGTAAAAAACGTTGCATTTTTTGGCATGAAAAATGACATTTTTCTTAAATCTCAAAAGCATAATAATTATAAAAAAAAGTATATAATCTCAATATGAGTCCTTTGTGTGGTAAATCTTAAAGCACAGTGAAAGACACAATCCAACGTCACAGTTGGGACACTAATAGCATGTTTCTTTTTGGATTTTCTTTCCAGATTGATCAGTTTTAGAACAGCACATTGCACAGATATAAGTTGAATTCTGTTTTTTTTCTGTTGGAGGTATATAATCAATAAAATATCTACCAAGATGTCAAATAGCTCTGGCGAAGAATAAAAATTGTTCATGGTTACACAGTAACCTTGATCCAGCAGAGCATCCATCAAAGTCAGCAATGACGTAGCAACAGTGTACTCATTGTATTTCTGATCAAACATTATCCTTTTCCCTTTGTACAGAACCAAATTTCAAATGTACCCTGATTTAGATTCACAAAGCTCATAAAACTTTATGCCAAATCTTGCTCTTTTTGACTGATGCATTTTTTCCATGACAGTCTGCCCTTATAAGCCATGAGACTTTCATCAATGCTGACATCACAGTCCGGAATGTAAATGCTCTGAAATGTTGCTACTATGGCCTGGTATATCTCCCAAATTTTCTTCAGCTTGGGTGCTGGATGGGTATTCTCATCAAAGTCTTCATTCTTCGCAAAGTGCAGATATTTCATAAGCAGTAAAAACTTACACTCAGACATAATTTCTCCAAAGAATGCTGTTGTCAAAATTTTGTTCTTCGATCAGTACCATCACTACTCAGGTTTTACTACAAGTTCTTGCAATATCAATAAGCCTAAAAGGCCCAGATATCATCAGCAGTTACTGGTTCCCATCTTTTTGAATGGGAAAACTGCTTAGTTGTAAATTTATTTGCCCGATACTGCACAACCATTCGTCTCGACAACAATTCTGCCGATCACGTTATCATCTAGGAATAATTTCATGTGAGTAGATCTAGGCTGTTAACGTCCACTTTTATTCCTAGCTGTGCCACAAAATCAAAATAAGTTTGCACTGGTTTATTTGAACTAGGTTCAACAAATAGCCAGATGTGAGGGTAACTTTTGAATTCATCAGAATCATTTTTGGGCTCACTGTCTGTTTCAGTTTCACCACCTAAGGACAGATTCAGTTCCTCATCACTGCTGTTGAGAAGCTCCTCGGCATCACTGCTTTTATCACTAGCAGGAGCGTGCAACACCTGGGCTGAGAACTTAGTCCAATGCAATGCAAGTTTTAGTTAACATGGCGCATTCCCATATGTGCAGCAAATAACTAAAATACTTAACAGGTACTGTAAAAGTTTAAAGGGGATAAATAATTATACAAAAGGCCTATATGCCATTTTTTAAAACAAAGGTTATATGACTGTCCTTCCCAGTGATATGTAATAAAACTGAAAAAATGTTTTTTTCTTTTTCACATCACCACAAACATGATAATGTGGCAGGTTAGCCAATGACTTTCCTTAGTGTATCACATCTGAGCTAAGCAAATATCATCCTCAATTTAACGAAGGAATCCATCTTATCAAAAACATGATTTAAAAACTGTTGAAATGTGATTTAACTCTCTGCTGTGCCCCCTAATTATCACAGTTCATTCTGTATGGTGCAATAGATGATCCAGTGTACCCGGGTGGCCTGTGGATTAAGATATTCAAGTTTGGACAGGCAAAAATGATGTAATTTTAACAAGGGCATGACTCTTGTCACAAAATGGTGACAATTAAAGTGGTCTGATGCGATTTAACTCTTTGGACTGCATGTTAAATACCATAGTCCATTTGCATAGATAATCGAGTTTGCCACAGAATGAAATTATTGTATCAGCATTGGAACGGGCACAATTCATATGCAGTCGAAATGTGGAATATGAATTACTCTCTTCAGTTGTGTGAATAAGACGTTGGCTGCTAGCTAGTAAGTAGCTGTGAGAAGTTAGCTAATTAATTTAATTACCTTTTACCGCACAGTGTTGCAGTTGTTAGTGCTATTGCTGCACAGATCCAGCAAGCTGGGTTTGAATGTATCTATACTAATAAAAGGCAAAGCCCTCACTGACTTACTGACTGACTGACTGACTGACTCACTCACTCATCACTAATTCTCCAACTTCCCATGTAGGTAGAAGGCTGAAATTTGGCAGGCTCATTCCTTACAGCTTACTTACAAAAGTTAAGCAGGTTTCATTTCGAAATTCTACGTGTAACGGTCATAACGGTCGACAACGTCTGCCATGTTAAACTTTCTTATTTATGGCCCCATCTTCACGAAATTTGGTAGGCAGCTTCCCTGCGCTAACCAAAACCGATGTACATACTTATTTCGGTGGTATGATGCCACTGTCGGCTGCTATATTGAACTTTCCAACAGTCTTTGTTGCCCTCACTGACTCACTGACTCATTTATCACTAATTCTCCAACTTCCCGTGTAGGTAGAAGGCTGAAATTTGGCAGGCTCATTCCTTACAGCTTACTTATAAAAGTTAAGCAGGTTTCATTTAGAAATTCTACGCGTAACGGTCATAACGGTCGACAACATCCGCCATGTTAGACTTTCTTATTTATGGCCCCATCTTCACGAAATTTGGTAGGCAGCTTCACTGCGCTAACCAAAACCGATGTACATACTTATTTCGGTGGTATGACGCCACTGTCGGCTGCCATATTGAACTTTCCAATGGTCTTTGTTACCTATGGGCCCATCTTCAAGAAATTTGGTACGCGGGTTCCCAACGCTAACTGAATCCTACTTACGTACATATATACGTCCATAGCCTGCAGCTCGGTCTCCGTGTAAGGCGGCCTTGGGTCCCCCATCCCCATGCCTCCTACGTTGTTGGCTGCCTATATAAGGCTGTCCGTCGCTACGGTCTCTTCATTCCCTTCCTTGCTTCGCCACGGTATTCACGTCCCCCTGCTGATAACTGCAGCCTTTTTACTTAATCCACGGCTTCTTCGCTGTTTTATTGTTCGTTTATTACGATTATAGTTATTGTAAAGGTATTTTAGACTTAGTTTACGTTGTTCAGGTACCCATTTTCTTTATCGTTCCAACCGTACCCCCATTAACATCGAGGTGATCACCATCGATCAAAGAACTGTCACTTACTGAGTGGTTTCCATGCCCAGAGATGGCACCTACCTTTTCCATTCTCTGTGTTACATATTGCACAGCCATATCAGGCGCACTCTTGATATCCGGAGGAACATTGTGTCTTATGTATTGAATGACTGGGACAGGTTCAAGGTGTGGACTGATGACGGTACAGGAGATAATTATACTACACAGGAGCACTATAAGAGTGAAAAGCTTAAGCCCTTCACCTATGGTTCTGCATGTGAGTTGATGGCTGCCGCTGAATTGTTCGATTGTCACTTTCAAGTGTGCCAAAATGGCCAAATATTTTACACCTTTGGACAACCGCCAATGCCTCTTAAACATCTTAGATTCACAGGTGACGATCTGAGTAATGGACACTTTGATGTTTATGAATATTTAAACTCTCAAAAGCTGGATGCAAAGTTATCGATGAAACCGGTTGTATGCTTACAACGCTTGACAGATGCCGAATGTCACTTCAACACAAGTCCTGCAAATACTGTCGTAATTGAAACAAACCATGAAACTCAAACTGATTATGACAGCAGCAATCCAAGCTGTGAGATCTGAGGCAAGATTGTTTTTCACATGGCCAACAGTACGTTGCATGCTCAAGAGTAAGCTCAGCGCACAGCTTGGTCATATTACAACCGGAGGGCCTAACTGTCAACATAGCATACAGAGAGATCCTTAACAAATAATTATTGGTATATTTTCCCTCAGTTTAAAAAGGTTTACTTTTCTTCTTAATAAAAAGTTTAAGGCAGTACTGTATTTTGCTAGTACTTCTATAAACTTGCCAATATCTCTGTTAGTAGTGTGTAACTGTACATAACATCAAACTGTTAATCATTATGTTCTGTTCACAGAAAATAATGTACAGTCGCTTACAGTGGTATTTGGTGCTCATCTGTAATCAGCAAATGCACCCAACCTCACTTGCTCTCTCTCTCTCCCTCTCCCTCAAGGTATGTGGTGCACATCTAATTTTAACTGGTGTGACCTTAAACTATCTGGTGTGCACGCAATATTTTGTGGTGGGTATGAGGTAGTAAGTGGTGTGAACATGATAGTAAGTAGTGCACATGAGATAGTATGTGAAACGCACCAAATTGTTTTCCAGAAAGAAAAAAAAAAAATACACCATGTGCCCTTAGGGGCGCCTTAGTTAATTATAATTGGTCTCTCAATTACTATAAAAAATTTGCTGAGGTGCTTGGCTGTGTGACCAACAAAACTGGTAAAGAGGGGTGTTTGAGGTCAGCATGGGCCAAAGGTGTAAAAGCATGAAGCACATCATGTGAGACAATTGTCATGGGTAAAACATTGACTAATGCAGTGTTTCTCAACCTTTAAGTATTTGTGACCCGAGTTTTCATAACAGTTTTAATCGCACCCCCCCCCCCCCCAACATTTTTTTGAAAGGAGCCCACTAATACCAATTTGTTCTTTTTTAATTAATGATATATCATAGATGCATATTTTATTATACCTACTTAACTTTTATCAACATTTATCTAACTCTATATTTCTTTTTTTAATATCAGAATGTAGTTTAATTTAATTTGTTTTGGTTTCAATAGATGTATTTTTCATATTTTCGATTCTTGTTTTCTTTTTTTCACGTCTTCGCGCCCCCCTAGGAGGGCCTGCCACACAAATTGAGAACCACTGGACTAATGGAAGAATTAAGAAAAAAGGTAAGACCTGGACAGGATTGGTCAAAGGGTGTCATAGGTCACCATGGGAAGCATGTTGGTCCCTACATTTCAATGCCTCTTTGGCCCAAAAATGCCACAGGAAAGTGTAAAAAAGTCACAAATACTAGAGCAAATTGACAGTCTGAGTTCCTTCCTAACCACTGCAGTTGGAAGCCCTGCCAGAAATACAGACTAGCTCACTGCGTAATGCCAGAAGACCTTTCACCTGAGTGTTAGGTACATTGACTGTCTAGCCTTTGACGAGAAGTGCTGCTATCCATCCAGGTTGCATTTGGAGTAAATGACACAATCATATGTAATTGCTTTGCTTCAGCTTTAGGCACATTTTAGGACTTGAGAACATTTATGGTTAAGACTTGTAAATAGTGAATAAACAGTTGTACTTACTCCTCTTCCTGATTGCTGTACACTCTGTTAACTATCTTTGAGTAAGTTAATGATAAAATTTTTGTGCAGTCGATCCTCGTTTTGTGCGTCTGTGATCATTGTAAGTAAAAGATAATGCAGTGTGACACATTACAAATAGATAAATGGGTAAAAGTTCAGTTAGGGATAATGTAGTTGAAATTTGGTCCCTCTGTAACAATGTTCAGTAATGTCGATAATGTCGGCAGGAGAAGATTTGTTGATGTAAAAAGCATATGCGAATGTGATCAAGTGCTAGCCAGATCGAGGAGAGAAGCAGCGATTTACACGTGGCAATCAAAGAGGGTCTGTCATATAAAAAAAAGTTGAAAAATACAATAAGTTTTGCTTTCTGAGTAAAATTCTATAGTTATAACACCATGGCCCTTTGCAGTACAGCTATTTTGGAAAAATCAGGGAAGGACACAGTCATGACAACTACCTTAATTGAAATAATCAAATAATACAAAATTTAAAAGCACAACGCCCATTGGCTTCATCCTCATAAGTGTTACGTTGTGTGGCCAGAATGCTAACCACTGCTCAAACATGATACTATTGATCTATTTACTACATTTTTAGAGCAGGCTTAGATATCTATGTCATGGACTGGCACCCTGTCCTGTGTTTGTTCCAGCCATGTGTCTGATGTTGCTGGCACAGACTCTGCCTTCACACAGCGCTAAAATTGGGTTAAGTGGATTAATTAAATAGATGGATGGATTTTTGCTGATAGACGTGTTATAATAGGTAATTCAGCATCTTGTGTTTCTTTTGGCTTTCTTCTCACGAAGACATGCAGATTATTTTTGGAAGTTTCTAAAGTCGCCCCAGTGGGAGTGTGTGAATGTGCCCTCTAATGGAATGGTGCCCCATCTAGGGCTGGTTTCTAGCCTTGTACCTAATCTTGCTGAAACACACTCGGTTTCCCAGTATTTCTGAATTGGACTAAATGGGTTTGTTAAATTATGTAATGTTTCTTTTGCTCAGGAATAATGTTGTTTAATGTTGTTTCTCATTTTTCAAACCTCAATACCCTGGACTAAGGATTGAGTGATATAATGCTCATTGCTGTCTCACTAGTAGAGCCACCCTGTCTTAGTAAGAATACTGCTGCTTGAATCTTCAGTCTGCCAGTGAACATTTTTTTTCACAATCTCAATTATTTGTCCAAGGGGCTTTAAAAATGACTGCTTTTCTAAGGTTATTCATTCATTCTTTTTTTTTTTTTTTGCTTGATTGCATCTCTTCAATTTTTTGTGGAGTGTTTACAGACTTACTCTCCCATTTTCTGCATTGAGTAGCTCTATTCACTGGGTATGATTTTGGGTTGAGGATAATTAGTTAAAGGTGTATCTTATGAATAATAAAACTTAGAACGTATTTGGGGGAAAAAATCAAGCAGAAGTCTCTCCTGTATTAATTTATTCTAGTTGCCTAAGATAATGTAATCTCTTTGAAACACTGTCTCATTTCTCTGCGCAAAGGGACTCGAGAGCTTCACAGTCTGAATTTCCATTACCTTATGAGCTAATCTGACGTGACAGCCTGGAGTGCAGATGGAGATCTGTGGTCAATAGTTTTTTTCTGGGCAGACAAAGAAAGGCAAATGTGTTTTTTTTTCTTTCTTTTTTAGGTGCTATAATGGTATCTAAGCTTCAGCATCATATGATAATAAATGCAAGAACAGTTGTCTGAGAAACATCCATATAAGCATTTCACTAATCTTAAACTGTTGTAAATGGTGGTAAAGAATGTGCCTATTCTATCTAATAATCCAATTTAAAACTTGATTTATTTAAATATAATATTTTTATGTAAACTTTTCAGTTTTAGTTAACAACACTTAGGGCTTTGAAATGAGGCACTCATTGCAGGTAAATTGTAAAGACAATGCAATCTCAGCTTTCACCATAATTTTTATTTTGTCTACTAAATATCCTGAGTATGGGAAACCTGGTATACAAATAAAATGCATTATTTTTATTTATTTATTTAATACTACTGCGTGCAAAGCATAAGATGCATAAGATGCATGACAAAAGAAAGCCACCAATATCCATAATAATACATCCCTTGTATTGTATTTAAAATGAATGAGACATCTTTTTTAGTAAAAATTTGAAAGGATTGTTCAAAGATGAGCTGTGCATGTAGCCTCATGTTAGTTGATGCTAAATTATGGGCAGTGTACGGGACTGTCTATCTGGCAAGGAATAATCAAAAACAACTAGAGTATAAAGACGTCAGCATGTATGGGAAGGGCTTGGCTGTAGTTATTTGGAGAGAGAAACACACTGGTAAGCTTTTTGCCTTCTCTGCAAGACAGAATGGGTAAACATGGACCTGCAGGGTGCAGCGCACACTGTGCATCAGTGACTCTCTGTGTTGTTCGTTGGATTTTATTCTACCCAGCATCACAAACTGTGGCTAATGCCTGGTTTTAATTGAAAAGGTAAGCCAGCTAAATATTAATGAGCAAGATCTTGAAAGCTTTTCACATCTTGGTATATAACACACAATTCATATACAATGTATACAAAACATTTTCTAATTTATGGATTGACACAGAAAAGATAAATAACACCATGTTTGATTAAGGGAGGAGTAGGGGTGGCTTGTAGTGAACACCAGCAGTCATCAGGGTCTACAAGGTTTAAAATCCGTTTGTGTTGTAAATGTATACTAGGAAAGAAGACAGATTATGGTGGGTTGAGTGAAAAATGAACTATTCCTTCAGGATTATAGAAAACCACAGGCAATAATTGAAGTCAGATAGATGTTTTGTCATGTTTTTAGATCACCTATGACATGCATCTAACACAAATATACCAACTAACCTCTTATATTCTTTTCTCAATAGGGGATACAAAGAAATGACAAAACCAGCCTTACAACTGTTACCTGTAACATTTTATTTGGCTGACTGTCTGAATTGTACCCTATCTATTGAACCCTAGAGACATCCAGGGTGCACTGCTAGCCAGGCAGATACGAGGTATTTGCCGCAGCCAGGTGTTACATGGGCATTCCCTTGGCCAGGTCCAGCCACTCGGGTCCTCAACAGTGAGGATCCTGCAAGCGGGATCACCCTCAGAGAATCGCACCACTTGGCCGTAGTTCCATAAATGATGTTCCATCACAATGCAGGTAATGTCCCTCATTCAGGACTCCATGAGCAACCACTCATTCGACACAAAGTCAAACCAGTGGTACCCAAGGATTCTCCAAAGAGACACAGTACCAAAGAAGTCCAGTCTTCGTCTCAGGTCACTGGATAGCATGAATGTCTCACAACCATATAGTAAGACAGGAAGCACCAGGACTCTAAAGAATTGGACCTTTGTCCTTTTGCATAGATATCAGAAGCATCACACACCTCTTTCCATCGACTGCATGACCCCCATACTCTCCCAATCCATCTACTGACTTCATAGAAGGAGTCACCAGAGACATGAATGTCACGTAAGTAAACCTCTCGACAAGGTCAACACTCACTCTGCAGATAGACACACTGCTGATGGCTATGCCTTAAAGGTCATTAAAGGCCTGGATCTTGGTTTTTATCCGGGACACTCACAAGCCCAGACACTCGGACTCCTCCCTCAGTCTCTCGAGAGCCTCCATTGACTCCATGAAGATCACAGCATCGTCTGCACAGTCAAGATCATTTAATCTTTCTTTGCCAACAGATGCCCCACAGCTCTTGGACCCCATGACCTTTCCCAGCACCCAGTCCATGCAAGCTTTGAACAGAGTAGGAGCAAGAACACACCCCTGACGAACCCTAGAATCAACTGGAAAAAACGCAGAGGTTCTGCTTCCACTCTGCACGATAATCACAGTGCAGTGTACAGGCCAGCCATGATATAGAAACAACCTTGAGGGGATCCCATGAAGTCTCAGGATGTCCCACAGGGCAGCTAAAATAAACTGAGTCAAAAGTTTTACGAAAATTGACAAAGGTTACAAAGAAACTCTGCTTATATTCACGTTTGCACTCCATGAGAACCTTCAGTGCCAGGATGTGGTTGATGACAGACTTCTTAGGCCTCAAACCAGACTGCTCCAGTCACTGGTAGGTGAGCAAGTGGTCACAGCCCTAGCAAGGACCCTACCCGGTACCGAGAGTAGCGTTATCCCCCTGTAGTTGCCGCAATCCAGGGGATCACCCTTCCTTTTCCAGATAGGGATAACAAGACCCTTTTTCCAGTCAGTTGGGATGATGCCCATCTCCCAAATGGGAGCAAAGATTGCTTGCAATTCCAGGAGGGCAGGCTTACCACCAGCCTGGAGAAGTTCACTCGAGGCACCACAGATCCCTGCAGCATTCCCTATCCTCAGCTGGTTCAAAACCTGTACAATCTCAATGAGATTGGGTGGTTCACAGCTATTTGGAGGATCAGCCTCAAGGACCGTAGACCCAGAGATATCAAACATCCTAGCCGGAGTAGCTAGCCCAGCAGGTCACAACTGCAGTGTCATACGTTCCATCAGCCGCCCTGACTGCGACTCTCCAAGGAGATTCCTCTGTAAGCAGGACATGGGTCACTAGACCATAAATGGTGTGTCACTTGCTCACAGATTCTTCTAACAAAGAACTCCTTATCTGCCCTCAGAGCCCTTGCAGACATCCTTCTCAATTCCTGGTTCAGACTGGAGTTGCCATTAAACTGTGCGCTGTGACTCCTGTTGATGATGTCCAGAGTGCCTTGCGAGATGAAACACCTCCTTCTGGGAACACTGGTAACACCAACACAACCCTCAGAAACCTTCAGGGTCTTGCCACAGAAGGTTTCCCACATCACATTAGAATCAGCAGTCACACCCAAATCCATAAGTTCCTCACACGCACTGCGTGCAAAATTGTCAGAAACAGTCTGATCTTGGAGTCTGGCCAGGTCCAGCTTTATTTTCGTAGTAGGTGGTAACCAACTGGACCTAAGCTGGATCTTCAGAGTAGCAACAACAAGTCTGTGGTCAGAATTCACAAACTGGGCACTTCTGTAGACCTTGCAGTTTTGTAAGAGCCTGCAGTTTCTGCCCACAATGATGTGATCAATCTCCTTCACCGCACCACCAGTATTGGAGTACAATGCCCAATGATGCTGCTCAGGGCGCTGGAACCAAGATCCAGCGATTTGCTGCCCTGACCATTTGCAAAGTCAAGGAACATGGAGCCACTTTCACCACGGTCACCAGACCCATGGGGACCAAGACAATCCTCATAGCCACATGCCTACCCGGATGGGCCGCCTCATATTGGGACCTGAGTGCTGCCACACAGCGGGCAATGCCTTAATGCCTTAGCACCACATGAGTTCTGATCCCTGACAGGCCTGACCCATTGGCTCTCTAACGGTTTTGACTCTTCTGGGGAGGGGGCTCCTGAGGGCTTTCCCCCGTCCCCATCATAATGCATGCAGCCTTCCTATGGACGGCTACAGCAGAGCTACTCCTGCAGAGAGCAGAAAGGAGTCGTTTCTGACGTCTCAGAGCTGTGCAAAGTTTTTTTTTATGGTGACCCCAACCCCAACCCCTTTGATTTCCCAGCAAGCTGGAGGACCTCTTGCATTGCTGGATGCAGTTTAACGTCATACCCAGGACTCTGGGTTGATCAAGACTTAATTCCATTCCAGATGACAATTCCCAGATGGCTTATTTTCTGTAGTGGCAAATTATATTTTCTTGATCAGAAAAAATGAAAATCAAAAGATTCTTGCACAAGAGAAAGGACTCTTTCCCAAGTGACTACAGTGGTACCTCGGTATATGTCCGCTTTGGAATAAGTCCAACTTGGTATACGTCCTGTTTGGATGCGAAAAATTTTGCTTGGTATACAACCTTTGTTTGGAATACGACTCGCGTGCTACCCTTGTTTACCCTTGCTATCTTAGTAGTGGTCACTCCCGCTGAGTGATCATGGAGCTAGATTGACCGAAAGAAGGGTGACTCTCCGCGTAAGGACTTGGGCGAGTGTATTCCCCAGCGCAGGCGCCCTGGACACTGTGGATCCCAAGTCGCTGTCAGGAGGAGCCTACCGGAGCCAGGGATCGGAGAGGTGAACTGAACAGCTGAAGTAGGCAGAGTGAAGGTCAGCTGCAAGTAGGGGCGACTCCCCTGTTGGGAAGCAGTGGGGCCGCCAGGTAAAAAAGGCACCAGGCTTCTTGTTTTTTTTTTTTTTTTTTTTTTTTAAAGAATGCGTCCTGCTGTATTTTAACCTCGTTGTTTTTAAGAAGACTTTTTTCTATTGTTTTTAACCTCTGTTTCACTTCTGATTTTATGGATTATTTATTGGAACTTTGGACACTGCACTTTAATTTGAACACTTTGTTTTGTTGATTGATTTAATAAAAGCACTTTGCACTTTTTACCATCCCCATGCTTTGTTGTGCCTCACTGCTAAGCTCATCAGTAACATTACCAATGGTGTAGGGTTCAAGGGCTCCCCGACAGCAGATGGGTGCATACAGCAAACCTGCATCGTCACAACGTGATTTTGTGTTTTTTCACGTAAATTTGAATTGATTGTTGAAAAGTATGAAGGTGGCATGCGTATCCGGGATATGGCTGTTGCATACTGTTTGCCGAGAACGACGTTATCTATGATTGTGAAAAACAAAGACGTTATTAAAAAGTAAAGTGAGGTTAAATTTTCATTTATTTCATCTAATTGCTTTTGTATTTATGTATTTTAGTATTAAGTAATGTTTAAATTATTTTATACAACCCCATCAATGTATAATATGCCAATAACAATAGGATTTTTTTCATGGGAACGGATTAATCATTTTCCAATTATTTATTATGGGAAAAATTAGTTTGGTATACGTCCTGTTTAGTATAAGTCCAAGGATCTGGAACGGATTAAGAACATATGCTGAGGTACCACTGTATTTTAACTTTTACAAAGCAGAAAGAGAGAGTTTGAGAGAAAGTCTTCTTGCAAGTGTCCATTTGTGCAACTGAGCTGAACTCAATTCAAAAGTGACAGTGAACAGCAACTGAATCAAGAGAACTGTCAATGGAAAGGCAATCACTCTCCCCTTCTATTTTCACAAACATGAAACATTTGGCAAGTTATTTTCCCATGGGAATTAAAAGCTGCACATTCTTATTTGTTCAAAATACTATTAATCCTGCTGTCCTTTCAACTTTCTCAGAAAACACTGCACTCCTGTTCAGCTTGACAAGACTTTCAGGCTTTGGCCTATCACCTGAACTCTTTCATCTGAAAAGGTTAAAGTATTTCCCATACAGTAGCTATGACTCCAGAGGAGGCCTCAGGTTTGTAGTTCTTCCTTTGCTTAGAAGACATCACTGTAGACTACCATTTCTGAAGTTTTATTGATTGTCTCTGGCTTCAGAAGTGATTTTGGAGAGGACCTATAACTTACTCAAAGCTGGGGTTTAAAATGCTAGTGATGAGATTAATGAAATTGGTGCTAAGGGATGAGTTGGAGAATTATTCACCTAGATGTCTAATAATATTTTTGCGGAGTGTCATCAAGTAGGGAAGTCCCATTGCTAATTACCTGGGGGATATTTAAGTCTAGTTGAGTTTGCTTTATTTTGCTGGTTAGTAACAATTTGCTCTGTTATTTCTGTGCTTTATTGTTTTAGCTGAATGTCTTACTATGTGTTCAAAGTTAAAAGATTTTCTTAAACATTAGAGCAGGAGAAGTGACACAGGATAGAAGCCAATCAAAATAAGCCAATCAGAATAAGTGTAGACTGAGATCCCGGTCTGCCATCTAAGAAGCCCAATGCTCAGATAATGAAAGCAGCTAAAGAAATAAAATTACATCATAGAATATCAACATTTTCAAAGAATGAGGGAGCTTAGCAAGTCACAGAGGATCATTTAGATACTGAACAATCTACTTCAACATTTACACAAACAGCCACTTGCTGACAACAATGGGATTGTCGAACTCCAGAGGAACCATGAAATAGTCCACATCAGTGGCGCCATTCCAAAGCAGCACAACAGCATTTTATCCATTCACCATAACCTTATCAAATATGTGGTCAAAGAAATACTAAACAATTATTAAAATCAAAATCATCTGATTAAAAACCTAAAAAATGTACTTTTTGCTTCGTTTCGACCTGTTATTTTGATGGGTATTTTAATAGTTTTGTTAATATTTTGTGTTTTCCTATAATTAACTTTTACTGGTACCTTGTTGTTTAATTGCATTTGATTTCCCAAGATATTCTTATTCCAGAATGAAGTGTTCTGTTTGAGGTACTCCTTGTTAAAGAAAAACATAAAATGTTTGTTGGACATGGCCCAGTTCAACAGTTTTACAGCATTTTGGGCACTGGTTTGCTTCAAACCACAAAATGCTCAGGTTTAAGAGAAAATATCAGTAGAATAAATTCACATTTATTTTAAGCCGGTCTTCCCAACAACCCCAACCCTTTTTGTTTAAATAAAATCCAAATTTCATTAAAACAAACATCTTCCTTTTTCAGAAAGAAAAGCATGCATTTGATACAAATTACATAGTTACATATAACAAATGAGGTTATTTTTATGCTTGTTTAGAAATAATTATGTCCTATTATGTTCTTTCTCATATGCCACTAGGTTAATTTATTACAGAGACAACCTGAAAGTATTACAAGCTAAACCCATATTTTATATTTAGCAACTTTCATTTTTTCCTAATGGTAATTAAATCTCAATTTTATTGTTCCATAATATATGTATAACATTATTAATACCTGGACAAGGTAGTACAAAAAATAAAAAACACAATTATATTTTCCTAGTAACAATCCTCTGCGATGTCCTGACATTCCAACAGGGTTGGCTCTTGATTTGTTGTCAGAATTACATTTGACTTCACTGTGGTATAATTTTGTTCAGGAATGGGATGGATGGATGCATAACAGCATCACAAAAGATACAGAATGTGAAGTGTTATCTTTTGAACCACAAACCACATACTTTCACAAGAAACACAAATGCATTTCTATACATAAAGTGTTTTCACAAAGACAAAATGGTGCAGTTTACTTGAAAATTGATATGAAGATCTGCCTCACCAAATATGAAAACACATGCCACCAGAGTGCAGTAAATGTGACTCACTGACCGGTTTGATCGTATTCAAAAAGGTGACAGTTGAAAAATTTGGACAACATTGGCTACAAGAATCCTTTTGCAGCTTTTGGAATGATCTGTTAGACTTAGAAGAACTAGACCATTAAACTGTGTCACCCTTCATGGGCCAAGGCCTTGCAAAGCCAAGACTCCAACTGTACTATTTTTGTAGAGCTAATGGGGTACTGTTCTGTCACATTGAGTTATGTTTTATCATCTATTTGGTGACGGTGCAGGCAACGGTAACAGCTAGTAACACACTATCAAAACAGAGGGCTTTATGGTGTGAGCTACATTCTACTTTGTTAGCTAGACACTACTGTTTCTTGATAGGGTACAGTTTTGACAACATAGTAATGCATCTTATTGATCCTGGTGCATTGAGAGGCTTGGCTGTTGCCACTTTTTAACAGAACAAGGCACATGCCTTGAAATTGTTTCTACTTAAGAATTTACAGTATGTTGAGCATTCTGGGGTGCACGATACAGTTACCTTTAAACCCTCCAGAGACCCCTGCCAAAGCTGATTCTGACTACATTGAAGAAAGTAACACAAGACACCATTCTGCAGCTGTTTGACTCCACGCCATGCTGAAAAGCTGTTTGTAAAGCAAATGTGGGGGTTTCCTTAACACTCAAAACTCCCACATGTAGCCTCACTCTTATTTCTTATTCACACATTGTCTTTCCATTCATGTATGATATATGCTTGGACCAGTCAGTTAAGGTACAATGAGTGTTCAGTTCGTTAGGGTGAAAACTCAACATGTTGCAAGCTTACCAAAGAGATACAAGCATGCTATACATGCCTTCACTATCATCCCTTCCTCAGAGCCACTTTGACTGCTCTGTTTGCACATAACTGAGGTGCTCAGAAACATTTTGTTTAGTTGTCTCTTCTACATTGTAATATACTTAGCACCCCATAAGGAAGGGTGTTTTGCATGGGTTCTGTACCAGGTGAAGTGGGATCTATCATGGTTCTGCAAGAAGAAGAAAAAAAGCATCCTATACTTCTTGTGTTATGAAGGATGTGGAAATCTCGTTCATTCTCGGCATACTATAATTTCCCATAAAGGTTTAGTGATATTGGTCCAGCCATGGGAGGTGTTTGAGATCATTATGATGATGATGCAAGTCAACTTATTTACCAATGTGTGTAAGGTAGATCATCAGCCTGGAATAGATAAATATTATGGGAGGAGAATGTTTCCTCTATAGAGTGTACTGTATGTGTTTCTATAAAATGGCCTCATATACCTTGGCTATTATATGACCATGATGAGCAATCATCTCACCTAATGAATCCAATGAGATGGCTACTCATGCATTATATCTTGCTGAAAGCAACATTTATCTTTCCCCAGGTATAAACTCCTCAGGATGTAGGAAAGATTGTGAAAGTTGAGTTGACAAACCATATTATCTTTTTTACCATTACTTGGAGGCTCAGGTTTTTTGCTTCATATACTGGGTCATGTGTCTGTGTGTTGGCTTTGGACTCAAATGTTTTTTAAATTATGCCTCTGCTATAAATTCCTGCTTTGTGATGTTCATGATGTGCAGATTAAAAAAAACGGACATATTCAGTTCTGAGGTAAATTGTGAGGCTGTATGTTGGTGACATTTAGTAACTATATTTTGTAGAGTTTATTTGTTTTTGTTAGTGGGCTTTCATTTGTTATCACTGTTTTTCGTTGGCAATGTGACTTACCCATGTTTGCTACGTACTGTGACCTATGCTCCAACAATTTGGCCTTTTTGGAACTTGATTAGATGTCTAAAATTGATGTAAAAACTTACAAATCAAAGTGAAAATTGTCAGACCTCTATTGTAGCTGATACATACTGCTGAATGGCAATCACCCTAATATGACTTGACCTCGGAAGTAGTATTCATTAACTGTGATCTAGTTGCTTCAAAGTTAAACTCCTTTTTCATGTGGTATTTCCATTAATGTGTCCACCACCTGTGCAAATTCTAGTTAGACCTCAAAAGCAGCATTTTTAATGTCAAGAAATAGGCAGTTGGTAAAAATTGAAACTTATAAACTGTGAATGAAACAGATTCAGAAAATGCATTGGTGGATGGATGGATGGATGGATGGATGTATTGTTATGTAGCAAAATGACACTGCTTAAAATTCAATTTAAATTTAGTGAAGGATTGTAGCCACAGTATCAGCAAATATCTTTTATCTTCCATGTTACACTCCAATTGAACCAATATTGTAAGCAAAATGTATTTTTATGTATAGTGGAACCTTTCATTGTAATCACTGTAAATTGTCATTTTATAAAACACTTTTCATTAAACTTCTGTTTTCTTTTTAAAATATTCAAAGGTATTGGTAAAATAGATTGAGCAGAATTCTTTCATCTTAACAGTTAATTACATTCTCGAGGACACCAGTGGAATTTAAGGCGAAGTACATTTAAAACTGAAGCCAGGAAGTGGTTGTGTACACAGAGAGTTGTAGGAGTCTAGAAAAAACAACCGAGACACGTAGTTGAAGCAGAAACCTTTTAAACCTTTAAGCCCTATCTGGATATGATATTGCGAAACAGAATGGCTTGATTGACTAAATTGTATCTCATTTGAAAAATGTTTATGTTTTTATAAAACATTCTGTTAGCCTTCTTAATGTCTTCTGAACACTGTCTGGGTGTTGATAGTGGCGAGTTCACTGGCACTCCAAGGTTCTTCTCATAAGGTGTACTTTCAAATTCCTGGCCTTCCATTGTGTATTCAAATCTAAACCTTTTGTCTTCCTACAATTACATTAAAGTTCATCTGCCACAAGTCTGCCCATGCTTGTATTCTGTTTAAGTTCGTCTTAAGTTGTTGTTCCAGTTCTGACAGCTTAACAGCTGAACTAGATTTCCTGCCAGCAGATTCGCTAACACATTTACACACTTTCAAACATACTATCAAACAAAATAATAAACCAATACATTGATTGTCCACATGTAAAGTTACAAAACATTAAAAATATAGGCTGTATAGCTGAAGCAGCAGAAAGTAGATTTAAGAAGGGCATTCCTTACAATTTTTTCAAAAATGCTTGTAATTGGTAAAGCTGGTTCAACTTTGAGTACTTCTAGTGTTTGTGTATACAGTCATGTGACTCTTATTAGTAGTGTTTAGTTTTAGATGCCATTTGGAGCACAGGGGTGGCACGGTGGCGCAGTGGTAGTGCTGCTGCCTCGCAGTAAGGGGACTTGGGTTTGCTTTTGGGTCCTCCCTGCGTGGAGTTTGCATATTCTCCCCGTGTTGGCGTGGGTTTGCTCCGGTTTCCTCCCACAGTCCAAAGACTTGCAGGTTAGGTGCATTGGCAATCCTAAATTGTCCCTAGTGTGTGCTTGGTGTGTGGGTGTGTGTGTGTGCCCTCCGGTGGGCTGGCGCCCTGCCCAAGATTTGTTCCTGCCTTGAACCCTGTGCTGGCTAGGACTGGCTCCAGCAGACCCCCGTGACCCTGGGTTAGGATATAGCGGATTGGAAAACGACTGATTTGGAGCACAGTAACTATTGAAAGTTTTCCTGCCTTATATTTTACTCAAGCAGTCAGTAGTCATGCAAGCTTTTTTAATCACTGCCGGCCAACTCCTCTAGGTTGTTTCTTCATTCATCAGTATAGAAATAAAGAGAAGGAGGCCATCTACTATGATTCAAACAGAACTATGCCTTTTCCTCAACTTTCTACAAATCTCCATATAGCAAAGCAGTCAGTCGAAGAGCACAGAATGTGTCCTACCATGCACACCAAGAGGCTGACTCCCAGAGTGTCAAATGAGACATGTACAGGCCCTAAAGCCTCCTTTACTTGATAAAATCTAACATATTTGGTCCCTTGAAAGCTGAAGTCTGCAGGCTTTGTCCTTCTTCATGTGCTCTGAGTAAAAGTACAGAAAGCATCGGCGCACATCAAAGCAGGTAGATGGCATTTAGTGTGTCTCTGCTTCAAAGCTGTTTTTGCTTTTGTAGTTGTGCTCTGAGTGCAATTAATGTGTACTCCTAAGAAGTTTTTAACTGCACTAGAATAATTCTGTCAGCATTCTCTTAGTTTTTAAATAGTCATATTGGAAATTTATACTTTGTCTGGCTGCACTTTTTTTTCAAATCAGGAAAAATTAGCACAGTGGAGAGAGCACTTCACCTTTGAGTGCTTGTCCCATTATTTTATTTTTCAGTGCATTTTTCAAGTAATCTTTTTAAAGTGTGTTTATTATTACTAATGCACAAGTTCTTAATGTGTCTTTAGAAGCATTGTGCCTGCAGAAATATTGGCTTTCTAGTTTTTATGTTTTTGTTCTGTACCAGTAATCCAATCCACAGTTGTGGGAGCCACAGCCTACTCTGGCAGCAACGGATTTAAGGTGTTGCAGGACCAGCTCACATACACACCGACACTGTCATTCATACACAGAATAACCAGTGTGTCTTTGGGAATATGGATGGAAAGCTGGAATATCTTGTAGGAAACCCACATAGACACATTGGGCAAAAGAGCAAGTCATTTTAATTACTTCTGCTATCCTGTACAGTTTTCTCCATCATTTTTCAAAGACTATTTAGTAATTGTAGACATTTGTAGATTTAGGGCTAGTTTTTTTTTTTTATCCAAAAATCATAAGGCTACTCAAAATTCACTCAAACTGTCAACTGCTGCGACAGAGCTGAGGTGTGTTTCTTATATGCATCATCTGATACTGCGTGTAGTGCATCCTGTTCTGTTTACCATCTGCATTGAGGTGTAAGTACTTTATGATAATGGAAGAAAAACTGATTGATAAATATGTATGCTTTTTCTAAGTGAGTTATTCATTTTTTTCCAATAAATTTTTTATGATTATTAAGAATTGTCTTTGTTTTTTAATTGTCTGGGATACTCTTACTGTTACTTTGGGCTCTGTTTATGGTTGTCAGGCTGTTACTATGCAAGGATAGCTGGGAGTGCATGAAGTGTGACATCAGCAGACGTCCATTAAAGCTGAATGTAATATGTACAGTATGGTGTTGCTTAACAACATGTAAATGCCAGTTACTTCCTTGGTGTGGAAGGTTAGTTGTGGGAATCACTTCTGTAATTTATGATGAAACATCCTAATCAGTCATTCTGGGACTGTGTGTTTAAACAGGTGAGGTCACACTTCTTAATTCATCAGATCAGCTCATAATCCATATTCATGATGAGAATGCCATATAAGCAGCTAACTTTTAAAAATTAAATTACCTGAACTCAGGTGGCTGTTTCTAAATCTTGTCGGAGCAGTGAGGATCATTACTGGGAGAGCTCAATTTAGAGCTATATTGTTATGTTAAAAATAAATAATGGGGAAAAATCAGCTACATATTTTTTTCTGTTTATTAAAGTCTATAGATATTTTCCTTCTAGTTCCTTAAAACATGATGAATTGGATGGGGGGGTGGGGGATTCATGAGTTGTTAAGTATGCCAAATGGCACAAATGAATGCATGAATCTCTGTAAAAAATATGTAATGCTGAAACAGACATCTTTCACAGATGGAACAAATGTCAATATGGCACATAATCAAAGGCTTTGCATGGGCTTCATGATTGCTTCTCTCAGAAAACCAAGAATGTTAAGGAAAAAAAGAAATACAATTACTACCATTAGTTTTCATTTTATATGAGGTCAGAACAAAGTAAACTAAATTAATAAAGGAATATACCCAAGCCTACAGTTGGACCTCATATTATTGCCTTATGTGGACTGATTCAAAGTTCTCCAGGACTTTGTCAAAATAAATAATGATGATAAAATATCCTTGTAAGTTTAGAATTTCATTCTGTAAAATGATGCTTAGATAGATAAATGGTCAAGTTGCTATTAGAGAGATAGGGTGGAATGACACCATAGAATAGGTCCAGTAGGTTGACAGGCTAACACCCTTACACTTCCTTACTGTGGCTCTAAAGTGTAGCACGACTCTCCAATTGCCAGTTTGAGGCCATACTATACATAATTTTCCATCTGATGGATGAATGCCTGTGGATGCATCTAACACGCATGTACAGTAATAAATTGTTAATAAAGAAAATATATAAGATTAGTCAAAGTGCCTAAGGTTGCCTAAATATAAATAGAGAATAAACTGAAAATGGCTAAAAGGAACCCATGATGAGACAAAAGGATGTACTCTTAGACAAAACTGTAATCTTGCAAGAGAGATTAGGAGCATGCGCTGATACAGTGTGGTGCCGCACCCACCACATGACAAAGTACCACAGGATCCCAGATTAGGACCTGCCTGCAAAACAATGAAATTATTATCCAGATTAATTGAGATGACTTGGTTTTATACACTCATGGCTTTGACCGATACTTGAAACTTTGTGCCTGCTGATTACGATATACTTGCCTCAGCCCCAGTGCACTCCTGCTACCTGACTGGAATTGTCGTCCCCGCATCTGTGCTTTTTGAGTTGGCTTCCTCCCATTATAACCCTTCTTCCCGATATGACATAGAACCTTTGGTTTAAGTTGGACCAATGGCAGTACACATACAAAACCTATGAAAGTCGGTTTAGCTATGCTTGTGTGATTAGCGAACAAATATACAGATATCCACATAGCTTATGATTTCATTTATATAAATAAAGACTAAGAGATATACAGTAAATAGGTCAATAGCTATGAGACATACTAAACAGGTAACATCATGTGTAAAGCACTGCAGCAAGACTATGTACACAAAACAATGTGAACATATGTATCTTTCACTGGCAGGTTGTTAATATTATATCTTGTAAACTTCTTCTTCCTTACATGTAAACACCTTAAGTGTAAAAAATAACCCTAGACATCTTTAAAACTTGTTACATTATTAAACATCCTGCCACAATCTGAAATCTTCTAATGAAGAATTTTTTGGTGTAATGGCAGTCTTTGATTGGCTGAACATTAAGTACTGGCTCACAGGTTATGGACCCCCCCTACCTCTTTATATTCATCATGCTTCATCGGTTGCTGCTTTAAAAAGTAACTTAGACATTATTTTAAACATGCTTTTACATGTTGATTGCATTCTTTGTAACAGATCATGCTTTATCCATTCATCCATTTTCTAAAGTTCCTTATTCAGAGCAGGAAGATGGAGCCTTTCCAAGCACAAGTTTTTGGGCACAAGGTTGGAACAATCCTTGGACAGGGCACCAGCCCATCTAAGGGTGAACGCACACACACAAATTAGGGGACCATTAAGCATCGCCAATCCAACTAACCTGCATGTTTTTGGATTGTGGGAGGAAATCAGAGCATCCAGAGGAAACCCATATGAACACAACAAGAACACAGGGAACATCCAGGACTTAAACCCTGGTCTGCTTGTTGGGGTGCAAGGCAGCAGTGCTATGGCTGCTCCCCCCTGCTACCCACTAATCTTGTTTTTACTGTAAGTCTCTTTTTTAGTTATTTATGCACACACTACTATTCAGTGCAATTAAAAGTACTTAATTTATAAAATATAGTATTAATATGATAGCTATCAAAGTCACTGTATAAGATACTGTAAATGAGACTGTTAACAACAATGAAGTTTTGCTCTGCTTTTCACCTTTTCAAATAGAGATAAATCTGTAGATATGACACACTATATGAAAATAATAGAGGAAAAGGTTACTATATTAAATAAAGAGTAAATAGAGACAGAACAATAGAGAATAAACTAAAGAGAGGCAGATGAATACATATAAATACACTATATAAAATAAAGGCAGATGGAATAATAAGTATGATATTCTATATTAAATAACAACTGAGTTAGATTAACAGATATTAAAGCCAAGACTAACAGAGATGCATATTAAGGACAAATACTGTATAACAGCATTTAACATTTTAAAACTGACTCAGTCCAATTCATAGTCTGAGGGGCACTATATAAAATAGACAAAGTATGTACTGGAAATAGATATTAAAGATTTTACATAAACTAGATATGAAAGGCACCATATTAGGCAGACACAGATAGATAGTCATGAAAGACAGCAAATCAGACAAATAGACTGGCTGCCACCCAAGAGGTTACTTATTATGGTACTAAATCTTTCTGTGAGCTTCCTGTCACCAGTGTGATGCCAAGCTAAGCACATTTTTCCACAAGATGGATACTGTGGATGTACCTAACAACCATTTAATAGATAAATAGTAAGGAAAGGCAAGATATAACCTAAAAGACATTCATGGATTTATACTTATGAAAGTCATTACATAAAATAAAGACTTGGAAAACAGTAGCAAAATACCTTATATAAAACGGGCATTGATAGACAACTGTCTTTTCCCACTTTAAACTCAGCCTTGCACCCTTGTCAAAGCCATATATTTTGCCTATGACAGGTGCTGCCAGTTTTTGCAAAATAAAAGTACCTTGGGAAAAGTTTTTCTTAGGAGGTGATGTGATTTCCAGCTCTCTGGTTTTGTTAAAGTTTTTTTGTTCTGCTTTTCCTCATTTTGCAGTTTGCGCCATTCCTATTATAGAGTTCCTTTGAATAGTAAGAATAATATGTAGAAGACAGTAGAGTGTTCCCAGAACTTTAGTTGCTTCCTTAATAAGCACAGCATCAACAATTAAAACATAAGAGAATAAAGATTTGAAGGTGCCAGCTGTGAAATTTGGAGCAGGCTACAGAAACTGTATGGTTTCATCTGACAAATGTTTAAGTGCAAATTTAAACAGATGGATATCGTAACACACAAACAAAACTGAAAATATTTGTTTAAAAGATGATGTGTATAGCCAGCAGCCCTATAAAGCTGAGGTGTGGATACATAATCTTTCTCCTTGTGTGCATTTCTTCATTTCCTCTTGGAGCCAGGATACATTCATAAATTATTCCTGATTTCTGTCGATAGGCACACTTATAATTTTTGGCTTTGATTAGTATAACTTTTTCTTAGGAACATTTTCATGCACTATATGGAAATGAGAACTCTGACAGTATAACAGGAAAAATTGAACAGCACTGGGACGTCTGCAATCTCATTTCAACATCTATGCCTTTAGATGCAGAGATAAATAGATAGAGCTTGTGTCCGATGGATGAAACGTATGAAAATTATCATTTTAGATCTCAGCTGAGCCCTTGAAGCACAGCATGCCATGTAACCTTGCTGCGCCCACGTCTTTGGGACGAGATGTAAAACTGAAGCAAGTGTGTCTTGATGCATCACTAACATCCTCATAGGCCTGCCTTCATATGTTTGTGGACAAGATTACTTTTGCCTTTCTTGAGATGAAATTTACTTTAACAATTATAATACTATGATAAGAAGTGTGCAGTGGAATGTCATGCAGATATCAGTTAATGCCCAATACATAACCACAATTGATGTCTGAATTAGCATTAAGTGATAACACTAAAGAATTAAAAATAAATTAAAATTTAAAGTATTTTACTTTGATTTGGAAAAAATGACCTTAGTTATGTTTGTGCCAAACACAATTTAAAACAATTTCTTTTCACAGGTTGCAAGTTCGGTCTTTACTTGACATAAACACTCACTAAGCAGATTATTATGCACACAGTACTAATACTGGATAGGGACTCCATTTGCTCTCAAAACAGCCTCAATTCATTTTGGCATGTACTCCACAAAATGGTGGAAACATACCTTGGAGATTCTGCTCCAGGTTGACATGATTGCATTATTCAGCTTCTTCAGATTTGTTACCAGCACATTCATGCTTTGACTCTCCTGTTCTACCACATTGCAAAGGTGTTCTGCTGGATTCAGATATGGTGACTGGAAAAGCCACTGAAGAAAACTGAACTCACGTTGTGGTCTTGAAACCAGTCTGAGACAACTTGCTTTTTGACATGGTACATTATCATCATGCTGGAAGTAGTCATTAGAAGACAGGTAAATGGTGGCCATGAAAAAATGCACGTGGTCAGGAAAAATGTTCAAATAGGTCATGGCATTAAAGTGATAATGTATTGGTATTTATGGGCCTAACTTGTGCCTAAAAAATATTCTCTACACCATTACATCACCACGAACAGCCTGGACTGTTGACACAAGGAAAGCTAGGTGCTTATATTCATGCTCTTCTGCCCCAACCATCAGTGTACCTCAGCAGAAATTGGGATTCATTAAATGGGGCAAGTTTTTTTTTTTTCTGTCTTCAACTTTCCAGTATTTATGAGCCTATGCACACTGCAGCCTTAGCTTTCTGTTCTTGGCTAACAAGAGTGGAACCCAACATGGTCCTCTGCTGTCGCATCCCAACCGCCTCAAGCTTAGAGATGTTGTGCATTCTGAGATTGGTTATCTGGGTTACTGTAGCCTTCCTTTCAGCTCAAACCAATCTAGCCATTCTCCTCTGACCCCTCTCATCATTGAGGAATTTCTGTCTACAGATCTACTGCTTACTGGATTTGTTTTTGGCAATAATCTGTGTAAACCGTAAAGAGTGTTGTACATGAAATTCCCAGGAGACCAACAGTTCCAGAAATAATCAAACCAGCCCAACTGGCATGAACAATCATTGTCAAAATCACTGATATCACATTTTTCACCATTCTGGTGTTTCGTGTGGACATTAACTGAAGCTTCTGATCTGCAAGATTGTATGTATTATACTGCTGCCACGTGATTGGCTGATTAGATTGTTGCATGGATAAGCAGGTATACAGGCAATCCTAATAATTTTCTCAATAAATGTATACAGGGGCTGTTTGTCTACTTACTAATTTCACTTAGCTTTAGAGACACAATACAGGAATCTACCAATGTTCCAAAAATGTTACTTCAGACAGCACACCTTTGCCCACAGTCAAGCACTTTCCAAACCTAGTTTTACCATTACAGAGTAAATGAGAGCTGGGGCACAAGAACATCAGGTGCAAGGTAGAATTCTGACCAAGAAAGGAAATGACACCAGTCTGTCACAAGGCACATTCACTCACACAGAGCCAGTTAGAGTTGCCAGTGAACCTAACCTGCATGACTTGAGATTCTTATTAAAATGTGCTCTGCTAGTAACTATAAGGGCTCATTTATACTTCACGCTCAGAACGCGTACGCGCCCGCATCATGGCTGCCACGCGTCCCCAGCGTTCATTTCATGCGTCCTCTGAGCAGGTCCTCAGAAATTAACGCGACGCGTGCGCGAGTTGCAGTACCAGCAAAAAGTCGGGGGGCGCAATGTGCTAAAAGTCGGAATGTGACGTCAGAGTCTCTGTTTACTATCTACATGTGACAGAAAGCCTCTATGCAGATCCTACGGGGATCGATGTGCGTGCTTCGCTGTTTGGTGAATGGTTTGATGTGGTGAAGCACAATGCTGACATACAGATGCATTCGTGGTGATTTTATATTCAAGCGTCGCATATTCCCGATTGTAATGACACGATGCATTTTAAAAGTCTCACATAACATCTTTGTGCCGTCTTTTTTTTTTTTTTTTTTTTATACTGTTCTTCTTCAACTTGCTGGTCCTTTCTGTCTCCAAACAAGGGCTGAATTCCTCCTCCACAAAATACAGAAATATCATAGTGCTTACATGCCGATTCTCATTCTCCCAATAAGGAAAGAAGATTTGTGCTGATAGAGGACAGAAATACCCTAACCTGTGTTTAAGCTGACTATACAAGCCTCCAGTTGTCTTTGGCTATCTAATCCAATGCTTGGCTAGCAATTCTAACTGCTGAACCCCTGTGTGCCACAGTTAACATGCACATGTGAATAAAACTCATAACAGTATTGTCCAGATATAGTGACATAAAGAAAAATGTAGTATTACAACCACACAGAAAAATTAAATGTATGATATTTTCAACTCTGTGCACATTTAGAATCTTTAGATTTTTACTTGATATCACTTTCATGATTAAATGCATTAAAGTGTGTATGTTACATTTTACATATAATTTTGTTTAAATAATGAATACTGTTAATAATTACACACATGGGGGGAATAATTACACACATGAGGGTGACACGGCGGCGGAGCGATAGCACTGCTGTCTCACAGGGAGTTATGTTGCTGGTATATCCTGCTTGTATTCCACACTATGCTCCGGTTTCCTTCCAAAGATATGCAGATTTGGGGATTTGGTGCCGCTAAAATGACGCTAGTGTATGCGAGTGCTTGTATTCACCTTGCGATGAGCGGAGACCTTGTCCAGGGATTGTTTCTCAGTCGTGCCCAATGCTTGCTGGAATGGACACATCCCTGGATTTATGGATTTAATCAATAAACATCCTTTTCAGAGATATTGCGGTAAGGTGTTATCGGAATTCAATAGGTGTTTTAGGCAATTCACAACACAGAGAAGCCGAACATGTTCTCACCGTGATAATATCTCGCACTGCCACCTGGTGGATTCCTCCAGATTTACGTAAAGTACGCGCGCAAGTATGAACACTACAACGCTTGCGTAGCAGGAGTGTCCTCTGCAGCATGCGTCGCGTCGCGTGAAGTATAACTTCGGCCTAAGTCCCCTATCCCCTCCACCACATCCATGTTTTTTTTTTTCTTTCCCGCTTAGTCAAAATTGCCAGCTGTGTATAGCCTGAGCCTGGCATCACTGAGTGAAACTAACTACACCCAGATGGAATGTGAGTCAACTGCATGTCACAAGAAAAAACATACATTCACTCTTATATTTCTGTTTTTAATGTTTAGCCAAAGAAAAACCTGCAGGCACTGGGAGAATGTGCAGACTCCACATAGTGTGTGACACAATTTGATCTGAATCTGGAGGTGTGAGACTGCAGCAGAACCCACTGTGCTGCCTTGACACCCAGCCAGTCATGCAGATATCACTGGAAAAAAGTATAGATTAAGAGTACAATTACACAATGTGCAAGCCATCGCAGATAATGGAGAAGGAAGGCATAAAGAATTGGACAAAATTAAGCTTTGTGTCAGGATGTGACCCCTCATGGCACACTATTTGTAGTGCTCATGCACAGTGCTCAGCCACTACAGAAATATGTGACTCCACACCTTCTAGAAGAATCCCAGTTTGCTTTTCTGCTTATTTTGACTCACCCCACAATGACAGCAAAACCTTTCTCCAGCACTTAGTTCAGGAGCCTTGAAGAGCCAACTGAGTTGAAACATCTCTGCTTTTAAAGACAAATAGATTAATGTGTGTGTGAATGACACAAGGACTTTTAAAGTACAGAAAAATGTTCTAATAACTTTCAGACTATACCCCAAGGTCGCATGTAAGGCAAGGCAATTTATAAAACAACTTCTGTTTTTCTGTTTAGAAGGTTTTTTTTTATTATTTCATTTACGAACAAACTTTTTTATACAGAAGACATTTATTATTGTTTCATAATAAAATGAAAAAATGAGTCACCAGTCGTAATAAAAAATGGCAAAGAATTTTAACTTTTTTCCATTTAACCATATTTTAAATCAGTCCAGTTCAGGGTCAAAGGGACCGAAGCCATTCCAGGCAGCATTTACGTTAAAGTAAGATTGGACCTTAGACTGGATGCCAGGTCATCGTAGGATGCACACAACCACTGGCATTTATTCTCTTGTTAATAGACAGTTTAGCATCTTTGGGATTTGAGCAGAAATCTGGAGTACTTTGAAGAGACCAATGCAAAATTGGGTAGAAGATGCTAGCTCTAAACAAACAGTGCCAGTGCCACCTTCTAAATCTTTGTGGTTCAGTTTGTTTCTGCAAGCTCTTCTTTTGCTGTCTTGCCTTCTAGATTATGATGCTAACTAGTACTGCTCATTATTGCAGGTGTTCAGTGCCTGTAAAAAGAATTCTCCCCCTTGGAAGTTTTTGCACTTTATTTTTATACATCAGTGAATCACAGTGGATTTAATTTGTTTTTTTATCAACAGTAAAAGACTCTTAAATATCAAAGTGAAAACATATCTGTGCATAGTGATGTAAATTAATCACTAATATAAAATGCAAGATAACTGATTGCATGAACATTCACCCCATTTAGTGAGATACACCTAAATCATCATTGATAAAGTCAATTGGTTTTAGAAGTCACACAATAAGTTCAATTGAGATAATCTAGCTGTAGTCAAGGTGTTTCAGTTTATTTTTGCATAAATGCACCTTATCTGCAAGGTCCAATTTGTGTTGAGTCAGTGTCATGGCCTAACCTTGTCAAAGAAGACAAAAAGAATGCTTCATGCAATTCTGTTAAAAGCTAATTGAAAAGCTGAAATCAGAGGATGGAGACAAAAAATATCCAAGTCACTGAATAGCCATTGGAGTCCAGTTAAATCAGACATTAAGAAATGGAAAGAGTCACAGCTGCAAATCTCGCTATAGCAGGCTGTCCACAAAAAATGAGTGATTGTGCAAAAAGAAGACCAGTGAGAGAGACCACCAAGAGACCTATGAGAGCTCAGAAGGAGTTACACGCTGCAGTGACTGAGATTGGAGAAACTGTACAGAAACAGCTGTTGCCAGGGTTGCAGCTTTATAGGAGAGAGGCAAAAAGAAAGTCAATGTTTAAAAAATGAACCTATCTTGGCTAGAATTTATTGAGAGGCAAATGGGAGACTTTGCAGTCAGATGGAAGAAAGGACTAATCTCTGATTAGACCAAATATTGATAATTTGGCCATCATGCTAAAACTTAACACTGCACAAACACTCAATATACAAAAAAACGCAGCATTTTCACCATGAAGCATAGTGACGACAGTGTCAAGCTTTATCTGTACTTCTCTGCAGAAGGCCCTAGAAGGTTTATGACCAGAGAGAGTAAATAATCCATCAAAATACAGGGAAATCCTCTAACAAAACCTGAAGCAGTCAGCAAAAAATCTTCGCTTTAGGAGAATTGTGTTTTCCAACAAGACAACGACTCCACTCATAAAGCCAAAGCTACAGAGGAATGGCTTGAAAGCAACAATCTTAATGTCCCAGAGTGGTAGAGTCAGAGTCCAGATCACAGTCCAACGGGAAATATGTTGGTGGACTTGAAAAAAGCTGTTAACTCACAATCCCCATGAAATCTGACTGAGCTTCAGCAGTTTAGCAAAGAAGTGGAGAGGAATGTGTTTAAATCAATAAGTGTCAAAAAAGCCAAATTAAATCCATTATGATTCCTTTTAATATAATAATAAAATGTGAAAACTTCTAAGGGAGTCAATATTTTTAAAGGCACTATAGATTGCCGTACTTCTTGTGATGTCATATGTGATACAGCCACAGATGTATAGATAAATAAATAGATGGTCTTCTTTTTAGTGCCATTTTTATGTTATGATCTGGATGTGGAGGAAAGTTTATTCTAACTATTGGTGTTGTTTTCTCTTTCATTAATCATTTTTATGGATTATTATAGTAAACACACCGTAGTAAAGAGTTAAAGATTAAAATGTCATAAAATGACATAATTCAACTTTGAAAGATATTTAATTAGGGCAGCACTGTGGCGCAGTGGGTAACGCTTCTGCCTTGCAGTTAGGAGACCTGGGTTCGCTTCCTGGGTCCTCCCTGCGTGGAGTTTGCTTGTTCTCCCCGTGTCTGTGTGGGTTTCATCCCACAGTCCAAAGAAATGCAGATTAGGTGTATTGGCGATTCTAAATTGTCCATGGTGTGTGTGTGTGCTGGCGTCCTGCCTGGGGCTTGTTTCCTGCCTTGTTTCCTGTGTTGGCTGGGATTGGCTCCGGCAGGCCCCCCGTGACCCTGTAGTTAGGATATAGTGGGTTGGATAATGGATGGATGGATGGAAGATATTTAATTATGCTATACAGCTTTGTCAGGTTCATTGTAAACATAGTTGTTACAAATCACATATCATATCTATAAACCTGGATTTTTTAGTGGTCTTTCTGCCTGGAAAATGATGATGTACAAGAAAAATGCAGCTGCCATAGTCCTGACTCCAGCCAAACACAATGCCCCTGAACAGTCTGGACTAAACTGTCCTTCTGCCGGATATCAGATCAGCTACTGTCTTTTTAAAGCAGTAAATCCCTACACCACAGAACACCTGTCACTTGTCACTCGGTATCAGTCTTCAAAATGTTCAGATACAAATCATGTCACCATTAAAGGGAGACCTGCTTATGCTACTCTTCAGTGGACATCCCATTTACCAGTGGATCACTTCCTTAATGTCTGGCCAGTAGAGGGCCATCACCTGTGCACTGACTTGTTTAGGTGGCCCTGTAAATATTGGGTCATCACATCTCTAGCCTTAAGGTTTCAATTTTTCACCTTCAAAGCGATTTTGTGCTGTGGATTGTTTCAATTTTCTTGTTCCTGCAGACCGAGGGAGCAGTAGAAACAATTAAAAAAGAGCTGGACTGTATTCAAGACTGAGGGACTTACAATGTGTGTAATTGCAAATCAGATTACAAGATGAGTGACACTAACTTACAGTATGCAACCTCTCAAAACATACAAGTTTACATTGATGCATATTTGTTTTGCACAGAATGCACAATAATGCACAGAAGTGTTTCACCAATTCATGCTCAGACTGTACAATGCACTAGTGAAACTACTTCTTGAGTACGGCGTGTAGTTCTGGTCTCCAAAAAACAGACGGAGCTACAATAGAGGCTATTCAGAGATAAGCAAGCAAATCCATTCATGGACTCAAGATTATGTCTTACTCGGATAAGCACAGCAAATTAGTCCTCTTTAGTGTTGCGTAGAGAAGGCCTCATGTAAATATCACCTAGGTCTTCAGAATCCTGAAAAGCATCAAATAATAAAATTCAGTTCCATTCTTTCAGTTAAATTATAGATTGGTTACTTGTATAATGACTATTGGAATCAAAATGGTGCTTTCTGAGTGAAATTTGGCCGGTCACTAAAGACTGAATCAGTGTTTTGATTCAGTGTGTTTTACAATTTTTATTTACCTTGTTTCTTGTTAATACTTGCATTTTTATTTTCTTTTAGAGGTTTCAAACCACACAGAATTAAAATTTGATGTTCAGTTTTAGAATTTACATGAGTTCAGGTTGTTAAAAATAATTTATATCTTGTACAGACGCCATTTTGTTTCTCATGGCCACTACTTAAGCAGTGCCTTAGCTTTGACATGGAAATTCAACCCGAAATGCACAGCTTGTGACATCACCATTAGTATGATGTAAAAGGTCAGCATTATTCATCTGCTGGTCATCTGAATATTCAGATTATCCCCAAATAGTTTTAGCAATTTTCTTTAATTATCAGTTTTCCTGGTTAATAAATTTATTGCTTTAGATTTCTGACTCTGGTTATTGATTAGGATTTTGAGGAAGTAGACTCTTGGTTGTTACTTTTGTATGTTCATTTGACTAGGCCTTTTCTACTGGCCTCATTCAAAGGAATACAGTATATCTGCCCATTTCCCTCATGGCAGTAAAGCTGTCATAAAATCAAGAATGAAAAGTTATTGGAGGGTCATAATTGGAAATATGATCATTTGAGAAAGCCAATATGTGAATCGAGGCTCAGAATCGGAAAATCCCTAGAGAAAACATTTTTAATCAGAACGTCAAAAGGAAAATGCACTGGCAAAAGGTTTTTGAGAAATTCACAAACATGGACAGTACTTTACACATGCTGCTCCATAAATGCTTTACTGGATTACATTATTCCTAAATTCCACCTTTCTTTTGCCTGTATCATTTTAGATTAACTGTTCCTATATTTATTTTAGATTTTGACTGTTCATTTTGTATTTACTGTGTACCATATCATGAATTACTAATGTTGACACAGATTTACATGTTTTTTCTTATTTTTTAGGCTCTTCCTATGTTTTATTTCCCTGTTGTTTATTATGTACTTGTATGATCTTGTATCATACTTGGTGGTTTGAATTGTACTCTTCTGTGATTTGAACCTCACCTTATGATTTTGTACTCTATGATACAAACTATAAAACAATCACAAATCTCTCTATTATAAAAAAAAATCTTGGGACGAGACTTTTTTTACTGCGACAAGATGTGATCTTTTGAAGAGAGACACTTTCACGTCCCGCGAGACGGTCAAGTCACATCATCCTTACAACCTTTGGAAGAAAGTCCCGTGAGACGGTGACTTTTGCAAGTCACGCCCTACTTGCAACCATTTTCAAACAAGACCACAGTCATCTAACCTCTCAATTGTTGCAGTGCTTTTGGCAAACACACTTCCTGTGCTCTCAGCTCTTAAAAGTTTTATATGTTGTTTTAAATGTTTGAAGCACCGCTCAAAATGCAGATCACGTGGCACAGCAGCAGCAGCAATCCAGCAGCTGATCGAGCAAAGAGGAGGTAAAAAAAAAAGCTGTATTTATTTCCCATTATATCACCGTTTAAGAGGGGTTTCAGAGCAGCGACCACGTCTCCTTGGGGTGTGTTCGGCCACACTCTTCACGACGGCATGTAGCGCTGGAGGGGTGGAAGGGGTTGGCGAGTGAAGCGAGCAGGGGGCAAGTATCTCAAAAATAGTATCTCAAAATAAAGGGGTGGATAGTCTACCAAGCTCCCAGTATCTAATGGACTGCTTCCATAAACAAGATAAATGAATAAAACATTTTAAAAATGTTTCTCTATCTTAGGGTGTACTCACACTAAGCACATTTGTTCCATACCGTGCCCAAGCACGATTGAACCCCCCCACACTCCCCTACTGTTTTGGGTCTGGGCACGCTTTCCTCATGACCATGCAAGTTTGTGTAAAGCCAAAAAAGATCCAAACACGATGTGACAACATGCATGTCAAAATGATTTTACTTGTTTTGTGTTTGTTTTGGAGTTGTGTAGGGCAGAATAACACTCCTCTTACAGATGTATTGAGCAGTGCAGTGGAGTGTTTTGCGGTAAATTGTGCTTCATGTCCAAGAAGATTTTTACTATGACAAATGATGTTAAGGGAGGAATTTACAGCTTTTCTTGCCAACTACATTTCTCATTCATGTGTAAGGAGAAAATAAAAACCTGTTTTTAACTCAAAATATTTTTTCCAACCTGCTATATCCTAACACAGGGTCACGGAAGTTTGCTGGAGCCAATCCCAGTCAGCACAGGGTGCAAGGCAGGAACAAATCCCGAGCAGGGTGCCAGCCCAGCACAGGGCACACACACACACACTCACACACCCACACACGAAGCACACACTAGGGACAATTTAGGATCGCCAATGCACCTGCATGTCTTGAGACTATGGGAGGAAACCCACGCAGACACGGGGAGAACATGCAGACTCCACGCAGGGAGGACCTGGGAAGCGAACCCAGGTCTCCTAACTATGAGGCAGCAGCACTATTGAATGAAATGAGAATTGCACTTGTCACATCATTGAAGTCATGTCTGTTTTCCATGCTTGGGCATGTTTAAAAATCACACTGTTCCTGAATACTACTGAACCATGCTTAGGCCCACCTTTTCCAAGGGTATGGTACGGTTAGCCCAGCACGGAGCGATCACACTAGTCAAGACTAGACTTTGTGGGGTTACATGAGGACAAATGTGCCCCGACACAGAACGAATTGCCAGTGTGAGTACACCCTTACAGTTTGGTAATGGGTTTTCAGTAATTAAGAATGTTTTTGCAGTTTATTCATAGGTTATTCCCCCAACTCTCTAATTAATGTGGATTTGATAGCAGACAAAAAACTCAGCTTGTTCTGTGCCCCAGCTAATTAAAATTAGTCTTTCACAAACTATATAAAATCGAACTTAATGGACTGATCCGCTTTGAAAAAATCACACTGTTAGTTCAATGCAAACAACAAAGAGCCACCAGTACATCAAATTCCTTAACTTTATTCCCTTAAATTTACAGGTGCAAGCAACAGAAAATGTTAGAAATTATTTAATTTACTCGACTAACAAAACACTTTTGTTACAATATGGTTTTGATGTTAAAGGTGAGGGGCAACAAGAGCTCACAGTTTATCCAAATTTTGAATCATTCAAACAGAAGAGTGATGTTGAATTTCTAATATAAAGATCCATCATCCATTTTTCTGAAACTACTGAGTTTATAATTTTATGGTCAAAAGTATGGAACAGCTCTGGACAGAATTACACATTGACTTTGTAAGTCATTTTGGCTTTAAATGAGATGTTTCAGATGCCTAACCCTGCAATCCATGATGCTTCAGTGTAGATGTCTGTAAATTAAATAAAATGACTTAGGCTTGGTTGTCTGTCTGTCTCAACCTTCTTCTCCCTTTGAACATGGAAAGGAATGTTGTATTTAGTTAGTTTTTGACACTGAAAAGAAGGTAACTGAGCATTGTTTACTATAAAGTGACTAAAAATTCTGAATTCATTTTTGCTGGCACCTGACTCCAGCTGGGTTTTGGAGAAGTCATTAGTCTAGAGGTTTACAACATTTTTCCAGTCTGTGCTGTAAATGTTTAAATGATGCATTCAGTATTGAAAACAAGTATTACAGTATAAGTGCAGTTGCACATGTTTTCATGTTAACCAGATCTTGTTTAGTATTGTGATTTACAGTAGTTGAAGATGAAAGTACAGTTTTATATGTAATCATGCAGAAATTCAGGTAATTCCTAAGGGATCACAAGCTTCCAATTTGTAGATATGAACATTTAATTTCTCTTAACTTTGCAAGTTGTTCTCTTGAGGAAGCTGAGGTGAACTTAAAGGGCTAAGAATTTATTCTTTAATCCATACATGTTATGAATCTGTTTAGAGCAATTAGAATTGTGACAGCCAGAGTCTGTCTTGGCAGCAGCCAAATCTGTGAGGCATATTCATTTATTGTGGGCCAGTGTAGAGTGTAAAATATCCTAACCCAAACAACTTTGGCATAAGATATTGATGTGGAATTCAAGTATTATACGATTGGTAATACTTATTATGTGTATGCTAAAGTGTTAATAGTATTATAGTTGATAGTTTCTAATCAGAATTACTAGTTAAAAGTTATTATTCCTTTAAACTTTTTTTCTTTGGGTGATAACTGGTCTAAACAATATTAAAGAGGAAGTGCTTACAAGAAACTTAGTGCTACAAGGCAAACAAGCAAAAGGTTGAGCACCTATAAAGAATTAAAATGTTTTTTCTGTGCTTTCTACAATTGTGTATGCCTGTTGAATCATTGAATTCTGGTATTTTTGCAAGCAGCATAACTATTGACTGACTGAATGACACTGGACAGAAAACAGAGCTAGAGGTGCAGCTTACAGTGAAAAAAGGGAAGATGGAAAAACAAACACCAGGAGACCCATACTGTGAGTCCCACCCAGGACTTAAACCCTGGTCAGAACTGTCTGTGACCGCTGCCAAACAACCAGGTTATATGGAGTGAAGGTCACATTCATTTGCTTTGCTTTGCTCTAATGAGGGAATAAAAAGTTTGAGCCTGCTTTGTTGCTTGCCTTGTTGCCCTATATTGCCATCAATCATCAAAAGGAAAGGGTATGCGTCTAATCAGAGTCTTAGCAGAAGTTCACCCTGGATGAAGTCGCACCGTAGTCCCAGGAGCAAGTGCAATGTGAGTCTGAGCTATTTCTCTATCCCAGGCAGGTAAGTGTAGTGATAAGAAGGCAGGACTTGAAGTGGAGGACATATGTGTAGGTCTACTTAACAAAAAATGAACAGATCTTTGTCTTTAGATACGGTCACCCCAAAGCCCTTCCATGATAAAACAGATGTGAAAATCAACCATCTGGTAAACTGTTGTTGGTCACGCACTAAGTGAAACCATTAAGTGCTGATTTTTAAAAATTGTTTTTCAAGCAATCCCCTACTTTACAACTACAATCTGGTCTCTTTTTTGATTAGCAAGTATATGCAATTTTCAGCTGTAAAAACAACAGAAAGAAACATGCACTTTTTAAAATGTAGTTTGTTATGTAAGTGTTTTGATTTTTTTTTTATTAAACTGATAAACACTGGAACTTCAATAGCAATTTGCTTCACTCTAATTCACTTCATGGTAGCCTTTTTGATAACAAGATGAAGCTTCACTCGAGATGGGAGGCTTTTAAGAGATAGATTGCAATAGGACAATGACAGTACGCATTACTAAAGAAAATCTAAAAAGCTTTTTAAGTCATTAAAAAATGTTCTTGCAAACATTTCATCCCAAAAAATCAGTTTCATTTTATAACTTTATACTTACTGTATGAATCACCTTGAAGTCTCTACATTACCAGAACCACTATTCATTTTTATTCATAATGTATTCATATATGTATTTTACTGGTACAATATATAAAAGACTTAAGTTTGCCATATCTTTAGATTTTCTATATTAAAATTGTTTTTGACTATTCACTGAAGTTGGCCCATTCCAGAATATTTTACCCACAGTTCAAGACGGTTTGACGAACTCATCTCTGCAGTATTATCTTAGGGATTGGCCATTGTCCCACTGATTTGAAAGTTTTACCTGCTGTTGATTGTGGACATGCTTCATGGTCTCAGATATCTGCATATTATAGTAAAGTGACAAGTATAAAAGGCTTGAATTAGAGAAATACTATGTACAGTGAAACCTCGGGTCACGACCGTAATTTGTTCCAAACTTTGGTCATGACCCAAAGTAATTTCCCCAATAGGATTGTATGTAAATACAATTAATCTGTTATGGACCGTACGAGCTGTATGTAAATATATATTTTTTTAAGATTTTTAAGCATAAAAATAGTTAATTATACCATAGAATGCACAGTGTAATAGTAAACTAAATGTAAAAACATTGAATAACACTGAGAAAACCTTGAACAAAGAAAACTAACATTGCAAGAGTTCACGCTATAGCCTTACGAACCGCTCTCTGTAAACACTTTTTTTAATGAGTTTTAAGCACTGGGAAAAAATGAACATTTGAAAAATCTGTAATTTACACAAAAATTAACTATAAACAACCAAGAAAACTAACCTTGCATGAGTCGAGTTCTGGCATGAAGGAAGTGAGGAGGAACTGGGTGGAGAGGAGGTTACAGTTTTGAGGTAAAGTCTGTGATGATGCGGGTTCACTTCATGCTCCCATCTCACTTCCTGGAGCCCTTAAACCCGTCACCGTCGGTAATGTTACCGATGAGCATAACAGTGAGGCAATGGAGCAATCGGATGGTGCAAATAGTGCCAAGTGCTTTTATTAAAATCAACAAAACAACAATCGAAAACAAAATCCAAATTAAATAAAGTGCAGTGCTTTCAGAATCCTTCAATAAATAAATGATCCCATAAAAACAGAAGTGAAGTGGGGGTTAAAATCCAATAGAAAAAAGTCTTCATTAAATACAACAAGATGAAAACAATGCTTGAAGCAGTCTCTTTAAAAACAAGCCTGGTGCATTCTTTAACTGCCTTCTCGCGCACGCTCTCTCTCGCTCGCTGCACAGGGAATGCACAGGGAGAGACTGAACACGTGCGGAAATCATCGGCGCATACGAACCGAAAGGGAAACTGGCTTGTTCGTCATCCGAGTGAGTGTGTGGTCGTGAACAGTTGCAAAAGTTTGGCGAACTTTCTGGTCGTAACCCGATTTGTACGTGGTCTGAGACGTTCGTGACCCGAGGTTCCACTCTATTTGGTTTAGCTTATCAGGATGTCAAAGAGATTCTGTGTTTGGTCAGAAGTGTAAAATCTTTTCATTGGAAGTTAATTCAGTATGTTTACCTTCTTTTACGGTGCATTCAAATGAAGTTGTGACTGTTCTGCTCATTTTCCTGTTCGGTGGTGAATCCCAAAGCAGTAACAGCACAAACAGTATTCAACATAAAATATAACTTTTTATCTGACAGATTTTACATTAATTTCACTGCTCTCAGCTCCTCCATGTAAATTAAGCCTATCACTAACAGGTCGGCAAACAACTTGTAAATATCACGGTTAGCAGCTAACCCTCAGTACAAATGAAATTTGAAACTTTAATGGAGTTGACTAATACTTGGATTTATTAATGCTGCAAGTTTTCTTTCTGATCTTGTCATTTTTACATAGGAATGATTGGAATATCCCTTCATTCTGATTAAATAGTATGACAGACTTTGTTGAAAAATAACAATATGCAAAGTACTGTATATAGATGATAACTAGAGAGAAAATACTAATATAGGAGCAATTGATTGACTAGTGCATTCTCATATCATTACTGGCTGGGTCTTTCCCACTCTTGGATGTTCATCCTTACCATTCAGTTGAATATCCAAGCATAAGGGAGTGCAAAGTCCTTGGACCACTGCAATGAGAAGTAACAAGCTAAGAAGCTAATTACAGGGTTTGAAGGACCATTGATCTTCAGCAACTGAGACGTACAAAAGTCAATGTATCATCATGAAATGTAATGTTAAGTTATCCCATGAAGTACAAATGATAAAAGAATTAAGTGAGAATTTAGTTAAACATTTAAGCCAAGAAAATGACCCATGACACTGGCAAAACCTAAAAAAAAGTAAGTGTTAAAAATGGTTGCCTAAGCAAAACAGTAAAGAGGCTGTTAAGGCTGAAAAAGAGAGACAATATCAAAAATCAGACTCAAGTAAACCAGATTAATAAAAGAAACCTTGGCAGTGCCATCAGACTCTTTAGATAGAAATGCTAACTAGATCAAACAGGCTGTAGTAATTTTGGTGAGCTTACCATTGCCTGAAAGTGATATATAAAATGAGGGTCAACAGACATGGCCAAGCTGAAAACATGGCAATAAAGTGACCTTACATCAAAAACAGCAATTAAATTATCTGTCTGAGAAGTAATGTAGTTTTCTGAAAAAATCATATTACCAATAGCATCTTAACAAGGTGGAATGTTCAGTTAGTCTATTGAAATTTCGCATGCCTGAAAAGGTGTAGGAACAAAGGAGGTTCAAAGAACAAATCTGAGACAAGGTGGGCGCCATAGCTCATTGTGCATTTTAAGTTTTGCTCAAGCAATAAGCTCTTAAGTGTATTTACTTTGGCCTGGTGGATTAAGCTAACATAGACATTACTGACTACCAGGGTTATTTGTAAACAGAAGCATGATAAAAGAAGCAAACATAGATAAATCGAAACTGTGGTGGTTCAAAACTGACACCATCTTGACGGTGTGTGGGATTTTTAAGTTATTTGGGTGAAGGAGGCAGGGCTGAAGTCAGACTCTGTGGTGAGGTCACTGCTTATCTACTGGGCTGTGGTATTTCTGTCTGCAAACAGAAAATAAATTGGGTGAGGGGGCCCTTCCCCTGTGTGTCTTTTAAACAGTCCCCATTAAAGACTCAATCATCGACCAAGGGAACACACCATTCCAAAAATAAATTAAATGTTGAGGTGTCAACCAGGTCACTGCTTTTAATATCTGCCATAGCAAGTCAAAATAAACAGGCGCACAGTGTGGCAAACAACAACAGAAAGGACAATAAAAAGGCTGTAAAGCCTCAGAAACAGGGAAGGGTTGCTCTGTATAGTGGTCAGGTTACGCAGGAACTCCATCCAGCTGTCTGCTCTTTCCTAAATGCGATTCCTCTTCCCAGAAGAGGCGTGGTCAGTAGCCCTCATTGGCATCTTCTCAGAGCTGTGGGTAGAAAAGAGATAATGCTGTCAGAGACAGTGCCCCCTCGTGTCCCGGATTGGTAGAGCTTAACTTCAACAAGCGCAGAAGGTGACCCAATGATGCGCAAGCGTGACAACACACTATAATTACACAAGGGCAGAGTTCTTAACAGAGTGTACAACTTTTGAAATACTTTATTGAATCTAAAATTCTATGGCAACTCTCCCTGATTGCCAGCTCTGTAGGATGGCAGTCAGCAATATCCTAAACAGAATATGAGACTGTCTCTTTGTCTGTCTTGTAAAATCCAACAGCACAACACCACACCACAATGGTACGAGATTCCTTTTTATTTTTATTTACCTATTCTGTTCTATTTCCATGAACAGATAATCTAAAAATAATATAATGATGCAATAATTGGCCTCATGGTTGTCACTAAACTTTAAGACAGTTTGTTTTAAACTTAAGCTCAAAATAGTAAATCTGAGTTGAGTAAGTGGTGTTCCCATTAATCAGTGTTTCATAGAATAAGCCACTAGCTGCTGAAATGTATCACACATGCTGCATGTAGAATTCATGACTTCATATTACCAGGTGTTGTGCTGAATTGATCCAACTCTCTGACTAGAACTCAATTAAAAAAATATATTGAGAATTTATACAAAATGCAATAGAAAACGTCCTCCCGTGAGGCACACTGTGAAGGGTTTTGTGAATCTAAAACAAGCCGAGTGTAAAATAAGTGTAAGTGCTGCACAATCTGTTTGACTGATGCCAGTTGCAGAGCTTTGGTAATAAAACAGCAGCAACTGTGGCTCATGAGCCACTTTCTGACAGATGATGCATTATTTTGAAAGAAGATGCCAAGCTGTGGGAAATGCCTGGATCAGCATAGAGCTGGTAGGTTTTATAATGCTTCTTTGGCACCTCATTAGAAATTACACAAGTTGCCTCAGTGGAACATTTTCTCCTTGTTGTCCTTCTGTGCATAGACATAAAAAGTAGCTCTTTCACAATAAGTCTATTTACAACAAAATGTTTTTTTTTTTTATATAATTTTAAATAATGTAGAAAATCTGGGTGGAATAATGATAGCTTTGCTTTATGATTTATTTTTAATTTTGACCATGTTTAAATTTACACTTATTAAGCTGATGCTTTTATCTAAGCCAACTTACAAATCAAAAATGCTTCATTCGGTTCTTTCAGTATTTCTAGGTCTTTACTGTCCACCTTTATTGGGGATGGGGCCTGTCGTGTGTTTGGTGCTGCTTGGATAGACTGTAGCAACCTCCAGCCTGTTACAGATTCAATTGGGCCAGATTTTCAAACCAAGAAATTTAGCTGGGGCAGACATTTTTAGCGGCCAGTAAGCAGCAGGTAATAACACATTTTAAACCAACACAAATAAATGTATTGAAAAGCAAGTAATGTGTATTTATTGTTTCCATTTAAATTTGGTTACATCTGATACAGGAAAATCAAAAAGTGCATAAAAGAACAATAAAAAAGCTGTAACTGAACAGAATCTCAGGTAGTAGCAATACTTTTTTTCCACTTTTGAAATAAAAAAATAAACATGTTGTCATATCTGACCTAGGCACATCTCAAAGTGCATAAACACAAAATAGTGCAGAGTATTAGCAATAACATTTTTCCTCTTTTAATTTAAAATAAATACTTTGGTCATATAATAATAATGATTTTTTAATTTTACATGGAGTTTCTCTCACTACTTTTTATTGTGAGGCAGCAGTGATGCAATTGCGCCACTGCACATATATGACCCAAGCACATCACAAAATGCATTTAACAGAATAACAAAGAGTTGTCAGCAACAATGTTATCAGTGCACAAAACCATAACAAGTGACAACAGTAATTAACAGACATGAATACAGCATCTACGGCACACTGAGGGAACATAGGTTTGTTTTAAATCACCATATATGTGTTGATATTGTGACGTGTCTCACTACTGTATGAGCTGTAGGGGTTGGAGTCCTGAGGTAAAGCACTCTGTGAGTGTTTGAGGCACCTATTTGGAGAGAGCTGAGTGATAGGATCAGGGTGAGAGGGCAGCAAATGGTAGAGAAGCAGCTCCTTCAACAGGTTGGCACAGTATTATAGACTACCATCACCACTTGTAGACACACAATGCACTGCATTATGGATTCCCTAGTTGTCAGGCTGCAAAGAGCGTCTATGGTCTGTACTACTGTAGGAATTTCTGAAGGCATAAAAAATGGGTTTTTCTCTGCGTTTCTGACAAGACCATGGGCTGGTCTACTCAGAGGCTGTTTCTGGGCCTCATGAGGCATGCTGGCCGCAATTTGAATAGGCCAGCTGTAGTGTAGCTGAGTTTTTCCAAATTTACCAAAGTTCTGCAGCTTTTAGATGGTTCAAGCATCAGTGTGACACGTGTTCAAATAATTCCACAGACCAATAATCTTCATTTTTAAAGTATTAGTAAAGTTTCAAGGCAAAACAGTTCACACAAAAATAGAAAAAAATTATATTAAAGAAAAGAAAAATTCTGTTTAAGGCTTATATATCTTGTTTCACTCTTTAATTTTGGTCATATAGTTGTGCTTGCGGCACGTTCATCAGTTAAACACAGTTAGAAAACTGTATTTCCTCACTGAGTTAATTAACACTCTGTTCCACAGATATAGTCAAGAAAGATCTATCTCATGTTAACTTACAGGGGGTAAAAGGCCATACCATATTCTAGGTATCTATAAGAAACTGAAGTTTTATAGAAATTAAGCAAACATGTATATGAATTTAACATTAAGCATTAACTTTCTAAGATTGGCTCTTACAGATAGATTGGTAGAATTGGAGAAATAGAAGGTTAAGTAACCTGCTCAAGGTCAATGAGATCCAGAAAACTTTTACTTTACAGTCCAATGCTTTAGCTACAAGATCAATTTATTACTTCACCTTTTTTTCTCTGTTAACATCTAAAAACTGTTTCTTCTTTTCATCTATGATTACCAGTTGGCACTTTGATTGCAATTTTAAGTAAAAGACATACTAGTGTTTGATTCTTATTGTATCTCCTGACTTTTAATAATGTTTATTGCCTGTTGAGTCTTTGATGTATGTCTCTAATTTATTGCACTAAGATACAATATTTGTTCCTATTGCAGCAATTGTCCAAGTCATCATTTAACCACTGCTCTGCTACAAAAACAACAGTCATTGGTAAACACATTTACAGATCATATACAGATTTTTACACCCTAAGAGCCTCCACAATAGCAATGCCTTCAGCTGAAAAGACAGGTGTACTTTTTAAATAGGAATTCAAAATAAAACTTACAAAATTAGCTTAGGTCGAAACTGTGGGTCCGTCCTATCTTTCATTGCAGCCAAATCACTAAACAAAACCATGGAAATAAAATCATTTCACAAAATTCTGAAAGCAAAAAGACTGAAATAACTAATAAATATCAGTCTTCTGATATCCTCTTTCACTTATGTTCATTGTGCACTAATTGTACTCCCAACATGTACAGTACCTTCAAAAAGCATTCAGACCCCTTCGCTTTTTACACATTTTGTTATGTTGCTGCCTTACAGTATATGAAAATCATTTTTTCCTCATCAAGCAACACTCATTACCCTAGAATAACAAATTGCAAACACAATTTAACAACATTTTACAGATTTATTAAGCATAAAAGCTGAAATATGATATTGGCACAAGCATTTAGACCCTTTACTCAGTACTTTTTTTGATGCAGCTTTGAAATACGGCCTGGAGTCTTCTTGGGTATGATGTGAAAAACTTCACACACCTGGATTTGGAGACTTTCTGTCATTTTTCTCTGCAGATTATCTCAGGCTCTGTCTTGGATGAACACCATTGGTAGACCGCTGTTTTCAAGTCACTCTAGAGATGTTTGATTGGGTTCAAGTCCAGACTGTGGCTGGGCCACTCATGAACATTCACAAAGTTGAACCACACTCCTGTGTTGTCTTATGCTTTGTTCTTAGGGTCGTTGTCCTGTGGCAAGGTGAACATTTAGCCCAGACTGAGGTCTCAGGCACTGTACAGCAGATTTTCATTAAGGATATCTCTGTACTTCAGGTTTCCCTCAACCTTCACTAGTCTTTTAGTCCTTGCATATGAAAAAATAATCCTATAGCATGATGCTGCCACCACCATGCTTCACAGTTGGAATAATACTGCACAGGTATTGAGCAGTGCCTCGTTTTCTTCAGTCATGAGAACTGAGAACAAACTTCAAGTGGGTATTCATCTGCTGTCTGGCTACTCTGCCATAAAACCCAGATTAGTGGAGTTTTGCAGTGGTGGTTGACATAATCCTGTCTCTAACCTCTGCAAGGCAATTCCTTTGACCTCTTGGTTTGATTTTTGCTCTGACACATACTGTCAACTGTGGGACCTTCTACAGACAGGAGTGTGTCTTTTCTAATCATTTGTACTGACCGACCGCAGTTGTACTCCATACAAGCTGTAGAAACATTTCAATGATGATCAATAGAATGGGTTGTACTTGAGCCAAGTTTCAAGTGTCTTAGCTAAGGGACTGAGTACATATATTAATGTGATATTTCATTTTCATATTTATTTAATACATTTGCAAAAATTCCTAAAATCCTGTTTTCACTTTGTCATTCTTGACTGTTAAGCATTGTTTGTTGAGCGAAAAGTAAATTTAATTGATTTTAGTATAAAGCTGCAACATAACAAATTGTGAAAAGTGTGAAGGGGTCTAAATATTTTTTAAAGGCACTGTTTGCTTAGAATTATTCCCCTGACTCTTGCTTTTGTCATCTCCTATCTTATCTTCTTTTTAGCACTTGAATACATTATTCTATAGCACTTATTTCATAATTCACATTTGTTGTAATTTCTTGTTTGGTTTCATCCCTTTGACAAAAAAGAGGAATACTGCCTGCTAAAGTTATCTTGAAGACAGTGATTTTTGCAATCGAGTTCCTTATCGAATAATACGATTTTTGTTTGTTGTTTACTAATTACTAATGTGCAGTAGAAGGTACCCTTTAAGTTTATCTTGGGTGGGCAAGATGAAAATTACTTTATTATATTAATTAAATAATGTTTTTATATTAATTTCATCTTTGTTGTAAATTCTATTTTTAATTTATTTTTAATTTAGTATTTGCACTTCATGTTGTCACACTGTGGACCCTGAGCTTTGCAATTTTGTCTATCTGTATACTTGTATATGATTGAGACGAAAATAAAGTTCGCTTTGACTTTTGACTTTGAAATACTTTGTAGGGTATTGGGAGAATCTGTGATTGGGTATATTTCATGCCAGTTGAGCTAAATGTTAAACATTTTACATGGTTTGTGATAGAGTATGTACAGAAGTCATTTAGAAAAACAATAACAGCTGTAGCTGATATGAAACACAAGAGAAAAAAGATGGCTTTCCAATCTTTTTAGCCTGAACATTTTAACAACCTTCACCATCTGAGGGCAAAGATTCATAGAGAATCTAAAGGAATGTTTACTGAGAATCAAATATGAGGCATTGGAATAGAGTGATGAGTACCTGTAGAAGATCTTGTCTGACATGATTAGGGCTACTGCTTTATATGTTTTCATGAAGACTCGATATCACACAAAAAGCCACTACAGCAGACTCAGTTGATTTTTCATGGGTGTAGTTTTTTTGGTCCAAGTTGAAACTTTTAGAGCAACATTTTTAAAATGTTAGTTTAATTTCCTCCTGTTTTTGGTAGTTTTCCTTCAGACTGCCATGGTGGCAGTTTTTAACTAGGCCTTCTTATCCCCAGCAATAGTCTCCAATTACCTCTTAGCGTTTTGATATTTTGATCTGGGTTCTCTTCACAGGACACTCTTATTACATGTCCAAACTACTTTATCTCACTTTTTTCTATCCACTCAATATCTATGAATCTGTGGATATGCTGATGAGATAAGATAACATTTTCAAAACCACTTAATCCAATTCATGGTCTGTGGACCCCACCATATACATATGTGCTCCAGGGTACAAAAAAACCTTGGACGTACATCATAGGATCCACTCACATACTCACACTCACACAGGGCCCTTTGAAATAAAAACTCAACCTAACCACTTCATCTTTATAGATTTGAGAGGAAAAGAATATCCTGAGAAAAAGCTACAGAGACTGTAGGAAAATGTGGGACTCCACATTGATTACAATTGGGTAGGGAATCCAAGCAGTAGCACTAACCACTGGTCCACTGTGGCACCCAATGAATTTTCTCATATTCTGACACATTCTGACAATCATATAAAACTTGTGTAATATTTTTATGAACCTAATATTTTTATACTCCCATTCAAAATCTTAAACGGGTGTTATAGTACTGTAGTTACCTTTCTGGGCAGCAAATTTTCCATGTAATTTTTAAGTATGTTCTGTATCATTTTCTTTATAATAATTTCTCATCCTCCTATGTTGATAGCTGGATGCCAATAAGAGGGTGAGCATCTGTTTGTGGGACATACTGATAAATTGTTTAAATGACCCTGATTGCCTAGTTAATTGTCACGTGCAAAAGGTGCATGGTAATCAGAGCTAATTAGAGTCAAATTGAGCTCAGGTGGGCAAACTATATTTTATAAGGAGTGATGAGAAACGCACAGAGGGCAGCAGATGGAAGTAGAATATGGGAAAAGAAGCTGAGAGAGACAAATTAGATATTCTCCAGAAAAAATGGATCTTCAGTGAGGAGAGGCCACAAGTGTAGAAATACTTCGGTATAGAAATAACCACACAATATTGTAGATTTCAGTCTTATGAAAAGCGTGCTATCTTTGTCTCCCTTTCACTATACTATACACGTATGCTTTGTAAAATAAACACAGGGACAATGGAAAAGGTCTGCCTAGCCCAAACTTATCAGGTCAGGACGTCTGTAACAAGAGGTTGTAAACCTGAGAAAGGACATCGGCATTGGCTTGGAGAACGCCTTGGGGGTCCACGACAGTAAACGTTTAAGGTTATAGGTACAAAAACCACCTTGTGACTCATGAGTTTGTCTCCTTGTGCACTGCCATCCACTGTAAAGCCACATGGTCGGCATTGAGGGTAAACTCACAGCCTAGGAGGTAGTACCTTAGTTGCATTACTGCCCATTTAATGGCCAAGGCTTCATGTTTCACTGTCACATACCTGGTTTCCCTGTCCAGCAGTATCCAACTCAGGAGCATGACGGGGTGTTCAACACGATCATTGCTTTGGTTTAGCACGGCTCCAAGGCCTGTGTCCTAAGCATCGGTGTAGAGAATTAAAGGAAGAGAAAAGTTAGGAGTGATCAATATAGGTGCTGAAGTTAGGGTCTTCTACACTTCACAAAATGCAGAATCAGCGTGCTTATCTCATGCCACTGAATTGGGAGCCATTTTCTTTGTCAGATTTATCAAGGGTGCCACTATCTGTGAATCTCTGAGGTACCGGTGGTAGTACCCTACTAACCCAAGAACGGCTTGGACCTGCCTCTTGGTTTTCGGACAGGGCCATTTTCAGATGGCTGACACCTTGGAACACTGTGGTCTCACCATACTTCTGCCCCCCAGGTAGCCTAAATATTTGGCCTAGTTTAATCAGAAGAAGCATTTCTTGGGATTAATCCAAAGACCAGTCTTACCAAGTGTATGGAGTACAGTTTGAACCTGCTATAGGTTTTTCTTCTGTGCATCGCAATAGATGATGATGTCATCCAGGTAGGTGACACTATAGGAATTGTGGGGTCATAGCACTTTATCCACTAGATGTTGGAACATTGGTGGAGCCCCATGTAATCCAAATGGAAGAACACAATATTGCCAGCGTCCACTAGGGGTAATAAATGCAGTTTTTGCCTTTGCGGATACAGTACATTAAAGGAACCTGCCAATATCGTTTCATCGTGTCAAGTATTTTACATTCCCTAGCTTCTAAAGGAGGTCTTCCATGTAGGGTATAGGATATGCGTCGAATTGAAATACTTCATTTAGTCAACAGAAGTTGTTGCAGAATCTCCAACTCCCGTCAGGCATAGGGATAAAGACAATAGGACTGAACCAGGGACTATAACTCTCCTCTATCAGACCTAGTTCCAGCATTCTCCTGATCTCAGATTACACTTTGGTTTATTTTGCTTTCGGGAGACGATAGGGGCATTCCCTGACTATCACCTTGTATTCAGTGATTATGTCATGCTCAGTCAGGGTGGACCGGAACTGGTCTTTTTCTTTCGCTTACTACCTCTGGGACTGACAGGATAACTACTTCAAGCTCCTGTTTTTGAGTGGACTTCAAATTAGGGCCAAAGTTAAGTGTCATTTTCTGATCGTGAAGAGAGTGGGGCTGAGCTGGGTAGGGGTCTAAATCCCTTTCCCTCCACGGCTTCAGCAAAATGACATGGTATACCTGCTAAAACACAACCAAATAGTTGCTGAGACATCTTTGCTCCTTCGTATGGGCCTTGCCAATGTGCCAGTAATTTAGAATGGGAGGTAGGAACCAGTACCATGACACAGTCTCCTGGTCTAAATTCCGAAAGCAGCATACCACGGTTATAGCACCAGGCATGCACTGCTTACACCTTATTCGTATTCTCTTTCAGAATTGTTTGAATCTTTGCAAATCTATTGCGTAATAGGGGATGATTCTCTCTAGTGCCTTATCAGCTCCCAAGTGGGCATCCAGGAGGTGTGTGTGTGTGCTTACTCACATACAGTTGTGCTTGAAAGTTTGTGAACCCTTTAGAATTTAAAACATCATCAGATTTTCACTCAAGTCCTAAATGTAGATAAGGAGAAACCAGTTAAACAATTGAGACAAAAATATTATACTTAGTCATTTATTTATTAAGGAAAATGATCGAATATTACATATCTGTGAGTGGTAAAGTATGTGAACCTTTGCTTTCAGTATCTGGTGTGACCCCCCTTTGCAGCAATAACTGCAACTAAATGTTTCCGGTAACTTTTGATCATTCCTGCACACCAGCTTTCCTGCACACTGGTCAATCCATTGGTGCCCTAATCTGTGGGAAGTTGGGAATGTTGTGTCCTGGTTCACCACAATAGTAGCTGTTGGGAACAGAATTGTGCTTGTCTTTAGGTTTGACTGTGGCATCCATATCAGGGTGGTGTGGCTCCAGAAGGGTAATATGTCCCATCCGGGTTTGGCGAGCAGACTGTTAAGCATGTTTGATTTGGTAAGCCATACAGTGATGCTCTAGGGTTTCTACCATGGCATCCATGTTCTTATATGCCTAGTGGTGGACAGCCTGGGCAAGATAGTTGGGCGGGGCATTTCATAACCCAGTTGTTCAACAACCTGCTTGGAGTTGTTTGCATCTGCCCTTAGCCAGCATCCTGCCTTGCTTCAGATGTCATATGCCTATGGGCGGAATGGTCACTCTGGGTCAAACCACAACTCTCTGCAAATCCTTGCCTGCTGGTTCATGGACACGCCATAGCACTTGAAGAATTCTGCCTTTAAATAGTCATAATTCGCAGAGGCCTTCTCTCCTAGGTCATAATAGGTCCACTGAGCCTCACCTTTGAGGAATAGTGCCAGTATGTTTGCCCACTTTGCTTGCTCCCTGTGGTGACAGATTACTGTGCTTTCAAAGAAGAAAATACATTTCATTATCATCATTCTCTTGCAAGGGAAAAAGTACCTGGGAAGGAGTCTGCGCCCGGTCCTGTTGGGTGGCAACTCGTGCTTGAGCTCTTGCCTATGATTTAACAAGCTATGTCCGGGTTTCTCCCAGCTGTACTTTTTAGTTCCGCAGCCATATTGGTGAGGACTGAATTCAGGTCTTGTTCTTCTGACATCTTAGAACAATCCCACCGATTATCCCACTGTAAAGTAAAAATAGGGACAACGAAAAAGGTTTGGGGATCCACCCCGCATACTGAAGAAAATGCAAATACAAATGAAGTCTTTACAGAGATGAACTCCAGACAGAACTGTCTAAAGTTACGTTATGGCTGATATATATGTATAACGACACGAAGAGGCATGTTTAGTGATGTAGACCGCAGGGTGGAATCCTAGGAACTGGAAGAGGAAATGATGTCAGGACTTGAGGAGCGGAAGAGGAAGTGACAATATTGGAAGGTGACTTCTGAGGACCGGAAGAGGGATTAGGCTGAGGTATCTTCTGTTGTTTTGCAGGGGTAAAGGAGAAAAGGTTAGAGGACAGTGCCATCCCTTGGTCCTGTGGGAAAATACAAGTATTTGAGCCCATAAACTGTCTCTCATGCGCACATGTGTGACAGCTTATGTACAGTATTTACTGTTTAAATGCATAGGATGAAAGTGACCAAGAAAGAATAATTTCAGGGTTGCCATATTGCAAAAAAAAAAACCACCATGTAGGATTAATAATGAAAATTAATAATTCTAACTGCACCATGGTACTTGACTACCCAGAATTTACTCCCAAATAGTGTCATGAGATGCCTAACACATCTACCCATATGTACTACTACTGCAAACTCTCTGCCAAATAGCCTCCCATATCTCCTTAATAAACTCTGGCTTCTCTTTCTACTGCCAGCTAAATTGTTGCCAACATCCATACTCTTGATTCCAAGGTGGCTGAAGTGATGCCCAGAAGGAGCTTTTAATCTTCCTTCCAGAATCACTCTCAGGTTACATCCCAAACTACTTCAAAAGTCATAAATCTACCTAAATATCTCCCAAGCAACTCCAACAACAACATTTATTTATATAGCACATTTTCCTACAAAAAAATGTAGCTCAAAGTGCTTTACAAAATAAAGAATAGAAAAATAAAAGACACAGTAAGAAAATAAAATAAGTCAACATTAATTAACATAGAATAAGAGTAAGGTCCAATGGCCAGAGTGGACAGAAAAAAAAAAAAAAAAAACTCCAGACGGCTGGAGAAAAAAAATAAAATCTGTAGGGATTCCAGACCATGAGACCGCCCAGTCCCCTCTGGGCAATCTACCTAACATAAATGAAACAGTCCTCTTTGTATTTAGGGTCACTCCAGGGGTCACCCCTAATCCTTAAGACTAATTTATAGTAAAAGTACCAAGCAACCCCACAAAGACATGTCTGTTGTAAAGTGTAGCAATAACTTGTGAATTAATAATTTTTTTGTTTTTGGATCAGAATAATATAAAGCCACCTCCTTGTTTGCAGAAATGTTATATGAAGTGAGAATCTTGTTTGAAGTACAGCCTTATTTACACTGTACAGTAAGTAAGTGTTCATTTTGGATTAAATGCAACTCACCGACCTGCTTATGCTAAAGACCTAGCATGTTGCTCCATCAGTTTTAACTATGTACTTGCAATGTTCAGTTTTGGTTAATTAATCACTTAATTTTCAAACTAAATAGAATTTGACAATTATATTCCATATTCATATTTACTATGAAGAAATAAGAAAGACAATTTATATTCTGACATGCAGCGGTCAAAGAATTGAAAAGTAATCACTTTACATGCAGAGCAGGCATGTTGTCCAGATGTGGATACTGTATGTATAAAGCATTAAAGATGACGACAGGATTAGCTTTTTTCTTAAGACTTAATAGCAGCTCTTTAAAAACTAGGTACTGAGCTGCTAGATTGCTTTTTAGCAGTTTCTTCAGATTCACATTCTTTTCTCACCCCACACCTTTGTATCTTGTGGATTTGTTGTATGATCCCAAGTGGACTTTAGAGAGCAAAACAATTTTATTATCTATCTGCACTTACAGGTAACACATACGGGTTGGTTAAACTTTACGCTACTGTGCTCCAGGTCTTCCTTAACTGACCCACTAACAAATTGCAGAAAATGAGATGTAGTAATATTTTGGGGCAAATCCATCTCCAAGAAAGAGAACCTTCTATTTTGGTGGAAATCTAATGCATGGTGCTTCCCAATTCTTATCATGCTATCCAATTCTTTCCTTTGCATTCCTGTTTCCTTTACACCATCAGAGTGCTAGTTCCTGCAGCAGGGAGTCATTGTATCCAAGCCTCAAGCAGGTTTAAGCCATGAATGTGTTGATGTCCTGCCTTTCCTTAATAAGGTCAGTGAGTTGTTCTAACAGTTAGTAAACAGTGTTATACAGCGATGGTCACAGAATACTTTTTTTCATACATATTGTAGTTTTTTAAAAACAAATGCATAATTTTTTAATATATCATTAAAGTTTTTCTGAATATTGTAAAATATATACTTTTTATAACATTTAATACATTAGCTCTTAAGTGTTGTGTATTATGTTTGTGTGCGTGTGTGTGTACATGTGTTTATGTGTTACATTGTGTTTATATTCTTAGAAAGCATTTTTCAGGTCTTCTGGTTTATGTTTTTGCAAGAATGTATTTTGCAGACCTTGAAGCCTTGTTTGTTTCATTTTTAATGAAGAATCTATACTAATAAAAGGCAAAGCCCTCACTGACTCACTCACTCACTCACTCACTCATTCACTCACTCACTCACTCACTCATTCACTCACTCACTCACTCACTCACTCATCACTAATTCTTCAACTTCCCGTGTGGGTAGAAGGCTGAAATTTGGCAGGCTCATTCCTTACAGCTTACTTACAAAAGTTGGGCAGGTTTCATTTCGAAATTCTACGCATAATGGTCATAACTAGAAGCTATTTTTCTCCATTTACTGTAATGGAGTTCAGCTCGAGGGGCGGAGTTTTGTATGACATCATCACGCCTCTCACGTAATCACGCATTACGTAGAAAGCCAGGAAGAGCTACAAAACGCGCTTTAGAAAACATGCATTATATAATTAAGAAGGCAGCGAAACAATTAGAAGTGAGCGAGTGACATATAAAACCATATTCAGCGGCTCACGTGAACTGACGCAGTACGCAGACAAAAAGCAACAGTTCCAAAGAGTGCTGAACAAAAACCGAATTACACTGCTACGCTCAAATAGATAAACCACACGCTGTGGCGCAATGGTAAAGCATTCGCCTGTAGCGCCCACGTCCGAGGTTCGATTCCCGAGAGGGGATGCACTAAGTATGTACGCGCACTTCTCGATTTATTTTAACCTCGCATCCCCTTAGTTTGAGACGTATGAAAACGCATGCGGTTAATGCAGAAAGACAGATCACCTATTCACCTATTGAAGCTTCATAAATAATGGATACTTTATTCGCGATCAATGATTGTTTTGGTAAAGCCATACTCAGTGTATTCATTAGATGAACGGTAAAAAAGTAAGAGCGAGGGGACGGTAACTTACTGAAGCACACAAGCAAAACCACAATAGCACGCGGGCTCGATATACTGTAGTGCGCGTCAACTAGATCTGACTTGCGCGATCACATTCCAAAAAATATTTCTTTTCAAGTTCTATTTAGTCCATATGAGTCAAACTCAAGGCCCACGGGCCACATCCGGCCCGGCGTGTAATTATATCCGGCCCGCGAGATCATTTTTAATACTGTATTATTGTTATTAATGGCCCGGGTAACACAATAAACTACAGATCCCATAATGCAGCGCTTCAGCTGCCTTGCCGAACACTTACCGCGTTAATCAAGTCTAGCTTATGATGCTGCAAGTTATTGCGAAGCTAGCCCACACGATGCCGAAGAGAAAAGTTGATTCTGAAAATAGAGCCTTTAAAAACCGATGGGAGGCTGAGTATATGTTTACTGACATTGCCGGTAAACCCGTGTGTCTCATTTGTGAAGCTAATGTGGCTGTAATTACAGAATTTAATCTTTACAACGACTGACAAACACAGAATGTAACTTGAACACAACACATCGTACAAATACGACCCTGATTGAAACAAATAATGATAATCGAATCCTTGATCACAGCAGCACTCACAAAACAATTACTGTATATTGACAATCATGTTACGTTATTTTTAAAATGTTCCCTTTTCTTTTTCATAGCTTCTTTAACACACTACGTCTCCGCTGCGAATATATATATATATATATACCCCGATCTACATACTCTCAAATAAATAAGCCACACACCGTGGCGCAATTGTAGAGGCTTCGCCTCTATCGCCTACATCCGAGGTTTGATTCCCGAGAGGGGATGTACTGAGTATGTACGTGTGCTTCTCGGTTCATTTTAACCTCGCATCTCCTTGGTTTGAGACGTATGAAAAAATATGCGGTTAACGCAGAATCATGTTACGTTATTTTTAAAATCTTTCCTATTCTTAGCACAGCTGAGAAGCTTCGATGCATGTACTCCATAACAAAAAATAACGCATTTAATCACACTTTCAGTTCCAAGCAAAGGGGAACTTTTGTCAATGCATGATTTCCTGGTACATCGATTACACTGATGCACACATCACAGCTACAAAAATGTTACACTCGGAATGAAGTGCGTTCCTACGACTGATCGGAGGAAAATTTAATTTCAAAAAAGTACCCGAGCAAAGCCTTGATAAAAGCATGGTTTTGTGCACAGTGAAAAGCAAGCAAAATTAGATGCATTACAGAAAGCGGACTTTGTGGCTGTTACTGGGGATCATTGGACTTCCGTGACCGTTAGTAATTCTAATTACATCTAATTACAAAATGATCACACTGTTTTAGCCTAATGTACAAAATAATTTTGGCTAAGGTTACTCAGAGTTTAAAGATTAAGTTGGTCAAATTACCTTTTATGTTTCTGACTTATTTTTTTAAGAAGAAAAACTGCACTTTATGTTGAAATTTTGGTTATTATTATTTAAAGACAATACCATTCTGAAAATGTACTTAAAGTACTTAAACTACCACTTTATTTTTAAGTCTGCCCAATTTTAACCAGGGATGATATTTTTGTTTCTGTTTTGAATTCAAATGCAGTTTAAAAGCATTTTTTTTT
>JANRMT010062817.1:41237319-41305000 GCA_026402145.1 Polypterus bichir lapradei | reverse complement strand
AGAGAGAGAGAGAGAGAGAGAGAGAGAGATGACAACAACACTCATATCAATGACAAAACAATTACATTAACAATCATGTTACGTTATTTTTAAAATATTTCCTTTTCTTTTTCATAACTTCTTTAACACACTACTTCTCCGCTGCGAAGCGCGGGTATTCTGCTAGTCTTAAATAAACGACAACTCCAAAATAATTGATTACCAGTGTAAGCACTAAAACCCATTTTGCAATTTCTGGATTGGCACAAAAAAGTTAAAACTGGGCAATAGCCCCATGTTACTCCTTGTTACATTCATAGAGACTCTGGTCGAAACTTTATCTATACTAATAAAAGGCAAAGCCCTCACTGACTGACTGACTGACTGACTGACTCAGTCACTCACTTACTCATCACTAATTCTCCAACTTCCCGTGTAGGTAGAAGGCTGAAATTTGGCAGGCTCATTCCTTACAGCTTACTTACAAATGTTAAGCAGGTTTCGTTTCGAAATTCTACGTGTAATGGTCATAACGGTCGACAACGTCCGCCGTTTTGAACTTTCTTATTTATGGCCCCATCTTCACGAAATTTGGTAGGCGACTTCCCTGCGCAAACTGAAACCGATGTACGTACTTATTTCGGTGGTATGATGCCACTCTATACTAATAAAAGGCAAAGCCCTCACTGACTGACTGACTGACTCACTCACTCACTCACTCACTCACTCACTCATCACTAATTCTCCAACTTCCCGTCTAGGTAGAAGGCTGAAATTTGGCAGGCTCATTACTTACAGCTTACTTACAAAAGTTAAGCCGGTTTCGTTTTGAAATTCTACATGTAACGGTCATAACGGTCGACAACGTCCGCCATTTTGTACTTTCTTATTTATGGCCCCATCTTCACGAAATTTGGTAGGCGACTTCCCTGTGCTAACCAAAACCGATGTACGTACTTATTTCGGTGGTATGATGTCACTGTTGGGCGCCATATTGAACTTTCTAACGTTACTAATTCTTCAACTTCCCGTGTAGGTAGAAGGCTGACCCCATCTTCACAAAATTTGGTAGGCGGCTTCCCTGCGCTAACCGAAACCGATGTACGTACTTATTTCGGTGGTATGACGCCACTGTCGGCCGCCATATTGAACTTTCCAATGTCACTAATTCTCCAACTTCCCGTGTAGGTAGAAGGCTGAAATTTGGCAGGCTCATTCCTTACAGCTTACTTACAAAAGTTAAGCAGGTTTCATTTTGAAATTCTACGCGTAACGGTCATAACGGTCGACAATGTCCGCCATGTTGAACTTTCTTATTTATTGCCCCATCTTCATGAAATTTGGTAGGCGGCTTCCCTGCGCTAACCGAAACCAATGTATGTACTTATTTCGATGGTATGACACCACTGTCAGCCGCCATATTGAACTTTCCAACGGTCTTTGTTACTTATGGGCCCATCTTCCAGAAATTTGGTACGCGGGTTCCCAAGGCTAACTGAATCCTACTTACATACATATACGTCCATAGCCTGCAGCTCGGTCACCATGTGAGGCGTCGTTGGGTCCCCCATCCCAACGCCTCCCACGTTGTTGGCTGCCTGCCTATATAGGGCCGTCCGTCACTCCAGTCTCTACATTCCCTTCCTTGCTTCGCCACGGGATTCTCATCTCCCTGCTGATAACTACAGCCTTTTTATTCAATCCACGGCTTCTCTGCTGTTTTATTGTTCGTTTATTACAATTATAGTTATTGTTTAGGTATTTTAGACTTACTTTACATCGTTCAGGTACCCATTTCCTTTATCATTCCAACCATACCCCTATTAACATGTCTATCGAGGTGATCACCATCGTTTAAAGAACTGTCACTTACCGAGTGGTTTCCATGCCCAGAGATGGCACCTGCCTTTTCCATTCTCTTTGTTACATATTGCACGGCCATATCAGGCTCACTCTTGATATCCGGAAGAACATTGTGTCTTATGTATTGAATGACTGGGAAAGGTTCAAGGTGTGGACTGATGACGGTACAGGAGATAATTATACTACACAGGAGCACTATAAGAGTGAAATGCTTAAGCCCTTCACCTATGGTTCTGCATGTGAGTTGATGGCTGCCGCTGAATTGTTCGGTTGTCGCTTTCAAGTGTACCAAAATGGCCAAATTTTTTACTCCTTTGGACAACTGCTAATGCCTCTTAAACATCTTAGATTCACAGGTGACGATTTCAGTAGTGGACACTTTGATGTTTATGAATGTTTAAACTCTCAAAAGCTGGATGTGAAGTTATCGATGAAACCGGTTGTATGCTTACAACGCTTGACAGATGCCGAATGTCACTTCAACACAAGTCCTGCAAATACTGTCGTAATTGAAGCAAACCATGAAACTCAAACCGATTGTGACAGCAGCAATCCAAGCTGTGAGATTTGAAACAAAATGACTTTTCACATGGCCAACTGTGCGTTGCATGCTGAAGAGTAGGCTCAGCGTACAGCTTGGTCATATTACAACCGGAGGGCCGAAATGACAATGTGGTATACAAAGAGATCCTTAACAAATAATTATTGGTATATTTTCCCTCAATTTAAAAAGGTTTAATTTTCTTCTTAATAAAAATTTTAAGGCAGTACTTCGCCGCTGCTAAGCGTGGGTATTTTGCTAGTCTTTCATAATCAGCAAAAGTGCTCTATTACCAGCATTCCATCTTTCTGGTCACTCGTCGCACTTTTGAAGTGTCATCAGAGCACCGTTGCTCCAACTGCTATTAACATTGGAAGTATCGTGAGATCTGTGCACTCTAGCATGGGAAATACCCGAGCCATTGTGGAAAACGCTGCGATATCCCTACATCCTCGGTTAGAATTGTGTTATGGAGCGAATTTTAAGCTGCGTGGAGTGGATTTTAATGTTTTACGACCTGTACAGAGATTTACTCTATAGTTATTGGTCAAATTTGAATTGTTTAATTCTCAATCCATTGGTAATAAATCCACATTGATTGAAGAACATATTAGGGAGAAAGGACTTGACTTCATGTGTCTAACTGAAACCTGGCATCAGTCAGAGGTTTACTCTGCTCTAAATGAAGCCTGTCCTTCTGGCTACAGCTACTTGGAGGCAGCGCGCAGTACTGGGCGTGGTGGTGGCTTAGTTATCATCCACCGTCAGGATCTGGGGTTGTCCCCTATCTTGCTACCTGCAATATCTTCCTGTGAGTGCCTTGCATTTAAATGTAAGCCCACTATTCCCATGACTGTCCTCCTTATTTATCGACCTCCAAAAACCAATTCTGCCTTCATCCCGGAAATGACTGATCTTTTCACAACACTTTGTGTTACTTCTGCAAATATTATAATCCTTGGAGATATAAATATTCAAGTTGACAATCCCACAGGTTATCTCACTGCTAATTTCCTTGATCTGTTAGATTCTCTTAATTTAAAACAATATGTTAATGTCCCTACACATTCTAGGGGTCATACACTTGATTTGGTCATTTCAAATGTTGTCTCAATTAGTAATCTACAAGTATATGATCTTGGTTTTTCTGATCATAAAGTAGTATCAATGGAGCTGCCTTTTTTCCCTTCTTGTACCAAACCAAAACGACAGGTTCATTTCAGAAATCTGAAGAACATTATTTTGGATGTCTTGGCCTTGGACCTTAAACATCTCTCCTCTGATTTTACCAGCTCCTGCACTGTTGATGACCTTGTGGATTTCTACAACCAGTCCCTAAGCAATCTCCTGGACCTTCACGCCCCCTTAACTTCTAGGTCCGTCTCACTTTCGTGCTCAGCTCCCTGGTATACCTGTGAGCTGTGAAAAATGAAGGCGGCTGGGCGTGTCCTTGAGCGGCGACTTAAGGCTTCTGGATTGACTGTTCATAAACAGGCTTATAGGGAACATAAGAGGGCGTATGCAGAAGCTTTGAAGGTTGCACGGTCCAGGTTCTATTCCACTATTATTAGTAATAGTGCCAGGAATCCCAAAAAACTTTTCTCAACTATAAATCACCTTCTAAAACCTACTTCATTTGTTTATTCTGAGATTACCGATGAGAGGTGCAACATGCATATCAATTTTTTCAAACAAAAGGTTGATAACATTCTGTTGCATCTCTCTACTATGGGCACCCTGCCTTTTCCAACTGTCGATTCATTGTCTGAGATTGTCCAGCCCCTTTGCTCTTTCTCTGTTACCACATGGGAAGAGGTGGAGACCGTTATCAGGAAAATGAAATCGTCTACTAGTTCCCTGGACCCTTTCCCTTCAGCTCTGCTGAAGGCCAACATCTCTGCTGTCTCTCCACTTATCACTAGGATTATAAATCATTCTCTTTTGACTGGTCATATTCCTTCTGTATTAAAAAATGCAGTCATCAAACCTCTATTGAAAAAATCCACCATTGATCCTGAAGTTCTCTCTAACTATAGGCCCATCTCCAATCTTCCATTTCTTTCTAAAGTTCTGGAGAAAATAGTTGCAGCTCAACTTCATGATCACCTCAAACTGAATAACTTGTTTGAGAAGTTTCAGTCTGGTTTTCGTCCTGGCCGTAATACTTAAACAGCCCTGGTCAGGGTTACTAATGACCTTCTAATGACAGCAGATACTGGTTCTCCTTCTCTACTTATCCTTCTTGATCTGACAGCTGCTTTTGACACGATAGACCATAACATTCTCCTTAATCGCCTGCAATACACTATTGGACTTTCTGGAAATGTTCTTAACTGGTTTACATTGTACCTGACTGGTAGAACTGAGTATGTTGCCTTGGGTAGCACAAAATCCTATACCCACAATTTTACTTGTGGTTTTCCACAGGGCTCTGTTTTGGGCCCTATTCTCTTCAACATCTATATGCTTCCCCTTGGAACTGTCATTGGCAGACATGGTTTATCCTTCCATTGTTATGCTGATGACACTCAGCTTTACCTCAGGACTACTCCCACCTCCTCTAATGCTCCTCTGCCAACATCTACTTTGACTACCTGCTTGGAGGAGATAGAGGCATGGATGAGGCTTAACTTTCTTCAGTTGAACAGATCCAAAACAGAAGCCATCTTAGTTGGCACACCACATCATCTTCGTTCTTCTATCATTACTGGTATTACGTTCTCTGGTCAAAACATTCCTCTTTCTATATCTGCCACTAATTTCTGTGTTAAAATGGATTCTCAACTTACTTTTGATACCCATATTAAATATCTTTGTAAATCTTCTTTTTATCATCTCAAGAACATTGCTAAACTCCACCCTATACTTACCCTGGCGGATGCAGAGAGGTTTGTTCATGCCTTTGTCTCCTCCAGATTGGACTATTGTAATGCGCTTTTTATCGGGATTCGTGGTAAGAGTATCCAGAGACTCCAGAACTGTGCTGCCAGAATTCTGATGAGGGTGCGAAAGTATGACCACATCACTCCTATTTTGAAAACCCTTCATTGGCTCCCTGTTTCACTTAGAATAGAGTATAAGGTTTCCCTGCTTACTCATCAGTGTATTTATGGGCATGCCCCCCATTATTTACAGGAACTCCTTACCCATCATACTTCTTCAAGTACCCTCCGCTCTGTACATATTAACACTATTCAAGTTCCCAGAACTAAGCTTTTTCTTCTGTGGCGACGAGACTGTGGACCGCCCTCCCGGATTACCTGAGAGCCCCACAGTCGATTGATGTTTTTAAATGAGATTTAAAAACTTATCTTATTAGAAAGATATTTTATTATTGAAGTATTTTTTAGGTCTTTTTGTTTTATTACTTTATTTTACTCTGTAGCACTTTGAGATTGTTAATATAAAGTGCAGTATAAATAAAATTTATTATTATCATTATTATTTATGTGAAATTAAAGTAGGAATGAAGATAAAAGTAGATGTTGCACAAATGAATTAGTATTGTACAGTATATCAGGTTTACTCCCTTAAAGGCAACATAATTAGGAATATCTTGTCCCACTACTGAATTTTGACTCCATGTTTAACTACAGAGAGGGATGAAAATTACTAGCTTCAGTCTTCTGCGCATATTAAATATAAAATATTAAATGAAGTAAGAATCGTAAGTGACAGTAAAACTAAAGTATAAGAATATTATTTACTGTATGATTTAAAGGTATTTCTGTGCTGTTACCAGGGGGAAACAATAGAAATGGTTGAAATATTATAATGAGCACTCCTACCCATTTCTGTTTAACCTAAACTTAGAATTGATCCTTTAATAAATTCTATACACTTTTGTAACACTTTCTAACTGTAGTAATGCAACTTTCAAGTCTGATGTAGTGTCCACTTTGCAGTTCACTTAATAAATCAGTTAAAGGGAATCCCAAACATATCCCCAAATATGATATTCTGTAGCCATAAGAAGCAGACATGCTGATGTCTGACATAATCCCAGTGGTATTTACCTGGTAATGTTGCTTTTATGTCCTTGCTGGATTTAAGAAATTCCTGCCATACTGTAGATGTATTGTATACAAGTGATAATTCAAAACTATTAATGTCCAGGAACACATAAGCAAATAAGAATTTCATAGAAATAGCATTTGCATGGAAAATGTCTCATTTAGTCAATCTTCCATGTATGAGAATGCCTCCTTTATTATGATAAACTCAGTGTGGTTTCAATCAAATTAAAATGCAAGTAGCTCTGAGGAACATTTTCAAAATATGAAACAAATATCCCTTGACAGCTGGTAAAACTATATTATACACACCATATTCAGAACACATAATCAGGAGAATTTGGCTTTTCTTTCAGGTAATAGACTCGGAGCAATTGCTGTCACATAAAATGCTTCAGATTGAAACAAATCCAGAAATCAAAATCCAGGCAGCTTAGCATGCATAGCACAAAACTATTAGTCAATAACTAATCTTTCAGAATAGTGGGATATATTCTGTGCACCTTCAAAGATTTTCAAGATAACTTTTTTGCTGACTACTGGAAACCCTAAAATATTAATGATTTTATAAAATCTGGATAAACCTCCCGTTACCAAAAATTTATTGAGTCATGGTTTTTATTTTATTTCTTGTTTAGTTGAGTGTTGCTATATATAGGAGAAGAGAAAAGCCTGTCGAAAGTGTTAGTTCAGACTGAGTGTCAGCAAAGGAAGTCCTGAAGATTACTGTATTGAAATCAACCCAAAATGAATTATAAAGTGACATTTTTTTTATTTTTAATTTCAAAATGTTTTGGAGTGTGCCAGGTTTATAAGCAATCAGGAAAATTTGCTAAATGGAGTTATCTCATAAAGAATAAAGAAGTGTATTATGAGATAATGGGTTAATTAATTTTTCCTCATCTGTTTATTGTTATTAGTATCAAATTAAACTCCTTTCCGTGTTTTTTTGGTCCAAGGAATCCAATTTTTTATGAAAATAATGTTTCATTTGGATTATATATTTTTATTTTGAACCATCTCCACTAGTATTTTGTCATATGTGGGATTTGCTATGCTGTGTATCCATTATCTGGGACGCTGTCCCAGTTGTAGGCGACATGGCTGTGTAATTCACATCACTTGTGCTAGTTCATGACAGGTTAAAGGTCACCCTTTCTATATTCCATGTCCGAGTTGCAGATAAGCCCTGTCTTTGTTTGCATTTTTGCTGTTTAAAAATTCCTTTTGAAATTATTAATGTTGTTTTCTGAACTTTTTATAGATGATTTTTCCCACATGTTTCAGCTTTGTTTTGTCTATGATTACAATCATGACCATGTCTTATTTTCTGGTTGGTCTCCTAAAAACTGCCTCTGCAATTTAAAGGCAGAATAAAGTGGTATTGTATATACTGTTTGTTAGCTATTGCCTTTTCTGCCAGAACTCACCAGTAGCAGTGAGGCAGTGAATGTCAAGGTGATGAAATATTAATTAGGAAACATAAATATGCCCATGTGCTATTCTTGACACAGTAGGAAGCAATGGTTGACAGTGTGCATGTAGCTGGTGGCTTACTTTGGAACTGCCCGTACTTTCATATAGTTACATTTGTTTGGTTTGCTGTCATCGATCAAAGCTGCCCCACAGCCCACTCTATCAGGCATTCCTTTCCAAAATTTTTTTTACGTTTTTTGAGAAACATTTCCATTTAAACATTTTTAGTGCTGTCGTATTTCAAATATTCATATTTTCCTGAAGTCTTGATTAAATACAAGTCTTTGCAGACTCCACGTTTTGGGTTATTGGATTGAGCTAGGTAACACTTGCATATCCCATTATTCCAAATGTTGCTCTTCACTTAACTGTACCTATTGAAATATTTGTTGCAGGTTTTTTCAGCGGTATGAGTTATTAGAGAGATGAATATAAACCATCATGGGATTATAACCTAAATACTGTACTTTTGGAACAAAATTCATATGCTCCAAAAATGGATAATCCCAACATTATTCTGCCCTTTTTATGTTCCCTTAATAAAGAGTTTGTATATGCTTGTCTAGTTTAAAACGTTTGCAGCATATTTTTGGAAATTTGTTTATTCCCCCATACTTGCACATTATGTAAGATAGGATTTAGTGAAAATACATATGCTTTGTGACTTTGCATTTAAACCAAGTTTTTTTAAACTGTAAATTCATTTTTTTCTCCAATATTAATTTATTAAGCATAGTTCAAAACCTAGCTGTTAGCCTTTCCCTATGCAATCTCAAACCAAAAAAATTGTTTTTTAGAAATTTTAGTCATAAACCTGGGTGTCTTGGAATATCACGTTGTCACGTTTCACATGGTGTAATACACAATGATGGCATTCATGACATGACAACAATATACACCGTGGCTGTGAGCCATGAAGCAATCTACCAAATGGACTTGAAAGACAAAGGCAAAACAACATTGCAACACATTTACAGCAAAATGTATTATTTTATACTAGTAAGAAATAAGCAATAAAATGTACTCAGAATAGATCAGAATTAATTTATAAATAAAACTAATTAGATTAATGCTGACACTAATTCACAACAGGCCAGCTTAAATTGGCTCATTAACCTAAGGGTGTGTCTTTGGTATAAGGAAACTTACTCCGTGCAGATTTAATATCTGTCTGAACTTATTATGAATCAATAAGTAAACAAAAACTAAATGGAAACTTAGTTTAAAACTTTATTGAAAAATGTATATAAAAAGAATATTACATAAAGCAAAATACCATAGTTTTAAAAGAGCTATGGAAAGAAATTGGGGTATGTTTTTATTATACTTTCTTTCTTTCTTTCTTTCTTTCCATATTCTGTATATTTTAATAACAGTTTCTAAAGCCGACACTTTTAGGCAGTTTCTTTTTTCAAATAAACAGATGAGAGATTACAGCAGTATTTTAGAAAGTGTTCTTTGTCATTTTCATATATTGTTCCACTTACTATTTGATGTGAATAAATTTAATTCATTCACAAGTTCTCCTAGATGCTCCTAGTGTTGTGCTTGGTTGAGAAGAGAGACAAATCTTAAATACTATCTTTATGTAATTATAAAGGGAGGAAAGGATTTCTATGGAGTCATGAGAGGAGTAGAGTAGAAGCCAGGCTGACGCAAGTGAAGAAACCGAAAATGCCAGAGCACAATATGTGAACCAAACATTTATGACGAGTAAACAAATCAAAGATGGTTCTTACCATTTTTTAAATTCTTTTCCTAAGTAAACCCCAAAAAGTGTTTTATTCAGTGAATCCAAATTTGGCTGCCAATTTCATCTTTTATGAAGATTTTGTCATACCGTCCACAGTCACAAATGTGGTAACTGACATCAATATAGCTGAAAATAATACTGGAAATGGCAGTGCCAATGGAAAAATCATTTAGCAAAATTGCACTGAAATGATGTCATGAAAAGAATGATAAAATTTTACAAGAAACAAATAACAGATTTTATTTAAAATAATATCACAAAATTAAGCCTCATGTTTCCTTATATGTTATGACATGTAGGTCACCGAATCTTGAATCTGTGTGCATGCCAATCTGATTAAGTATCAAATATTTTTTTCCATATATTATAGTATAAAATAATTTGCTAATATTGTCATATAATATAAACTATTCACTTATATTTTGTTTTTGAGTGTATTCTTTGCAAACGTCTTTTTTCTTTCTCTAGAGTATGCACTAATTTATTTAATACAATTATTTGATGCTTTTTGTACACCACTTTGTCCAAATCATTCATATGGGGTGCACCGTTTTAAATTGAAAATACTACAATTTATCTACTCTACAATGTTGTAATTTTTACTCCAGTGTTAATTTATCCCTGTTTTCCTAAGCTGCATGACCTCTGTTCATTAGTATTTCCAGTTCTTTATTGTAACCTGTAATGTTTGTTTTAAATAAGTGAACTCTGAGTCTACTGTAATACAGTATAGTGAAAGTAAGCGATGGAAGGAGTTGCCTATTAAAGTCTCTTTGTTGATGTTTTTACACAGACTTTGCTTTATTCTTTTCACTTTGTCCTCTATGGAGCATCTGTGGTGCCAACAATTTTGAATCAGTGGAGATGTGTGAAAGTCCATTTGTTCTTGCCTTGCATGTTCTGAAGCAGAGGGTGTTTCCTTCTCCTAAGCATTTTATGTAGGTCACCAGATGGAATAGATTTGACTATGGAAATGTATAAAATCTGAGCCATAATTTATTTAGCTTTTACTTGTGCTCTTACATCTCTTAGATGATATGTAACTTAATTATTACTGTGATGGAGTGACTTCTTGTTAACTCTCTGACCCCTAACACAGTGGACAAAGTGTGCTCAGAATAATGCATCAAACTGATAATGTTAATCATAAAATAAGGAGGAGTTATACATGTGGACAGTTTCAAAAGAATGTTACGCACACATAAGTTAAAGATTATTGCTAGCTAGTGTCCAGGACCTTTCTATATACTTATTTGTGGAGGCCTGTCTACACTCCCCACTTAGCAATCTCTATTCTCTAATAAGTCTCTATTCCTTTTGTGAATTCTAGCATTGCTGCCTGCCAACCTCAGGTTCAGTGGACAGTAACAACGGTATGACCACTCAGTTACCCTTGATCCTGTGCTGTTATCCATGTAAAATCTTGATTCTCCTTGTGTGACATCCAACAAAATACAAAGTAATGTGGTCATTTCAGTGGGGTTCACTTTGGCCTGGGGTCCTGAGCTTCTCCCATTCTTGTAAGTAGTGCTAGTATTCCCCAACTGAGGTTCCCAGCTGCCATCTAGAAGTCTTTGGTGCTTGAATTAAATGGGGACCATTCTTTGGATCCTATTGAAAAGAGTGACTAATGAAATGCTTTTCTGAATCTAGTTTTCTTCTGGGGCCTACACTTGTCTCTGACTGTTAGTGCCCATTTTAGGCTTTGAGCTTCTTTGTCTGGCGATAGCACCATCACATGATGTACTTTTACTGAAACAACAGCCAACAACGATGTTTCTGCAGTGGTAGTGTACCAGTGACATCTCCACATTTAAGCAAATGAGACACCGACTCATCATCTCCCAGCAGATAGAGACATTGCTCAAAGAATAAATAACTTGTAAATTCACTTCTATATCTTAATGTATTGTTAAAATACATGAAACATAGCTGTCATAACTAATTTCTTACAATATCCAATGATATACTAAATGACATTTTTTATCTACAAAAATGTTTCATTTTGGAGTTTGTGAAGTTGACTGACCCTGACACAGTTTTTGTGTTGCTTGGTCACACCCTGCAGTGTTCCTGGCAGCCTGAACTTTGAGTTCTAAGTGTGAATTGAAGGCTGTAGACCTTTGGGTTGATTTTTGTGTTACACAGTTTTAAGAGTGTGTGAATGTATACATCCTGCTATTCTGGGGCAGTTGTCATTTTCTTGAAGCACATTGGTTACTTATCTATAATGTGAGCTAACACTTTATCTTTTCATATTTCTGTTTTTGACTGTCAGTGCAGAATTCTGACTGGTGTAAGATGGAGATTTGTGTTTTGGTTTCTTGATAGTTGAAGGCTGTTAAATTTGATGTCGATAATGCAGAGAAACGAGTTTATCCAACACAACCAGATATGTTATAAGTACTATATATTTAAGCAATTCTATAATACATTACTAGAAGTACAACACCAGGCAACCATGTAATTATCAATGTCTTGGTAGTTCCAAAGTCATTGTCTCAATAATTGCACAGTAAATGTTCTTCAGTGTCAAATATACTTTTATATGGAATTTATTAACTTTCTTTACAAACTTTTCTGTATGAATTAATTAGGGGTGGTTATTTATTAATCTAGAAAATGCAATTATTTGTAAGAAAATATGCCTTTCCTATTTTAGGCTCATAAAAACTTCATTGTTAAAGAAAAGGTTTTATGTTTGCAAATTATGTTCAGCAAAACTGCTACAGTGCTATTTACTGTAACATAATTTAGAAAGCCCCCATACAAAGCAGAACATAGTCATTGCATTTGCAAAATAATAAAAAAAATTAAGCTGAATCTAAAAGACTGTTTAATTTTCCATTAAAGAAACATATAGTAGCCTACCTTTGTTCAAAGTATTTCTGTTTTCTATGCAGTAAGTAAATTCTATTTGATATATATGTCTGTGCTTGTTAAACTAATGGGTTGTGAGTAAAATTGAAAATGTTTATTTGTAGATAATGTGGCCTTTCTTTGTCACAAAATCAATGGTTTTGAGTCAGGTTAGCTGTATGGATAGAAAAGAAGAAATATTAATAATTAAGGACATAGTGAGCAACAGAATTTATTTTACATTTTATATAGCACTTTTTACATTATTTTATGAATTATAGTGCAAATAAGCCATACAATGTGAAACTGTCAAAGCAGAAATTAAAAAAAACACACATACACAAAGTACGAATTTATTGGTCATGGCAAAAAGTTAGCAATGTTACTAAGAAGGAAATGGAAAACTTTATCAAGCTGTGAATCCTTTTGGGACTAATTATTTGGGCTGAAAGTTAGTTTGAGCATAAAATCAAGACAATGTGTGAAAGACAAGGTGAGTTAGCTACCTGTCATTTATGGTCAGCCTAACAGTTCACATGGTACCTAAAGAAGACATATCTAACATTTCTACAACCTTGAGGAAGTTAATAAACATGCCTGTGCCAATCTTGTGCCAAATATATACAGTAAGTGGACAATTGTCATAAAGGTGTGTTTTGTAAGTCACTTTTGTGTCAGCCAGATAGGCAGTAATAATACTAGTAAAAGTAATTTCCCAGGAAGGGTGATTGGCACACAATTCGGAATTGCCAGTTAATTCTGCAGAATAGTTCTGTGAAAACACAAAATGCACGTTGAAATTATCATCATGCAGAAAATTGCTTCTTTGTGTTCTGCAAATGTCAGTTTTGTTTTGATGATTTAAACAAATGCTAAGTAAATCTGAAGAGGTTTGTGTGCAACCTGTGAAATAATTTGGAAACTTATAGTCACTCATGAGTGGATGATAATACAGTATTGTACTTTAAACCCCATAATAACCTTTACCTGGAATCACTTTATATACCTGACAGTGAAAAATGTAAAAGGTTTTAAATTTTTGAATAACAAAGCTCTGAACCGATTTTAACTCATCATTTTATTGTACTAATGGTGTCAAGGGCTCAGAAACTGTTTTCTTAAATATAACGTATCATTAAAATGCAGTGAATTACTGTTTCTGTGGGACAGTTTAAAAAGACAAATACATTGGGTGCCCAGTGCACATTTATTCTTACTGTACTTTGTCTAAAGGCACTTTCTCATAGGCTGCGTGATAATCTGTGTAAAATTGTATCTTACTAAATTTTCTAAAATCAGCTAATACTGCTTGTCGTTCTGTTAGTATCTCTTTCCAATTCACTGCCTAAGTGTTACAATTACAGTTCACATATTCTATGTATCTGCAGTAACTATACAACGTATGTGTTGCCACTTGTAAATCTTTCATTGTAAAACTTAATTTCAGAGTGAAACAAAATTATAAAGATCTTGATTAAATAAAAAATGGGTAATGAGATGTATCTCTTTTACTGTGGCACAAAACAATTAGCAACACAACTAGAAATCTTATTTACAAGTAGGGTGTTCCATACGATCCATCCATCCATTTTTCAAGCATTCAGGGTCACAGGGAGTCTGTGCCTGTCACAGCAGCTTTGGGGTAAGACAGACAACAACCCTGGATTGTGTGCCATTTCATTGCAAAGCTCTGCACACACCCACTCTCTGTCAAACTGAAGCAATTTAGAATTTCCAGTTACCCTAACATGTATGTATTTGGAATGTGTGAAGAATGCAATAGTACCCATAGACAAATTGAAGTAGACACAATTGGGACTTGTATAGCACACCAGGTAAAAGTGAATGGGTGAACATGTTTATAGATATTTCTTTAAAATAAGTTAATGGACAACAGTATGGTAATCATTGTAATATTACTCACCCTCTGTGACCTTGTGTTGAACCTTAGAATGATCAGCCATTATAAAAATGTTTTGTTTGCTTATTATATCCTTCTGAAAAAAGCCTGTTCTTTAAATAAGTTGTATTTATCTGATTTTAAATGTGAGTTGTAATTTCCTTTACTCTTATGTGTCACAAATACGCTGTATGCCTGAATATTTCTAATATCCAGTGTAAAACACACACAGCTGACAGATCAAAAGGATATGTTAATTTTAGCTGATGATCATGTAAAGGGCAATGGAAAAGTGAAATTGCCTACAGATGGTGGCATTTTGTTTTTGTGATGTCTCATCGGATCTTGACTGTAAAAGTTTATCTAACATTTTGAGTGTATGGCACACAACAACAGCAAAATTAAAGCTTCAAGATGAAACTAGGTAACCAATGAACAACAAGACAGCTATCCTCAGAGTACGTGAAAAGAGCACCAACCAGGAAGAACACATGAAAGTAAGGAAAGGGCGCACACATGGGCTCAAGAGAGCACCACAGAAGTTAATCTTCAGTCATAATAGCCTTTAAAAATACCAGTTTATGAGTTAATAACCAGCAGTGAATCATTTGATTAATGAATTTAAAAGTTAACTGATCGAAAGTGATTTGGATGATTTTTTTTTTTCGTTTTTACAAGTACATATGCAAATTATGGTTGATTAGTACAACATAAATAATAATGGTATTTGGATTTGGTTTTAATTCAGAGAAAAATAGATTTTGGATTCTTTTTACTGGATTACAAAAATCACAGACATAGATAAGGGTAAAAAGGAAAGTTTCCAGCACCAGTGATGTCTTCCTTTGTCCATCCTTTTGATTCTGTGCTGAATGTGGGCTTAGACTGTAAGAGCTACAAGCCCCAACCCTGGCTCTGTATATGAGGGCAACTTTGGGGCTCCTCTGACAGCCCATCTCACAGCACCCTCACCAATTCTAAAGTACTTGGTTAACTGTTTTTGGGACCCCACCCTTGCAAGTCAAGATTGGTTTCCTTAAATCAAGTGAGTCTTTGCTGGTCAGACTAGTTACTACATGTGTAACATTTTCTTTGGACAAAATTAATGAAATAAATAAATATTTTATAAAACATGAAAATAAATAATATGATATGTGGGTGATATGTGAGCATAAATAATTAAATGTTTCAGTCAAGTATGTTTTTGGTAATGCTTTAGTTTAGGTACTGCAAAAATGCATCAGTTACTCATTTACTGTTATGTAATAAGCCCTTAACATACACTTCTTTGGGTCTTCACAACACATACTAAGCAGCAGTAAAGTGTTAATTCATCTCTGCAATGTGACCTGCTAACAAAATGTCACTTTGGAGTGGTCTGAAGTGGCTTCACTGTGACACATTTCTCTTGATATTGTATATTTAGTATAAGTATGAATCCTTGATATACAGGCCCATCCTGATCCCCGTGATTATCAGAGGCGACTGTGTGCAGAGGGTACAGACATATAAATACCTGGGAGTGCAGCTGAGTGATAAATTGGACTGGACTGCCAATACTGATGTTCTGTGCAAGAGAGGACAGAGCCGACTATACTTCCTTAGAAGGCTGGCATCCTTCAACATGTGCAATAAGATGCTGCAGATGTTCTACCAGACGGTTGTGGCGAGTGCCCTCTTCTACGCGGTGGTGTCCTGTGGAGGCAGCATAAACAAGAAGGACGCCACACGCCTGAACAAACTGGTGAGGAAGGCAGGCTCTATTGTAGGCACAGAGCTGGACAGTCTGACATCTGTGGCAGAGCGACGGGCGCTGAGCAGGCTCCTGTCAATCATGGAGAATCCACTGCATCCACTGAACAGTGTCATTTCCAGGCAGAGGAGCAGCTTCAGCGTCAGACTGCTGTCACTGTCCTGCTCCACTGACAGACTGAGGATATCGTTTCTCCCCCACACTATGCGACTGTTCAATTCCACCCGGGGGGGTAAACGTTAACATTATACAAAGTTATTGTCTGTTTTACCTGCATTTTTATCACTCTTTAATTTAATATTGTTTTTTATCAGTATGCTGCTGCTGGAGTATGTGAATTTCCCTTTGGGATTAATGAAGTATCTATCTATCTCTATCTATCTATTAACAAGTAATCTTACCATCAGGTTAGTATGCCACGCAGCCCAGAGATGAATAATTCATCAAGTGATGTTTTAAAAGTGCCGTGAAGACCAAATGAAGCCTGTGCTAAGGTCTTGTTACATAAGAGTAAATGAATAACAGATACATTTTTGCAGTACCCAAACTAACACGTGACCATGTTTTTTGTTACTTATTTATTTGTGTATTTATTTAATTATTTTTACATTGATACATTTCAGTTATGTCTTACTGTCAACCACACTACTTGGTAGCTTATTCCAAGTGTCTATCGTTCTTTGTGTAAAGAAAAACTTCCTAATGTTTTGTGCGAAATTTACCCTTAACAAGTTTCCAACTGTGTCCCCGTGTTCTTGATGAACTCATTTTAAAATACAAGTCTCGATCCACTGTACTAATTCCCTTCATAATTTTAAACACTTCAATCATGTCACCTCTTAATCTTCTTTTGCTTAAACTGTAAAGGCTCAGCTCTTTTATCTTTCCTCATAATTCAACCCCAGTAGCCCTGGAATCAGCCTAGTCGCTCTTCTCTGGACCTTTTCTAGCGCTGCTATGTCCTTTTTGTAGCCTGGAGACCAAAACTGTACACAGTACTCAAGATGAAGCCTCACCAGTGCATTATAAAGGTTGAGCATAACCTCCTTGGACTTGTACTCCACACATCGTGCTATATAACCTAACATTCTGTTAGCCTTCTTAATGGCTTCTGCACATTGTCGGGAAGTTAATAGCTTAGAGTCCACTATGACTCCTAAATCCTTCTCATAAGTTGTACTCTCGATCTTCCGACCGCACATTGTGTATTCAAACCTAACATTTTTACTTCCTATGTGTAATACTTTACATCTACTGACATTAAATTTCATCTGCCACAAATCTGCTCAAGCCTGTATGCTATCCAAGTCCTTCTATAATGATATAACGGATTCCAAATTATCTGCTAATCCACCTATCTTGGTATCATCTGCAAACTTAACCAGCTTGTTATTTATATTCCTATCTAAATCATTTATATATATTAAAAATAGCAGCAGCCCTAGCACTGACCCCTGTGGAACACCACTCTTAACATCGGCCAGTTCTGATGAGGTTCCTTGCACCATCACCCTCTTCTTCCTGTGTCTGAGCCAATTCTGCACCCATCCTAAAACATCACCCTGAACTCCCACTTCTTTTAACTTGATGCCCAACCTCTCATGTGGCACCTTATCAAATGCTTTCTGAAAGTCCAGATAAATAATATCATATGCTCCACTTTGATCGTATCCTTTTGTTGCCTCCTCATAGAATTCCAACATGTTAGTAAAGCACGACCTCCCTCTTCTGAACCCATGCTGACTGGTCAGAATAACTCCTGTCCTTGCCATGTGTTGCTCAATCTTATCCTTAATAATTCCTTCCATTAATTTTCCTGTGATGCATGTTAAGCTTACTGGCCTACAGTTGCTTGGATCTGCCCTGTCTCCCTTTTTATATAATGGAATAATATTTGCCATTTCCAGTCCTTCAGAATCTCTCCAGTGCTCAGTGACTTCCTAAAAATTTGTGTCAATGGTTTATATATGTACTCACTATCCTCCTTAAGAACACAACGATAAATATTATCTGGTCCTGAGGATTTGTTTGATTTCATCTTATTTAATCTGAGCAGCACTTCTCCCTCTACAATTTCCAAATCCCTCAGTACCTCCTTAGTAGTTGCGTTTACCTCTGGGAGGTTATCCACTTGCTCACTTGTAAACACCTCAGAAAAATGTAGGTTTAGGACATCCGCTATTTCACTGTCTGTGTCTTTTAATTCCCCTTTACTATTTCTGATGCACTTGACCTCCTCCTTGACTGTTCTTTTACTACTAAAATACCGAAAGAATCTCCAGACAGAGGAGATACACCACATGCAACATGAAATATGCACTAAAAATCATTGTTGAGGTACATGACCTAAGTGATTCTGCGCATGTGTGGTGCATATGAGTGAAAGAAAAAGTTTCACAGAATTACTACTTTGGCTACTTTAATATAACAAGTTCTGAATTCATCATCAGGAATCTGCCTCTAAAGTGTTAGCTGTAAATGTGACCCTTTACATGTTTCATGCTTTGCTGGTAGCATGTTCATTTTTTTAAGTTATCAGAAGAAAAGATATAGCCAAAAAGGTTGAGTTCAGTTAGCACAGCAACCAAAACCAAATGCAAAACTGGAATCAGAGTTAAAGGTTCAAAAGCAAAAGGTCAAAAACCAAAAGAAAAATCAGGTAAGCAGAGGAAAGTTTTTCAGGCTGAAGGTTTTAGAAGGTGTGAACTTGGATAGGGAAATGAACAAAAGATGACCTTTTATTTCATTGTGTCATAAGCAAGATATCAAGACCTCTGAAGACACACCACCTAAAAAGCAGGTAACGGTCTTAATGACGCGAGACAAAATGGCACTGCTTGGTAATAAACAAATATACAGAAAAAATGGCCCAAACTACTTACAAATTCAAAAGGTATACATATACAAGATAACTGATATCAAAAGTGTATTCCTTGGGTTAAGAAACCCCCAAATTCAATGCCATTATTTGGATAAAGAATTTAGGCAGGCAGGACATTTTTAAAAAGACAAATATTCTCAGTAACATCTGCTTGCAGCAATTCAACAATCAAATCACAGTCCTCCCAAGAGCCCACTGCCTCAGTTTTGACAGGTGTAACTGACCTGTTTCCATTTTATTTCATACTGTATTTCATATTACATGTGGTGTCACTAAAATAAATAAATGAAGAAATACTGAAATGCATATCTAAATAAATAAGCAAGAAAAATTTCACAAAGCATGTAAGTATTTCTACTCATTTATACTGTGTTTTTATTTATTTATTGTTACATTTCACAATGCATTTACTTATTTTCATATTTATTTATTTGATTTGGTCTAAAACATTCCTTGACACTGTTCCACTAACCATCACACTTGCTTGGTGTTTCTAAGTAATGAATGACAAAGCGCTCGTAATTTTGCACAAGTCACAGACCCTGTTTTATTTATCATCTTTGCTTTTTTTTATTATTCTCTACATTAATTCTATTTTTTCTTTGCATTATGTTTTATCCATCTTTATGAAAAAAGACCAAGAAGTGCCTTTGTTTCAAGAGATTTCTAGCAAAAGCAGTTGGTTTACTGTGAGGTTATTGTGAGAGCAGTTCTGACCACTGCCATACTGTGCATCACTGTAAGTGACATTGTCAGGAAAATTAAGTTCATTGTATCCTAGGGTCTTTTCAGAAATTTCTTAGCTTAAAAATTCTTTATATAAGTCAGTTTTAATATGTGCAGTATGAATTGTCTGTTTAAGAAAATAATCATGGAAAAAAAATTTATAAAATGGAGCAACAGGAATAGTGAAGGTTATGTTTTGGTCTGCAAATGACAGCCCTTTTAGTAACACTGTAATCCAGTTAAATGCTTCTAACAAGCATCTAATTTTCAATTTAATCCTCAGGATAAAAATTCAAGACCTGTTCTCAGGTCTTCCCAGGTTGTGGTCACCAACCTCTGAACAAGGATTACTTTGACAAAACACTGGGGCTGCCTCAGCTGTAACAGGCAGCATCTTTTGCTCCTTGTCCATTGGAGAGATTTCTTTCTTCCTCACCTGCTGCCTCTTTTGGCAGTTAACCAAGTCCAGTATTACAACAGTGCCAGCAGCAATATGTTCACAAATTAACTGATGTTGTTTTCTTTTCTGTTCTCTTGTAAAGACACAAATTATGGTAAGATGCATGAAACACCTCATTTTACAGAACCCTTTAAAATGTTCGGAGGGTAATATAAAAATTGTCCAGTTCTGTTGATTTCCTCTACCTCCTAATGTATTTCAAAGTATTTGTTATCTTCATGGTAGCCATATATAGATATTGAACTTTTAAAATCACATGGCTAACAGTTCAGTCCCTGTATCTCACTCCTAGTGTAACCCCATCATTCTACTGTTTTCACTTCAATTGTAAATAATACATGATGCTGATCGGGTCATCCACCCCAGAAGCACCAGTAATGCACAAATTTAATATACGAGCACATTTGTTTAGCTTAGGATATTTTACATCATGAAAATTATGTTAGGGTCTCTTCCAGAGATCTGTAGATATGTTACTATTTTAAGGGATTCTTTAGATTGCTTTAGTCTTAAGAATGGCTAAAAAGTAAAACTTGGAATAATAAAATAATATATTTTTTACCAAGGAGATGAAACAGAAAGATGCATTCCACTGTTCCCAAATTCCCTGGGTTTTCTACATTTATTTTGAGTTCAGGAAGCATTTCTGTATGCTTCATAGTTATAGTTTAATTTGTTTATCTTAATTTTTAAGATTTTTGTCTTCATTGTCATGTTAATTTTCATTCAGTCTTTCTTGGGTTCTGAGTATTTAAATCTTTAGTTCCTAATGAGCACACTAAAGTCTGACACTAAAGTAGCCTGGTATCTGCTCTGCTTGTCATTATTGTCATTATTAGATTAAATTTAAGGGAGATGAAAAGTGCATTAAAAGGAAATAGAGTTAAGTGGTATGGGAAAAGTAAACATTTGTTTACATTTATTATGAACGTAAATTTCACGCTACCACATTTTTCTGAATACAGGAAAAGAAAAGAGAAAAGAACATCTAATTAGGCAATGAGGTCTGTCAGCAGTAAAATGAGTCAGTGATTATGAAACTGGTTAAAATAAAAGCCTGGAGCCACAGGGGTCCACCAAGACTAAATATGGATACCACTGATTTATATAACTTGCTGTGCAAGCTGAACAATGGATGTGCTAGGGTTGAAATTTTCTGATTGCATTAGGATCACATGCACAAGGATCTGGGCAGTTTTCATGAGCTCAGCTGAGTCGGACAGCTAAGCTTCTTATTTTTAACCTGTACCAAAAATAATATTAAATAGGACCTAAGAGTGATAATAGAATCATCACTATCTAAATCCTGAGGCAAAATAAGCTGTTACAGAAGTTCCTTACTGTCTAAAATTACTTTTCCTAAGTAACTAAGTTTTGCAAGTTTTTTTGAGAATTTATCCAGAATCTTGGGCGTTAATCTTTTTGTGTGGCTATCTTAAAATAGTTGTATATTGCCAATGAATATTCAGTGACTTAATAAGCCACCTCTCCAACATCCCAATTACCTATGATGAAGCATCATAAGAAGACCAAACGTACTGCAAAACAATAGGAATCAGAACAGTGGATCCAAGAGAAAGTCAAAAGAATTTTCTTTCCCATTGGTGTATCTGCTGTACTTGCTTTGTAACTTAGTTTCAGGAGATCATAGCCATTTTTAGCGTGTATGAATTGAAATAGAGTATTCACCAATAAAATCACATCATTAAATGAAATGTGCTTTAAATTGAACTTTTCTGGGTTCAGATTAAATTGTTACTTTTTGTCTCCCATGCCAATTGAGTTTTTGTAAGCTCTGCATTGATTTTCTGGAAAATCATACTGTGCAGTGCAGTATAGTTTTGAAATATTATTTCATCAGGCAAGAAAGGTTCAGAGCAATAGCTTTTTAAGGGTTTTGTAAGATGCCTTTCTCACCATTAGAACTCACATCATTGACTAACAATTCTCTAATGGATTCTGTTATTGAGACCTGTTTTTAAATATAAGCTTGCTATTTTACACCAAAAAAGGGGAAGTATAGATCTTAGTTACAAAAATAAAAACTGAAAGTAGCACTGTACTCCTTTCAAAAAATGGTTCTAGGCAAAAAATGTTGGGGACAAATTATACTCCTAGCATCAAAATGAATCTGAAGTTGCGCACTGTGCAGGCAACCAAGAACAAGTACTGTAGGTTCATTATATACAGTATATCTAAAAACAACATCAGTCAAAAGGTAACTTTATAAAAATTACATATACACATATAGAAGATATGAAAAATAAATCAGTTTGTTTTCTGGTCCTTTTACTTTGTAGCAGGTACAGCAGACAAATGTCTTTCCCAACAAAATCAGGTAGAAGAGAGAACCCAAACCTAAACGGTGTGCTAGTCTGTCAGAGGGCAAGGTGATACACACACAGTCACACAGTCACACAGTCACACAGACACCCACAAACCCACACTAGGCCAAGTTACATTCACCTGTCAAACAGTGAATATGTTTGAGAAAAAAAAGTAACCTGAAAAACACTTGTGAGTTGTGCTTGTATTGGAAGAGAAAAGTAATTAAAGAAAAATTGTTTAGAATAGAGAAGATTTAAATGTAACAAATAAATGAAAATTCAGAAAGGCTGGGGTCATACACATTGAAGTAAGATTGGCAACCAAATCAAAATGGATGGAAGAAGTTATAATCTTTTCACAAGTGAAGGATCGAAGAAACCTGAGCAGCAATAAGAATTTAATTTGCCAAAGAATTCTTTCTTTACTGGTAGAATCATTCCTTTGTGTTCACATAATGTTTGGGCACTAGTGAACTTGCCATGGTGAACCGACTCCATGAGGTCACAGTTGAATAGCAATGCCATCGCATATACTTATCCACTCCCTAATGACACATGGCATTACAGCAACAGGCAGGCTCCAATGAGTCAGTTACACATATGCATCAAAATGGCTTTAAAATATATTTAAAGAGAGGTATTAAACAGTGCATAATTATGTAAATCCTAAAAATACAGAGAATGTATGAACATCATATGGACTCACTGTATTCTTGTGATCAGTGGTGCTGATCAGTTTGCTACAATGCCATATTTAACAAGAAATGTAAATGTTAATAGCAAATCTAATTTTTGTTAAAAACAGACATGGATTTTGTGAACATCACACATGTCATGAAATTTTAACTGACACATGCTGTTTTTGGGCCCCCAGAAATAATACAAATTGTTTCTTTTGTTGGAGTATGTGTGGATGTGGGCACTTCTGCCTAAAATCTGTCAAGCTGCCCGATAACCAGAAATCTACTCCTCATGTGAGGATATATAAGACTGTGATGCCCCCTTCTGAAATAAATGTAACATTAATGTAATAAGGCCATATGACTAAAAGGCAATAATTAGGTAAGAGTCTGTGATTTCAAGAAAACATAGAGAGATTGAAGGCTCGACAAGTAAGAGGAAAGAAGAAAACGGGCTTCTTCACCAAAAAACATACTGTATATGTGCAATTTTCATGCATGTCCTGTTCAGGTCAGGTCAGGTTGGGGAGCATGCACTGGTACAGTGCACTGCCGCACCCACTACACAACGAAACAACTCGGGATCCCGGTTTGCAACCCCCCCAGATGGTCCAGTCCCACCATCCGGAAATGACTCTTTATCTGCCGCAGCCAGGATCTTACGAGCTGGCTCACCCTCGGGGAAATGCGCCACATGGCCATAGTGCCGTAACTGACACTCCCTCACAATGCAAGTAATGTGCCTCATTCGGGACTCCATGAGCAACCACTCATTCGACACAAAGTCAAACCAACAGTACTCAAGGATTTTCCAGAAAGACATAGTACCGAAGGAGTCCAGTCTTCGTCTCAGGTCACTGGACCAGGACTCTAAAGACTTGGAGCTTCGTCCTTTTGCATAGATATCGGGAGCGCCACACACCCCTTTCTAGTGACCACATGACCCCCCATGCTCTCCCAATCTGTCTACTGACTTCATAGGAAGAGTCACCAGAGACATGAATGTCACTACCAAGGTAAGTAAACCTCACGACAAGGTCAACACTCTCTCCGCAAACAGACACACTGCTGATGGCTGTGCCCAAGAGGTCATTAAAGGCCTGGATCTTGTTTTTTATCCAGGACACTCGCAAGCCCCGACACTCAGACCCCTCACTTAGTCTTTCGAGCATCCCAATCAGAGCCTCGATTGCCTGCATTAACACCAGCCTGGATAAGGTCACCCCGGATACCACAGATACCTGCAGCCTTTCCCCCCCTCAGCTGGTTTACCACCTGTGCAATTTAAGTGAATTCGGGTGGTTCACAGGTCATCGGAGGATCAGCCTCAAGAACCGTGGACCTAGAGATATCCAGCGGGGGATCAGCTTTGAACAACTGCTCAAAGTAGCCAGCCCAGCGGGTCACAACTGCAGTGTCATCTGTAAGGACCGCTCCATCAGCCGTCCTGACTGCGACTCTCCGAGGAACAGATTCAGATGTGCGTAATGCTTCGATTCCTCTGTAAGCAGGACGTGGGTCGCTAGATCACAGATGGTGTGTCACTTGCTCACAGATTCCTCTAACAAACGCCTCTTTATCTGCCCTCAGATCCCTCGCAGCCGTCCTTCTCAGTTCCCGGTACAGACTAGAGTTGCCATTGAGCCGTGCGCTGTGACTCCTCTCGATGATATCCAGGGTGACCTGCGAGGTGAAACACCTCCTTCTGGGAACACCGGTAACACCAACATAACCCTCCGCAACCTTGAGGGTCTTGTCACGGAAGGTCTCCCACATCACATTAGGATAGGCAGTCCTACCCAAATCTGAAAGTTCCTCACACAAACTGCGTGCAAACTCATTAGAAACAGCCTGGTCTTGGAGTCTGGCCAAGTCCAGGCTCATTTTCCTAAGCTGGATCCAAAGAGTAGCAACAACAAGTCTGTGGTCAGAATTCACCAACTGGGCATGTCTGTAGACCCTGCAGTTTTGCAAGAGCCTCCAGCGTCTGCCCATGAGGATGTGATCGATCTCCTTCACCGCACCACCAGTATTGGAGTACCAAGTCCAACGATGCGGTTCAGGGCGCTGGAACCAGGATCCAGCGATTCGCAGCCCGTGACCTTTTGCAAAGACAAGGAAAATGGAGCCACTTTCACCACGGTCACCAGACCCATGGGGGCCGAGACAATCTTCATAGCCAGCCCTGTCAGTGCCAGTGGTTGCATTGAAGTCACCCATGAGACATCACTCACCGCGGTCGGAGCATGCACTTAGACAACAGACAAGGCACCCAAGTAGTGCTGTAATCTTAGTCCCATAATACGCTCGTTGAAAGGAGTGACATCAGACACCATTGGAAGAAGCCAATCTGCTACAGCAACAGCTACTCCCCGAGTATGACAGCCACCTCAGAGAGTGCCGCCACTGAAATGCAGAGTTTACGCAGCTCCTCTGATAGCAGAGGAAGATGATCATCTTGCCGGAGAGACAAGACGTTCCATGCACCCACCCATATGGGCCGCCTCAAATTGGGACCCAAGTACTGCCATGCAGTGGACGACGCCTCAGCATCACCCCAGTTCAAATCCCCAACAGACCCGACCCTGTTGGCTCTCCAACGGTTTCAAGTCTTCCGGGGATGGGGCTCCCGAGGGCTTTCCCCCAGCCCCTTCATGATGCGAGCAGCCTTCCTATAGGCGGCTGCAGCAGAGCTACTCCCGCGGAGAGCAAAAAAGGAGTCCTTTTTGTAGTCTCGGAGCTTTGTGAAGTTTTTTTACGGTGACTGGAGTGCCAATCCTGCCACCAACCCCCATGATTTCCCTGCAGGTTGGAGGACTACTTGCAGGGCCAGATGCAGTTTAACATGTAAAAATAGATGCTGTATATCACCCAACCCAACACAGACTGGACACGGGAGGTACGTGTAAAATAAACAAACTTTTATTTTTCTTCATCTGTGGGCTATGCCTTCCCTGTACCCACAGACACAACACAGTCCCAAGCACTTAAGCACAGCACTCTTCTTCTCTTTCTGGCACCACCACTCCTCCCAGGCAACCTTGTCCTCCTCCTCACCCGACTCTGGCTGCTGAGTGGTGGTTGCTGGCTCCTTTATAGTTCACCCGGAAGTGCTCCAGGTGCTTGATCACTGAGTTCCGGCTGAATTTCCAGGTGTGATGAATATGCTGCCCACATGGGCTCAGGAGTCCCAAACACAGCACCCCCTGGTGGTGCCTGCGGGACCCAACAGGGCTGCACCCAACTCCAGTTCCCAGGGAGCCCTGTGGGAAACCGAGGCACTGCTCCACCCCAGGGTGCGGCCATCTAGCGCCCAGGGGGAGGTATTGCACTGTCCAGGGCTGCTCCCCCTGAATATAATGTGCAGGGGATTCCCGGCTGGGCATGGACACCAGCCGCCTGCCAGAAACGTCATAACCAGGGGCCTCATATATAAACGGTGCGTACGCACAGAAATGTTGCGTAAGAACTTTTCCACGTTCAAATCGCGATGTATAAAACCTACACTTGGCGTAAAGCCATGCACTTTTCCACGGTACCTCATACCTTGTCATACGCAAGTTCTCCACTCGGTTTTGCAGACTGGCGGCACCCAGTGTCAAAGCAATGCTACTATTTCTGTGTGGTTACACCTTATTTTCCTGACGCGGCTTTATAAATACACTGAAACTAACCGCATATTGTTTATTATTGTAACGCATCTGATTGTAATTAACTTGTAACAATATAATGGTCCAGGGAATAGGCATAGTATTCCAAATACCATAACTGCTTTAGTGTTGTTACTCTCACTTCTCCTTCTTCTTCTTCTTTCAGCTCCTCCCGTTAGGAGTTGCCACAGCGGATCATCTTTTTCCATATTACTCTCACTGCACCATTCGGAGTATTTATATCACTGTATCTGAGTGTGAATCACAGCAGCAGCTGATCAGAAAGAGAATTATCGGTATACAGCTTAAAGGACACGCTGTCTCAGCCACTGCAAAACGTTTTAAAGCCTTTCCTTTACGGACCTCGCGGTTCAGAAACAGTTTAATCCCAAGAACTTTAAATGCACTCAATCAATTGCACCTTGTAGAACTGTTTGTACTTATTAGTACAATCACCCCACTGTAAACTTGCACTATAGTTATAATATCGCACAACCTGAGCCACTTTATAAAGCGTGTATTTACATATGATGACGATATCATTTTTAAGGTGAAATGCAGCAAAATATGTTTATTAAATTATACAGATAAAACTTTAACTTCATTTAAATAATCTGTATTCTTCACTGGGAGTATCGTGAAGGATAGAATAATTAAACATGTACTATAAAGATTTTCAATGTTCCTTAAACGTTTTGAAGAATCGGCGCTAAACTTACAGATGGCTTAACTTCTATTACAGAGCTGATTGTGTGGCGATCGGTTACTTGGAGAAAGAAAAGCAAGGACTGCTGGGGCGGCCACGCCAATATATATTGAATATAAAACAGAAAGAGAAAATAACAACACAGCTAAAAACGCAGCGACAAATTTCGGCAAAAGTTAAATGCTTGTGTCATGAGCACGAGGCGGCTATGCAGTGTCTGCAACGGACGTGGCCATCCACCGTGCATAAAATACCTTACTGACATTGGAGCCACTGATTCTTCTTCTGCCCAGTGCCACCACAAGCCTAGAGCCGCCCCTGAGTACTGCTGCAATAAATTATTTCATCGAAGTGAAACACATGTTTAATAACGTGCTTTAACTCCTATCATCATAAAAATGATATCACGTATCACGTTTATCTCAGTATTTTAGTTATTCAGAGAGCTGTAATATCACGAATGTAATGGATTCTGTGTCCAGTTGGAGGAAGAGAGCCGGTTTAAGAAGCAAGTAGTGATTCACACACATAGAGCACATAGAAGATCAAATACAAAACAAAGCATTTAACGTGCTACTTTAATTACGATGTGATTTGAGAAACTGGTTAATTAAACGATTTTAAGATGAAGTTTATGATGTTCTACTTTAATGACAAAATAAACTACGTGATTAAAGTGGAAATGTCGAGATTGAAGTTGACATTTCGTGCTTTTTCCCCACTGTGTGCCTTTTTTTCTCTGTACCCTAATAAGCTTTCATATGACACTCAGACAGTGGGCTACAACTCGCCTTTTCACGGCGACTTTGATATTTGACTTCTTTTTTATTTCCGGCACCGTGCGATTTTGTGAACGTGAGCTTTCAAGTTTCTCCAACACGCTATGTCACTTGATCAACTTCCTTTTGTCGATTATACCACGGTTTATTTGAACAAATAGTATGTTTTTCCTTTGCCTCCACTTGGTATTCGCTGAAATTCTTATATTTTCCCCGGTGCTTTTCCCAATGTCTTTTCACAGAAGGCTGAGCTTAAGGGCGATTTATGTTCATTTGCATATTCAAAGAGGCGTAATTCTGGGAGGAGTTGGGGCGTTACATAAAGCGCGTGCACGAGCGTTACTTTTCACGCTGATCGGGATTTATGTAGCGGAAGAACGTGGAAGTTGGAGTACGCACAGATTCCTGCATCTGGATTTTTCTGTGCGTAAGCACATTTCGGCTTTTATGCTTACGCCATGTTATAGTGCGAGTTCTACACACGGCGTTATACATAAGGCCCCAGGACAGGATGTCCTGTTCAAATTAAAGAAAATAGATGTTCTACAGAATGTAAGCATGACATTTAAGTAAGGTCTGTGTAGTTTTGTTTCCTGACATAGTTTGTACCTTTATACCGATCTCCCACACAGATATGTTTCTGTACTAATTAATATGAAGGTTATTATTTCTTTTATCTCAGTTTCACTTATAATAGAAACCAATCATATTTATACAAGGCAGAATATTAGTTTCCAGACAAAGACTATAAAAAGTGATACTGGCATTCAACTAAGTAGCTAAATAAATTGATTTGGTTCTTTTTTGTATGAACACAAATGACCCTTATGCAGTATAAGACATTAGAATTATAGTCTAAGACTGGAGGACCAGGCTTTTTGTTTTAATGTAGATATTGTGCTTAAGGACCATAGTTGCATTGCTGTTTAATTGCTATGCAGTGAGAAATGAAATGAAAATTTGTACACATTTTTCAATGAAATGGCATTGAATTATGTAAACTAACTTTCTTTTACTTAATTTTAATGGTAAGTGTTTTGAGTTGTTGCCTGAACCAATTTAATTACTTATAAGGTATCTTTTTTTCAAGGCTTCTTGAAATGATATTGTTTGAAAGAAATGTGTCTTACATAGGTCAGATAGAGGAATCGGTTTCATGAGTTAAAATTCTTTTATAAAATCTCACATTTCAGTGTGACAGGTTAGGAAACTGAGAAATAGGAATGGGACACTAAGTGAATAATTCAAGTTAAAAATATGCAGAAGGGTTGTGAGCTGTTTATGAATTATTGAAAATACCCTTCTTACAGAAGTTCAGCAAGCTGATATTCTTGAGTAGCTGGATTTGACCTTTTTGGGCTATAGAGGCTAAACATCATTGCGGACATTAAAGAAGAAGCCAGAAAACATACTCCTCTCAGAATATACAAAACCACTCTACTGATGAAACTGTAAATAAGTGGCACAGAGATTAGCACTTCTTCACAGTTTTAAGGGTTCAAATCCTGGCATGGTTATTGTCAGTATAAAGTTTATGAGTTATCTCATCATAGCCTTGTAATTATCTGATGTCCTGTGCATGATTGGTTCCTACAGACTCTGCCAGGATAGGCTCTGAGCACCCTGCTAATCCATGTTAAAGAAGTATGTTTTGAAAAATGAATGAATAGTTAGAAATATTAGTTTGGGGTTCATGGAAGCAGTAAAATAAGAGATGGTGGACAGAGAGAAAGAAGACAAGAAAACGTACTAGATTGCTCCCTGTATATTTTATTTTTTGGATAGAAAAGGCCAGGTTACATTCTTTTGTGATAAGGTGGTACTCAAAGTCTCTTTTAGCAGAATTGGATCCTTAAAATATCATGGGCCAGCAATCTTCTTTCAGCTTATTTTGTCAACCAAAAGATTTGTCAGAAAGCTGTATAAACAACTCTTTTAGAAAAAAGATAATTGCTTTCATAATGATAGTCATTAAACAATTATAATGTAGTACTAGGGTGTTGTACCATGTTAGCCATTATGAATGTAGTGAAAAGTCAAGCAAAATGACACCTTTTATTGGCTAACTAAAAATATTACAATATGCAAGCTTTCGAGGCAACTCAGGCCCCTTCATTACATCTTGCCTGAAGAAGGAGCCTGAGTTGCCTCAAAAGCTTGTATATTAAATAAAAGGCATCGTTTTGCTTGAATTTTCACAACAATTATAATGTAAAGTTACTGATGCCATCTTGTAATTCTAAATATTGCGTAGATGGTGATAATTCTAAACTATTTTGTTTTGTTTTTATAAAGTGCTCCTCATGTCAGTGGTAATTCGTAAACCTTTATCTCTAAATGTTTCATATCGATATTCTTAGTTAAGTCACAGTACCATAATTTTTGGGATCAGCTTTTGATGCCATTGAAAGCAGATCCATCCATCCATTTTCCAACCCGTTGAATCCGAACACAGGGTCGCGGGGGTCTGCTGGAGCCAATCCCAGCCAAGACAGGGTGCAAGGCAGGAACCAATCCCGGGCAGGGTGCCAACCCACCGCAGAGTAAAAGCAGATGCTCAGAGGAATTTTTTTATAGATCAATGGATAAACCAGGAAATGGAAAGATGTATTGGAAAATTCATAGTAGGAGAAAGGCTAAAGTTTGTAAAGCAGAAGGACATTAAACCAGCGAACCAAAAGAAAAAACAGAGAAAAATTAATTCTCAAAAAATGAAGCAGATCAAAGCTAGAAAGTCCTAGCATTATCTTGAGATGAAATCTCTTATTAACACTGACACAAAGTTTTAAGTGTTTTGGAAGAACCCGACACTGGGATAATGAATAATATGGTGCTGCAACCTTATATAGTGACCGAGTGATGTTATCTTGTCTTATGATGACTGCCAGTCTTGTAGTTAATAACAGATGCTATCAATATAAACAGCATGGCTGCAGCCATCCAAAAATACTGCAAATTATTGTGATCATCGGCAGAAGAATTTCCACAATAAAATTAATAAATAATGGAATTTATATATGATAAAAATACAGAAAGTTTCATGAGTTAATTTTTAAAAATTTGTCACTCAAAGACATCTTGGAAACTAATGCAAAAACTAAAGCAGTCAAAAATATCCCAGCATAAATGTAGGAAAGATTGCTTAAATGAAGTGACTAATTTTTAGCTTATATTTTGAATATATATTTATATATAAATTATACAAAATGTAGTACTATGTCACAGCTCAGCTTACACTACAATAATGAATAAGTAAATACACAGCTGGACTAAAAAGGCTTAAATTTGGATCCTACAGTTGAGCCTGAAAGTCAAAATGGAACTGAAGCTACCAAGCCTAAAGTCCTAAACTTACATTAAATTGTCTTGCAAAAATAGTGTATAGTGGTATTTAAGATTTAATAATGAATCATCACACTTTTGTACAATAATATGTAATTATTGAGTATATTTGTGTTATTATAATGACATTGTAGCACTACATTATATTTTTTTATAGTAAATAATGGAAACCATGCAGTTTAGGTTAATTGGTGACTCGGTACTATATAAGTTATTTTATAAGTCACCAGTAATGGACAGACACCCAGTTCAGGATTTGTTCTTGCCAATTGTGGCCAAAACATTTAACTACAGTGTGACTTTAAATTAGATCAGGATGTGGATGGATGGATCACTTCCAAATACTTGTATTGGACAGAGCTACTTATAATTGTGCTATATTTTTCTTTATTGCCTGATGACATCCATCCATCCATCCATTATCCAACCCACTATATCCTAACTAGAAGGTTATGGAGGTCTGCTGGAGCCAATCATAGCCAACACAGGGCGCAAGGAAGGAAACAAACCCCTGGCAGGGCGCCAGCCCACCGCAGGGCACACACACACACACACACACACCCACACACCAAGCACACACTAGGGACAATTTAGAATCGCCAATGTACCTAACCTGCAGGTCTTTGGACTGTGGGAGGAAACCCACGCAGACATGGGGAGAACACGCAAACTCCACGCAGTGAGGACCCGGGAAGCGAACCCATGCCACCCCTGATGACATACAATCAAGTGAAATTATTATCATGATATTCCATTATGTTCCAAGGATTTTAGTTCTTTCATATTATAGCTTCTAAAAAATGTGTACTTCTTTCTTAATAATGCGAGGGTCCAGAGTTAAAGTCTGTTTTGAGCTAAAGGTGACTTTAATTGCCTGATTCTTCTCTGACTGGAAGAGCTAACAAGGTTCACAGCATGGCGGAGCGGTCACGCTGCTGTTTGTGAGGAGTGTTTAAGAAGGCAGAATAAGTTAGCAACCACAGAGAAGCCCCTGAAATACTGTGGGTGCCGTAGGAGCCTGGGACTCTCCTTAAAGAGAGCTTTCTAAATATATATTTTTTCCTGTTTAGGTAAAAAGCCTAAAGCCATTAATAAAAAATGTCACCATCCTCTGCTAATCATGCTTCAGGAGACATAATTCCACTATTTCCCAGTGGTAATTAATATCTTTAGCAACCAACAAATCAATGTTTGAGCTACTATGTCATAATCTCACTTTTACTCAGTTTACTTTTTTGCTGCCAGTTTTAGCTTTTGCTGTATCTTTTATGCTTTTTTACTGCAAGAAAAGGAGTCTTCAACCAAATTTGGGTTGTCTAATGAACCACAACAAATTTTTTTCTTGTGATGTCTCTGTACTTATTTGATGACAGAAGGCAATATAGATATAGCAGCCTCCCTTGAGTTAATGCAGAAGATACTGCCACCAAAAATGTTTCACTATGAAGATATTGTTAGAGATTACGTTTGGTATTACAGGTGTACCAGAAATAGTCAAGGCAAATTTCAAATTTCAAACCTTGAGCTTCTTAGATTATAAAATATTCTGGGAACATGAAGGTGTTATTTCCTGATGGTGTTCCTAAACACTGACTGGAGGACTGGGACTTTCCTAAAGAAAGCTTGCTGAATGTATTTTTGTTTTTTGTTGATGTAAAATGCCTAGAGCCATTTGTAAAAAAAAAAACCAAAAAAAAAACAGTACATAGCTGTCTAACTTCAGTCATGGAAGACAGAAATTCCCCTTAGAGTTTTCAATGGCTTCTTTGTGGCCTAGTATCACTAGTATCTTTTATTCCTTTGTGTTCAGTTTTGGAGGTTATCCTGCTCTACGCAGAGTCACAGATATTTTTTTCTTATTTTCTTTATAATATAATATCATGGAAAATGTTTCTTCTTTGCTTCCTTTGGTTTGGTTCTTTTCCTCACACTGATTGTTGCATTGTATTCATGAAGTTGAATTATCTTGTTTGTGATGATGTGCTAACCAACTGTGTGTTCCCAAAAGACATTGTGAGACACTTCAGGTGCACGTAAATGGATTCCAAAATGCTAATTATCTCACAACTGCTTATACTTATAATTTTTCTGACTTTCCTTATAATAAGCTTACAAAAATGTGTGGAACTTGTTTTCACATTATTACACTTTTTATTGATGAATACCAAAACATTTCAGATTCTGAAATAGTGAATCATGATATTATATTTGATGATGTTTCCACTGATTGATTAGGTGCTAGGTATGACAGGTTGGTGAAATACCCTCGGTTGGCTTCTTCCTTACATCCATTGCTTGGGACAAAATGAACTGACAGATTAATGCATTTTGGATTATAGAATATTATAAGTCTTTTGATCTTTTCGTAACAGACTGGCACAAAAGGAATCTAACGCTGGAAATTCAAAGACCAGTACAAGAGAAATGTCAAATGGAAAGAAGCATCAAACACTAAAGAATGAAGATCAGCAACTAAAAACACAAACTCTCAAAACAATTGAAGAACTAGTCTTTCATTATATTTACTTTAATTGCTTAAGAAACTGTTTGTTTCACAGAATCTTTCTTTTAACTTGATGGCCGCCATGTGTACATGGGGCATGTGGCAGAGCATGTGTCCCAGGAGTATGCAGCATCACAAAAAATGGAGCTGCCACCAGTGCAATTATAAATATGGTAAAAAAAATTAAGTTAAAATAAAAATATTATTGTATTTTTCTTATTTTCTTTTGCAGCATCTTCAGTTTTTGTCAAAATTGGTCAAAAAGAATATTAAATATTAACTCTAGTTCATCTAGAGTCATCTATCTAACTCTAGTTCTAGTTCATCTATAATGGCGCTAAGGACTATTTTAAACATTTTTAACTGAAGAATTAAGAGCAAGAATTAATAGCAAAAAAATGACAAAGTAAATGAATATGAAAAAGAAATTGATGCTAATTGCAGACACCTCTTATTTTTAACATCCAACAGATCATGGAAAGGTAATTCATTTGTTCATTTAATATCTTCATCTGTTTTGTCCAGTTCAGAGTCACAATGGCTGGTGCCTGTTGCAGCTTCTTTGGGTGCAAGATTGTCCACCACTGTGCATGCTGGTTCACACACACGTTCACGCATACTGTGACAATTTTTATTCTTTAATTTCTATACATTTTGTGGCAAACTCAGTTAACAAATTCAGTCACCAGTAGACCACTACACATTTCATTCTTATTAAGAAGGTTTAAAATCAAAGACTCATCAACAAATTTAAAAATAAAAATATATTATTTTTTAACTGCTTTGACATTCATTTGTATATAGAGGCAAAAAACACAGCCTGGAGGAAATCCAATTGATGAGGACAGCATTCTAGACAAGACATCATTTCTTTGACATTATCTCAAAAAAGGACTCAAATGTAAATTATCTATCCTACTTAGTTAAAATATAAATTCAAATATTTAAGGCACTGTACAGTAGAGTAAGGTGGGATGGCATTAACAACACATGAGAGGTTAATGAATAGTAGTAGTAGCAGAAGTCCTAACACTTGCCAAATGAAAATTATAATGGAAACGATGATACCATAAAACATAAGCATATTCAAAACATTCATCCTTTTTGTTTTTTCCATTTGGAATTCTCCCCAAATATAATTCAACATAAGCAGTGCATCTTTTGCACTTTTACATTGAAGAAATTTGTTATCTTTTAGTACATATGCAGACAAACCTGGGTTGACACTCTGGATTAAAGTGTTGTGTCACAGTGATGATAAAGCTATGGCACCTGCTGTCTGTTACAGTTTTAAAGAAGCCTGACTCTCCAATATACACACTTTTTTGCAGTAATTTAGAATAACAACATAAAATAAAAGCGAGAACAGGGGTGCCCAATGCGTTGATCGCCATCGACCGGTAGATCAGAAAGGTAGTGCAGGTAGATCGCGTTGCATTAAAAAAAAATTTTTGAAACGTTAGTCTATCATACATCCTCCCTATGGTATTTCCCACTTAATTGACTTACTGGTCGGCTAGTCTGAGACCTCCTTTCTTCTAACACGCTCATCATCCCGCATGCACGATCAAACGTGCGAGCTACTGCAAAACTCCGGTGTGATCTAGTTAGCCTTCCAATTTATATCGACTAAAGAAGGGATTTAAAAAAAATGTTTGGGGAGGGTATGGGCTGGATGTGGAATTGGAAGAGGATTTTTTTTTCTCAGAATGTCACAATTGAAGTGCGTTTGTCTGATCTGTCAATGTATCATTGCTATTCCAAAGAAGGAAAATGTGGAAAGACACTTTCGAACTGTTCATAAAAACTACGAAACTGACTTCCTTCCGAAAAGCGATCTGAGAAAGAAAAAGGAGAGGGAATTAAAATCGCAGTTAATCGGACAGCCGTCATTTTTCACTTGGCTGAATTCAAAAGCTCCTTGACTGCATTATTCGGCTGTACTTATTTATGCGAGTCAGCCTTTTCCCACATGATATTATTAAATCCAAATACTGTATTGACCATAAATGTATTGAATTGTTATTGGGCCATAAAGGTTATTCAGTTACGCAAGGTACAACAACATATATTTTATGTATAAAGTATACTCAGTATACTCATTCAATGTGTTTTCTTTATTTTCATGACTGAAGGCATCAAAACTATGAATGAACACATGTGGAGTTATGTACTTCACAAAAAAAGGTGAAATAACTGAAAACATGTTTTATATTCTAGTTTCTTCAAAATAGCCACCCTTTGCTCTGATTACTGCTTTGCACACTCTTGGCATTCTCTCGATGAGCTACAACAGGTAGTCACCTGAAATGGTTTTCACTTCACAGGTGTGCCTTATCAGGGTTATTCTTGCTTTATCAATGGGGTTGGGACCAGAAGTTGTGTTGTGCAGAAGTCAGGTTAGTTGGACGATCATTTATTTTTCAACAGGACAATGACCCCAAACACACCTCCAGGCTGTGTAAGAGCTATTTGACCAAGAAGGAGAGTGATGGAGTGCTGTAAATGGTCATGAAAATAAAGAAAACACATTGAATGAGGAGGTGTGTCCAAACTTTTGGCCTGTACTGTATATATAGCATTTTTAATGTAGGTAGATCATTTCAACCTGGTCATTTTAAAAGTAGCTTGCAAGCCGAAAAAGTGTGGGCACCCCTAGCTAGAACAACAGAGAATGTTGCAAAAATGTTAAGTTACAAGGAAAGAGATTTACAATGATCCGTAGACTGATGCAAAAACTAAAAAAACTGTTTTGAATGTATACAAAGGTAAATGTTTTTTGACTACCTGCACTGTGATGAAGTGACATCCTGGCCAGTATTGGTTCACACCAGATTCTACTGGACAGACTTTGGCCCGCTTACAACTGTTAGTATAATTAAGCACTTTGAGAAAGAATTACAAACTAGAACACAAAAAAATCTTTCTAATTGGCTGAAGATAAGGGGCCAGGCTGTCATGTTTCAGCTAGGGTTCGTCCTTTAATTCTGGTTCAGATCTTTGTTTTATATCCTTTTTGTTAATCTTTGATTTTTTTTTTACATTAATATTGTTTGTGTTGATTTCATATTCTTTGTTTTTCATTTTGTTTAGCAGGCCACTTACCAATCATCACTAAGAACTGTCCTCTGCCCTATATATCTAAAGGGTCTTTCATAGTTCCAGGTGATTCATTTTGAATGTGCTAGGGAGTAGAATGTGTGTTTTGCTGTGCTTGGTACCTTTACTGAGTACTGGACTTTTGAACCTGTGCTCTGTTTTTGACTTTGTTTTGGATTCTATATTGGGACTATATTTGCCTTGGATTGCCTTGCCTTCTCAGGCAGTTCATTTCTGTGCTCTTTGGAGCTTCTTGGGCTACAGAGCATTTTTATTACAAATAGAATATTTATAAAATAAAAATTTACGAGTCCCTTTTTGTGTCTAGTTGCAGTTTTGATGGAGTTATAAGACTTATAAAGGATGTCACTACCCACATTGAAGGAAAAAAGATTCTTCTCTGCCCTTTCTTATGTAGTTCCTCTGTTACTCGACCAGTGCAGCCTGTCATTGCTGAGGACCCCCAAGTACTTTTATAGTGACTGGGCGAAGAGGCTCTTTGGTTTGTTGAAATTCAAAATCAGGTTCCTTTGTTTTGCTGGTGTTCAGTTGCAGACAATTCTTTTTCCACAAAGTGGTCCACCTGACTACTTTACTCTATAAAAAGGACAGGATGGGTGGAATTAAGTATCTCCATGCATGACTTTAAAATGGATGTATGTCATAGTTTCCATCTCAACACAAAAGAGGGTTTAACTTTTTCTTTCTGGTTTGCTTATTAATATTACAATTTAAAATTCTAATTTGGCCATATTTTAAAATTCCTTCATGAGAATGAAATCAATTAATATTTTAGGTTCATTTTTAAACAAGATAAGCCAGTTACAAAATAATTGTTTTGTTGCATCTAAGTAACTTTGAATTTAAATAAGCTAAAGTTCTGCATTGCACAGAAGCAACACAATTAATTATGAGCAAAAATTGGTAATTCATACTAACCATGACGTTAGAGTACAACCCAGTTACATACGGTAAGCACTCTCGCGTCCTACCTTGAATATTCCAAACTAGCTACTAAATTTTGCATAAGGGAGCATAACACTCATTCAGTGTATGTGGTACAGTGCTAAGTACAGTACGCTTTCTTTAATTGCATTATGTACACTGGATAAGTGGCTTGCTTAATCTTTAACAAATATCATCCTGCCAAATGGTAGCATTTAGATAAAAATAACAGGAGCTGGAGCCCTGGGGAATCCCGCCAGAAGAGTGTGTGTAAACACTTGTGATATAACAAGGTGGAGGATGGGGTTCTAACTGGCACAGTCTCTGCACACTTCGCCCAGAGATGTGTTCTCTGAAGTGTGAAACAGAGATGAGGCACAAAAGATAATGCAGAGTGTTCTGCAGTGTTTGGTAAATGGCTATGCTAAGTGTAATGTGGAGGAAATGAATTGATCCATTTAATTCAAGTGTAGTGCAGAGTATCACCAGTACCACTGATGCAGTACCCTTTATGACAGTCTACAGGACTACAAGAAGAAAGCTAAAGAGAAAGCTAAACCTCATACAGTAGTAGAAAGAACCAGGCTATGCTGTTTAATGCTCTGCAAAGCATGATGTGGCAGAAATGTGGAGACAGCTACATCCATCACATACACTGCTTGCAGATTAACAGCTCATGAAACAAGAGGGTTCTTTCTAGTCAGAGGCAATATTTAGCACTTCAAATGATAACACTTTTACTTAGAATTTTTGCAGTAAAATGTATGTACAAGAAAGCTTTTCTATTCTGACTGCACAGTAAACACATAGGCAGATATTGATGTAAACAGACTAGAAGATGGACTAGGCAAAATTTGTGGTCAGACCATTTTCAAAGTTCAGAAAACAAAGAGAACACTGAATTGAGAAAATGAAATCATAATAAAATCTGTAAATCAAAAGTAAAGAATCGTAAAGCATGTGAAAGGTCATTTGCAGTAAGCATTTTAGGAAGAGGTTACGCTGGGAACTTTGTAATGAGCTACCCAGAGAAAAACAAAATAGCATTGTGCAATATGTACAGAACAATAGGCAATAAAAAGTAAATGGTCATGAAAGAATTATTAAGGAAAAACTAAAGTGAAACTTTAATCTCCCTAATTCAAAGTCAATATAAAATATTTTGGAGGTAGCATAAATGTATTAAAATCAAAACACATTTAACAAAACCAAATCCATAAATACTGATTTGTCGCATTTTGTGTGCCCAGTTTGTGACAGCACAAGGAGATGTGAGAGGGAAGGTTTGATCTAAAATGCTCAACAAAAATGGCTAGTGCTAATGGCTACTATTGCATTTACTGTATTTTAGTACATTACCCACACAAGCCTAAACAAGACAAAGAAATATTAGGATTTGGGGTGTGCCACTCACTGGTGTATTACATTACTCCACCCTAGGAGGTGCCAAAGTAATTGCCCATAAGTTATGTAACTGCAGAAAAAAATAAGTGTTAATCTCTCTTGCTGAATGTAATGCATCAAAAGGACCCTCTCAAGAGCAGCCTTCATAAACTAAAATGATTCCAAAGAGGCCAACTAGTGTGTATGTGATACAGATAAACAAAAGGGTGAATAGGGAGAACACAAAAATGTGAAGCAGAACAAAGTAAAAAAATAAAATAATAAAAGCAAACTCTTCAGCCACATTGGGTTCCCTTTCGCCCAACTCAACTCAAAGTACTAGCCAAGCATTCCTTTTACCTGCCCCTTTCTGGCATTATTTCTTTGTGCCTTTATCATTCACCCCCTTTCCACCTGTTAGTGATTCTCTTGGCCTACTCCACTTTAAACTCTAAGCTCAGTTGGATAAACTCCTCCATATTCAGGCCAGAGGATCAAGGGAGCATCTTTAATGCCATCTAAGATCACCATCCCCACACTCCCTGAAGTCTTCTGTAGCTCTGACTTAAACAGACAATATGTTCTCATATCACTGTTCATGGGACCAACAGCTGCTCTCTACCTACCAGTATTTTGTAGGGCTATGTGGAGCTTGTCAAAGCCAACCCAATGGATTTTTGCTCCTTTTATCACTTTATCAATATGCAGTGTTGCTTATTTTGTAGAATCCTGATGCAGAAATGTAGGTGCTACATACACCGTACATTTATACATGTTCTGTTCTTTATATGTATTATAATAATATTTATTTTTATTACTGTTTTTACTTTTTAGCTCAAGGTGTATCTGTAAAGCATGAAGTGCTTACTGTACTAATGGATGGTGACAGTGAAGATCTTTTTTTGTTTTAGAGAGAAAGGAACTGAGAAGTGAAATAATGTTCAAACTAGACAAGGTCAAAATCGGAATGACAGAAATTAGGACTGAAATCAAAACAAAAAGCAAACACATAGTAAGGAACATAGCAAAAGGTCAAAATCCTGAACACTAATTGTATGAGTTGTACTGTAGTCTTTTATAAAATATCCATAATCTTGGGCAACCTGGAAGTATATGACACTGACCTTCGCTCGCTTCTGGTCATCCAAGCTAGTCAAGGTGGAGGTTGGGGATCTACATGGTACAGTCTCTGCATCCAGTCATCATCCATCCCGCTATATTCTAACTACAGGGTCTGCTGGAGCCAATCCCAGCCATCACAGGGCGCAAGGCAGGAAAGAAACCCCAGGCAGGGCGCACACACAGCACAATTTAGAATCACCAATACGCCTAACCTACATGTCTTTGGACTGTGGGAGGAAACCAGAGTACCTGGAGGAAACCCACGCAGACACAGGGAGAACATGCAAACTCCATGCAGGAAGGACCCAGGAAGCGAACCTGGGTCTCCTAACTGCGAGGCAGCAGCACTACCCACAGTGCCACCACAGTCTCTGCATGCTTCGTACAGAATGTGTTCTCTTAAGTGTGAAACATAGACTAGGGTAGAAAATAAACTTCACAAAATTGTGGTGTCTATAAAAAACAAAACTGTGTCTTACAATAAACAAAAATAAAATATAAAAAATTATACATTTAATCAAAACAAAAACTGACAGCAAAAAACCAATGACAGAAGCAGATTCATCACACTAAAAAAAGCTGGAATAAACAAAACGCGGGGAAATTATGTAGTAGAAAACCCTTCAAAAATTAAAAATAGAATGTAATCATGTTACTTATGACTCATGTTGCTTAGAAGAAAGATGTGAAAACTGCATCATGTTCCAGTGAATATGACACTTGAAAACGCAACTGTTCAAAAAAACAAGACAGTCTGTGCAGACAAAGTGAGGCCACCAAAGAGAAAGAAGAATAAATGAAACATACTTCGTGGTGCTTGTTATAACTGGAATTTTTCTAGATTTTTTCTTTGTGGATTTTAAACCGATTCTGTGTTTTTTGACTCTGAGAAATCTTTTACAATCATTTATTTTATTCTAAAAAATGCTTTTAGAAAATTATAAATTACTAAGATGTAGAATGTTTATCATAAATCTTAAAAGTTAACCAACAATATTGAACAGAAGTAAAAGCACAAAGAGCATAGGCTGTAGTTAGTTCCATGGCTAGATGAGCTCAAACATTTAAAAAAAAACAAAAAAGCACCTGATGGGACCCAACCTGATAGTTTTCAGTGTGGGACACCAGAGTGTAAGCAGGAGCAGGTGATCCAGGAGTGGCATGTGGGACTCTGCTAAACCGAGTCTGTCTTTGTTTACCCTTTTCATCTAAAATTTAATACAGGTAACCTGATTTTTATTTTATTAAGTTTTGTGTTTTTGTCGATTAGTGTTCAGTTCATTAGCAAAATAACAAGTGGACACTCTATGAAATTGTTTGTTTGCTGATGTAGCTAAAATGAACATTGCTGTTGTTGCAAAGACTTTTTGCAATGAACATTTTAACTTATAACATCAGAATGACAATCAGAAATATGAGTTATCGTCCAACGTCTTTAATGAAAATCAAATGCAGGTTTTGTTTGCTGCAGTGATTGTGTAACAATTTTCTCATAGAACTGTAAGGAGTCATGCATCTCAGGTTCAGGGATGTACGGTCATGGGTTCAGGGCAAAAATGATACATATTGGGTGCAGGGGAAATTTTATTTCTAGTATGTCTCCAGATCCAAAAGCATAACAGTGAGTAGAAAAATCTTTTCCAAAATTCATTGTAAAGGCACGAGTTTAAGAAGCAGAAGGCTACCCATTTTACAATAATAAAAAATGTGAATAGGCAGGTTGTGGAAGCAGTGTAAAATGGGATCTGTAAAATACAGTAATATGCTAAAATTAGGTATATTAGGCAGTGTGAGGTTCTTTAGAAAAAAAGCAAAAATAGATTTGTTTATATTAAAATTAATTTCGATATATTCAAATTTAAATATAGACCTGGCCGTCCTAATACATATTGAATCATTTATTCATTTTCTAACCCTCCATCTTGAGGATCATGAAGAGCCAGGCACTATTCCAGCACATGGCCCACTCGTGCACATGCACTTCTTTCAGATATGGTAGGAGGAGTAAAAAAACAAATATAAATATGCAGACTCTTTTGAATGTAGATAATGCCCTAACTTAAACACTGCCATATCCACAAAACAATTTGTGAAAAGGAACATGTTTAGCGAGAAAGGTGTGGGAATCAAGGTAATGGTTAAGTAACCACAAACCATCACTACTGAGTGAAGGACCTCTCTATGTGTATCTGGGGCACAGTAAGCATTGTTATAAGAGGCTATAATTTATGGGAGTTATACTGTTGATCGTATAATGAAATGATAAGGGACAAGTAGTGAATGGAACTATATGGACGCCATCTCCATTAAATGTTCTCACTCATTTTTGGCTAGATAGTGGATCTTAAATGAAGTTACCTGTCTCCTACCAGGAGGTGGTGACAAAATTGTGTGGTGAATAATATACAGTTATGTTTAAGAAAATACTGAATTTATTTCTTACCTAGTACAGTATGATAAAATAAAAGTGTTCATGTAATTAACTGGATACATTTCACTTTGTTTGGATGTTATCATTTTTTTAAATATGGTTATTTTGTGGTATGATTATCAGCAAGCACTAGGACTTCAGAAAGGTCTTGAATAAATAATATTGTAATTGTCAACAACAGCAGCATGAAAGTGTATGGAAGTAAAGTTTATGATGTGTTTCACACTTTGCATGGCAGAACAGTTTAGCCATCTGCCAGCGGGAAGCCCCATCTTTCTTTCCTTCATGTTTCATACAGTTAAAAGAACATGACAGAACCTTGGGCTTGATTTCAGCGCCAAGCGCTGCATAGTAGCAGATCTCACCGTGCAACACTTCTGCTTGACAGCAGCAAATCTCAAATTACAGTGGCTTTCCTGCAGGGAACATAAGCCTGAAATCTGGTCAGCGCGGGTCCAGTACAGCAGCTGAGCGCCTTTGGCTAATTACCACAAGCAGCCTCCTGGTGACTTTCTGTCATTCAGCCAAACCGCATCGGAAAGGAGGGAGGGACGTAGCTTCTTGTGCTGGGAAGCAGGTGTGAAAGTGACTCAGTTTATGCCAGTGATGCCTTCATGAATGAATCACTTCCATTTTTAGCACAAAGTTAATGCTCCAAAGAAACTTTAAAAAATAACTTGTGGACAAATATGTCAAAATGTATATGTATTTCAAGTTAATTTACAAAAATTCTGTCATACTAATACATACCTTTTACACATATTAAGTTTGTCAGTAAGTAGTAGGCTTCCATTTATAAATCAAAATTACTATAGAGATTTAAAAATGTAATTAAAATAAAACACAATGCAAAATATACATCAAGGTATAGACACGTATCTATTGACTTTCCTAAACTTTTTTAAAGTATCTAATAAGAAAATGGTATAGTATCAATATAATGGTGTTAGTAACCTGGTAGCAGAAACGGAAAAAAAGCAAGCTGCACTCTAAAACAATTCAAGGAACATAAAATGTCAGGACAAGAGAAGAGCAAAACTAATAAGGGCATGTTTCTAAGACGTTCTCATGCTTTTGAGGGCAAATGTTGATGATTCGAGAAATGCTGTTGGAATAAGATCAACATCAGATATAATGGTACATTTATTCTAAGATTAATTTCTAAGATCAAGTGGGATAATCGGTTCAGAACAACAATGGTGAGATCAAAACGTATGGAAGAGAAAAGACATTGGGAGAGGCTTAATAACAGCCATTGGCAATGATGAGACAACAATTCTGGGTTCAATAACCTGCTTCAAAAGAGAAGGCTTATATTTTGCTATATGATTGTATATAAAATTACATTAAAAAAAAAAAAGTGGAAATGCATTTATCCATCCAAAAAGGTGCTCTTTGTGCCCCAATGAAGATGCAGATACATGTTGCATAGTCATATTTGGAATATCCACAGGAAAGACTTCACAGAGGATTTAACTTAATCAACAGAAAAACAGAACTCTGCAAAGTGGTCTAAATTAATTACATATATGAAACACAACATAACTGAATGGGTAAGAATTCACCTTGTTTAATATGACACACCTCAGTTAACACTGGTACACACAACTGGTTTTAGAAGTTGCATAATTAGTTCAATGGAGGTCACGTACTGGGGTTTCAGCCGATTGTACTGAAAATGCATCTATGTGTAGAAGCTCCAGCTTGTGGTGAGTTAGTACTGTATCTTGGCCTAACCTACACAATGAAGATAAAATAACTCTAAGCAGCTCTGAGAAAAGGTGATTGAAAAGCACAAATCAGAGGATGGAGACAAGAAAATACCCAGATCACTGAATATCCCTTGGAGTCTAGTTAAATTAATCACTAAGAAATGGAAAAAGTATGGCACAGCTGTATATCTGCCCAGAGCAGGCTCTCCACAAAAATTGAGTGATTGTGGAAAAAGAAATCTAGTGAGGAAGTACACTGTGAGACTTAGGTTTATTCTTGGAGGGGTTACCTAAGATGGAAGAGACTGTGCAGACAACATCTGTCGCTTTGGTGTTTGCCAGTCATAGTTTTATGGGAGAGGGGCAAAGAGAAATCCACAGTTTAAAAAAAAGCAAATATAACATCTCAGCTAGAGTTTGTTGGAAAGCAAATGGGAGAATCTGACATCAGCTGGGAGAAAGTTCTGTGGTCTCGTGAAAACAAAATCATGTTTTTTGGTAATAGCTAAATCTGAACACTGCACAATATAAAAAACACAATCCCCGCCATGGAGCATGGTGGTGTTAGCTGGATGCTTCTTTTCAGCAGGCCTTGGCAAGCTTATGAGGGTAGAGGGTGACATCAATGCAGCAACATACATCAAAATCCTGGAGGAAAATCTGATGTAGTCTGCAAGAAACCTGCACCTTGGGAAAAAAAATTTCCTTTTCCAGCAAGACAACGACCCCAAGCATAAAGCCAAAGCTGCATAGGAATGGCTTGAAAATAACAACGTCCTGGAGTGGCCAAGTCAGATCAAGATCTCAATCCATTTAAGAATATGTGGCTGATCTTGAGAAAGCCTGTTCATTTTCAATTCCCGTGCAACCTATCAGAGCGTGAGCAGTTTTATCAAGAAGAATAATAAAAAATTGCAGAGTCCAGATCTACAAAGTTAGTAGAGACTTGCGCACACCCACTTAAGGCTATCATGGCTGCCAAAGGTGCATCTACTAAGTATTGACTTGAAGGGGGTGAATAGTTTAATGATCAATTACATTGTATTTTTTAACCAGAACTAATTTAGATCACTTTGAGGGGAGCTGTTTTCACTTTCAAGTTAAAAAGTCATTTTCTGTTGATCACTGCAAAAGAGACTAGTTAAATCTACCGTGATTAAATGTTGTATAACAATAAAATGTGAATACATTCCAGGGGGTGAATACTTTTTATTGGCACTGTACGTGCCCTCTGGCAATGGCCAGACGTCTGCATGCAGGCTCTTACAAAGATTGTGTACTCCTTACCAACATGTTTAATTCTTTGTATTGGGTTGATCTCTCCACAGTAGACCACTATCACATCTACACACAGCGTAAGTTTTCATCCTCTGTCTTTCATTTTACTGGGAACAGTAAAACAGACAAGCCTGGCAACAAAGCAAAAAAGAAGCTGAAATATATTTTAAAAATACAGATCAATAAAAAAATTCAATAAAATGAGTATAAGAAAAATTGTTCAAATTAAAGTGTCATCTGAGAGCAACGTTTCAATTTCTAAAAGGAACAATAACTTTAGATAAAGGCCATGGTTTGATCACAAATAGGCCAGTTACAAATGCGAAAATGTGAAGGTGCAAACTTGAAAATATAGCCATATCACGCCATACCTAGAATGTTGTACAATGCATGATAGTGATCTGATATTTTATTCAGTATTTGCTGTTTACTAAAGATTGTTCTTTTAATATTTATGTTTTTTGTGCATCTGGTCGACCAATACAGTGATATTTTTAATGTTTTAGGCCCAACAGCCAATTTAAAAGGTATGGTGACCCTTAAAAATACACAAATGCATATATTAAGCTCTTTTCTAGCATAGAAGGGCAGATGACTGTCTCGCAGCAAGCACAAGAATTTTTGTGCTTTACCTAATTGCTGTTATTCAGTTATCACTAATGAGGGTTTAACAAGCTACTGTACTGTATATTATTGTCGGCACAAAATAAATGTACTAAAAACTGAGGACAAGCAACCTCCTGCAAAATTGCCACATAGAACTGTATTTAAGTATTCCTGCTTTGTCACAGACTAAGGAGTTTGTCTCATATTTAATGGAAATTTTTTTAGATTTTCTACTGTAGAAGTAGTCTCTGCATTGATAATTGGGTGAAATGTGATATATTTACCATCTAGAGCTTGATGAAATTCAAGACTTTTAAACTTTAAATTGAATTAGTGTACTGTATTGGATTAATTAAATCACTATTTTAGATAATGCACTTTCCTACAATGCCCTGCATGAGTCATTAGTCTGTCCCTTGCTTCTGTTACCCGACCTAAAAAGCAGGGATAAATGTCTTATTTAGATTTGCTTGCTAGATGGATCTCTAACAAGGGATGTTCATTCACCTCCCTGTAACTCGTTAGTCTTGTCATGTGTACACGGGTATCTTCTGTCTTAGTGTGGGCATGCTAAAGTGATTCCGGTCCACTGGTCTAACACCCTTCTGCCCAGGATAAGTCTAATAGCAATTCTACTGCGTCTTTTTAACATATACAGACTAGATTTTCTCAAATAATTCAAGATGGATTCTTCACAATACAAAACACAATGTCATTAGGTGTTCCGTATGCTTTGGTGCTGAACCCTGTGTCTTTTTTCAATACTTCCATATACTACCTGACTATAATCAGTAATTAGTCCATTTTAATCTCTTAAATGGAAATAGAAACTGGAAGGAGATTATTGTTGATTTCCTTTTAAAATATCTATTTTGGGCTTTGAGTGGCATGGTGTTAGGTGTGCTGCCTTAGAGTTCAAATCCCACCCCAGGCACTGACTACAGTATATGGAGCTTGTATAATTGTGGTGCTTTACTGTTTGTCTACTGACAAATCAGGATGGCACCAGTTCTTTCTTTCCTTTTTTAATTGTAGCCATGAGATTGACCAAAATCAGGGAAGGTTAGCTAAGATTGTAGCTGGGAGAACAGGAATTTTGAATCCACAAACTTGGAAGACCAGGAAGTGTATAATGCTGACCTTTATGCCATCGCAGTAAAGATGTCATGTTGTTGTCCCATTTAACCACTGTGGCAACTGGCCCGGACACAGACAGGCAGACACGTTGAAATCACCCAACACACGTTTATTTAAGTGCTCCATATTTAAAAAAGTGCTCACAAACCCCTAGTCCCCAAAGTCCTGGCCTCTTCACAATGCCTCACTTCTCTTCAGGCTGCCTCCTTGCCTCCTCCACCAAGCTCTGTCCTTCTCCTCACCCGACTCCAGCCTTGAATAAAGGGAGGCGGCCCCTTTTATAATCACCTGGATGTGCTCCAGGTGTTTCCCGGCAACTTCCACCGACACGCCACAGTGTGGTGGAAGTGCCGGCTGCATCCCTGGAAGCACTCCGGGTGTCCCCGCTCTTCTTCCCTCCAGCACTTCCGGGTGTGGCGGAAGTGCTGAGGTCCAGGGCTTCAAAGGCATAGGGGCGCCCCCGGCGTTGACCACGCGCCCCTGCAGGGTGGAGCTTCAAAGCTCTGTACCCGTGGCCCCCAAAGGTACCAGGGTGGTCACCCCCACATGGTCTGGGAAAGGCGCAAGCCCTCCTCCCGTCCTTCTGGGTGTCCTGGCCGGGTCGCCACCCCAGCCATCTCTGACACCACATAAAACAAACACAGAAAATGGCAATGCCTTTATCATGAGGAAAAACAGCATTATGGGTAAACACATTCTGTTTAAAATGTTGTAAAAGCACATCCAGAACAAAAATAGATGTAATGACTGGATTCCTTCACCTCCAACAACCTTACAACAATGTCTTAGTAATTTTTAGAGGCCAAGAAAAAAAATATATAAAAAATGAAAAACAAAAGCCATATGATAGTATTTTGAATTTTTATCCCCACCAGGTACTTTAGCTTTTTATTTCTGGTTAACTAGCAACTCTAAATTTCTGTGGTGTGTACCCTGAGACAGGTCGTTTGTCATCCAGTTGGTTCCTCCCTTGGATTCACCCATACCAAAAGTTACAACCACACATATCACAAAAGTTGAATGAATTAGGTGGAATCAATAAATAAGTCTTTTATTACAAGACTGACAAATATTTCTAAGTAAAATAAAAATCCTTGATCTGTATCTTTGTTAATTGAAACAGAGTGAACTCTGATACATACAGCCATAATATCATGCAAGTCTTTCAGTTAGCGTGTACAATAAATTTGGTACACACGGTATTAGTTCTTTAGCCTGCCTGATCTCATTCCCTTCTCTCTTCATCTCCTTATATTTAGTTAGCAGTGTCACATCTGTGCCCACTCACAATTTATAGGTTTGCTTATTGCAAAGGACCAATGAGCATAATGAAAGATGGTCCTAAATAGGGTGCCAGTGGACATAAATGCATAATTTACAGATGTATAGCTACGTGATGCCATTTCGCAGGACTGCAGGAAATGCTGTTATGAGGACAGTGTAATAATAATATGATAAAAATGTGTACATAGAAAAAATATATTTTTATGAGGTCAGTGTAATAATAATATGATAAAAATGTGTACATAGAAAAAAATATATTTTAGACAATAAATTGGAGTGCTTTCCAAGGGTTAAAATAGTATAGTTAAAATTTCAGAAACTGACTGGTCAGCTAGCCTGGGGGAATACTGGTGGTTTGAGATCAAAGGCCATTAACAGGCCAGCATAACCAGTTTCTGGGATAGGAAGGACAGGCAGAATTTATTATACCCCTTCTCCCTCCATGAGGAAAACATGGGATTAAATGGGTGCTGAATCTACTTGAGCCAAGTCGTGCCTCAACAGAACTGGAATGAAGACATGTTTTGTTGATTATTGTTTTGAAACTAGTTTAGTTTATTTTTTGCTACTCCTCTTTCATTTTTGTAAGGTTTTCCTCCTTTTTTACATTGTATTTAATATACTTCTACAATCAAGTATTTTTATGTGGCTCGGGGTTTTCTTATCTTTGACAGTAGGCAGATATTGTAGTAATGTGGTTATCATTTAAATTTTTATGTAGCTCAATTTCTATCCACCACTTGTGATTTCATTATGATTTAAAATTTAGAAGTTTATACATTTTTCTGAGACACTCCTTTAGTTTAAACTTAGGTTTTAAACTTCAGGAAATTCAAACTGAAAGTGAGTTTAGGGTTTTAAAATGAAATTTTTCTAATACTTGAAATATGTTACTATTTTAATTATTTATTGATTTATTTTCACCAGGATGTGGGTGGGCATGGCTAGGGGCATGACATCCCACTACCACCCCACTTGGGATAAAGTACTACCTTGTGCAAAGCGCTACAAGGAACCACAAGAAAATCTGTTTTGAAAATGAATACATTGAACAATAATTAATCACAATGTGTTTTAATGTTTAGGTGAAAATTAAAAAATGCCTTCCTGATCCACTCACTGAGCTCTAGAATGCAAACAGGCAGTCATACATGCGACCCTCAAAAAACTGCTCCATTTTTTTTTTTTTTTACTTCTGATTAATTATTTCCAATGTTAGCTGAGAGCTATTATTATTAACTCAGTCCTCCCCCAACTAAATCACTCTATGTTACATTAAAATTGTAACCAGTAATGAAAGAATCTTATTCATTAGTTCAGGTTCACATACTGGCTATAATACCATTTTTTTTTTAAATGGTGTCAGTTTATTTTAAATTTGTTGGTCCACTAGTACAAATATGCACTGCTCAACATCCACAATATATTCTGTGAAATGTGTGAACAGCATATTACAGTGCATCCGGAAAGTATTCACAGCACATCACTTTTTCCAGATTTTGTTATGTTACAGCCTTATTCCAAAATGGATTAAAGTCATTTTTTTCCTCAGAATTCTACACACAACACCCCATAATGACAATATGAAAAAAGTTTACTTGAGGTTTTTGCACATTTATTAAAAATAAAAACTGAGAAATCACATGTACATAAATATTCATAACTTTTGCTCAATACTTTGTCGATGCACCTTTGGCAGCAATTACAGCCTCAAGTTTTTTTGAATATGATGCCACAAGCTTGGCACACCTATCATTGGCCAGTTTCCCCCATTCCTCTTTGCAGCACCTCTCAAGCTCCATCAGGTTGGATGGAAAGCGTTGTTGCAGAGTCATTTTATGATCTCTCCAGAGATGTTCAATCAGATTCAAGTCTGGGCTCTGGCTGGGCCACTCAAGAACATTCACAGAGTTGTCCTGAAGCCACTCCTTTGATATCCTGGCTGTGTGCTTAGGGTCGTTGTCCTGCTGAAAGATGAACCGTCGCCCCAGTCTGAGGTCAAGAGCGCTCTGGAGCAGGTTTTCATCCAGGATGTCTCTGTACATTGCTGCAGTCATCTTTCCCTTTATCCCGACTAGTCTCCCAGTTCCTGCCGCTGAAAAACATCCCCGCAGCATGATGCTGCCACCACCATGCTTCACTGTAGGGATGGTATTGGCCTGGTGATGAGCGGTGCCTGGTTTCCTCCAAAAGTGACGCCTGGCATTCACACCAAAGAGTTCAATCTTTGTCTCATCAGACCAGAGAATTTTGTTTCTCATGGTCTGAGAGTCCTTCAGGTGCCTTTTAGCAAACTCCAGGCGGGTTGCCATGTGCCTTTTACTAAGGAGTGGCTTCCGTCTGGCCACTCTACCATGCAGGTCTGATTGGTGGATTGCTGCAGAGATGGTTGTCCTTCTGGAAGGTTCTCCTCTCTCCATAGAGGACCTCTGGAGCTCTGATAGAGTGACCATCGGGTTCCTAGTCACCTCCCTGACTAAGGCCCTTCTCCCCGGATCGCTCAGTTTAGGTGGGCGGCCAGCTCTAGGAAGAGTCCTGGTCGTTTCGAACTTCTTCCACTTATGGATGATGGAGGCCACTGTGCTCATTGGGTCCTTCAAAGCAAAGCAGTAGAAATTTTTCTGTAACCTTCCCCAGATTTGTGCCTCGAGACAATCCTGTCTCGAAGGTCTGCAGACAATTCCTTTGACTTCATGCTTGGTTTGTGCTCTGACATGAACTGTCAACTGTGGGACCTTATATAGACAGGTGTGTGCCTTTCCAAATCATGTCCAATCAACTGAATTTACCACAGGTGGACTCCAATTAAGCTGCAGAAACATCTCAAGGATGATCGGGGAAACAGGATGCACCTGAACTCAATTTTGATCTTCATGACAAAGGCTGTGAATACTTATGTACATGTGATTTCTCAGTTTTTTTCCATTTTGGAATAAGGCTGTAACATAACAAAATGTGGAAAAAATTTGATGCGCTGTGAATACTTTCCGGATGCACTGTATATACAGTGCGTATCACTTTCATATGGAATTCTGTAGTATACCTGATTTGACTAAATACAGAGACATAGTGTTACATTTCTCCAGAGATGTGCAATACACGAGATTGTGTGCTGCTGCCTACGAGTCAAAGCATACACTGCTATACTGTAAACATTTTATGTGTAAGTAGGGAAAGCTTTCATTAAAATTGCATTGGAAAGTACAGTGAAGTACTGGCAGCACAGTTGCTTTGTATGTAAGAGACATGAGATATACAGTACGTGTTACATGTGGGCAGCTATTGTGTTTGCTATGTCCGGTTATCTCTGTTGCATCCTGTTCTCCAGTCGGGATTTCTGAACTCTGTTATAATCTTATAGGATCATGGACATTGTCTGAATGGATATTATGCAGCACATAGCTGTAGTGTCAAACCAAAATGAGGAGTGACTTACAGTTGAGAGTAAAGATACACCACCACAGCCAACTCCTTGAAAGTTTAAAAATGATAGCTGCAGGAATTTGCCTTGCTAAGCTACTGTAACAAAATGTGTGGGGATGCAAAGGATTTTGGCCAATTTTTGTTGCTCATGTAGCTTTTTATCTTATGAAGTACTGCTCGCTCAGCCGCACTAACATGACTGATGATGTGGCTGTGGTGTGAGTGAGTTTTCTATAGGTTTCTCACGTGTTGCTAAATACAGTTAATTAACCTGATGAATGGCACTATGTGTTTAATTTCTGCACGTGGCATTAGAAGTATTCTCCAGCAAAGTCTGCTACCTTTTCCCGCCTTGCCATTCACTCTATTTATTGCGGCTTGGCACGGTTATAGTATGATACAAAGAAAGAAACAATGGAGTGTGGCTTTTGTTATTAAGTATGTAAAGATATTTTGTGGACAACCAAATTATATGTGGTTTGTGTCATTTAAAGTACCTGAGTGAGAACATGGTGTGAGTCAAAGGCTCAAAACTTCAAGTGGCTGTTTGATTACTAAAAGCACATCTTGACACAAGCCTTTAAAGTGGTCCATAGTGCCAAAGAATCAAAAGTGTTGAAAATGAAGTTCAATGTGGCATTAAAAAGAATTCCCATTTAATGCATTTGTTTTTCAAATTGTGCTAATGAAACAGAAGTCACAAAGTTTAAAGTGCCAAAGACATAACAAGGAGATGGCATATGCTGAGTTTTTTGGATGTGTTGCAGAAGACATTAAAAGAGACATTGAGAAAGAGACACAGAAGAGTAATTGCACAGTCATAATAAGAGACTGTGGCAGTGGCTGAAATGGAAAAGAAGAGCTGGCTGTACCCCGCATTGTTTTGGGCTGATGACAACTGACACAATTTTAGATTGCCAGGGTGGGTGTTCTCTTGGAGGGCCAATATAAAGAGATATATACAGAATCAATAGTAACGAGCAGAGGTTGGCTGGGCTGGGTTGGGGGGTTAAAGGTTCCCCTTGGTAGTGCGAAAGTTCAGTGAAATTAAACAATGTTGTTCTAAATATGGGGTTGATTGCGTGGCAAAGTGCCAGTAAACACAGGCACGCATACATGAAGTTCCGGTATTCATAAGAGCAGAATGAGGACGTGCTGGTATGGAGTGCCAGTGAGAACCAGCCCACTTCAGGCACTGGAGCATAGCATAGATCAGGAAAAGAGAATATGATTGTGTATAGCAGACACCTTTCTGCAGTTGTAGCAGTAAGCCTCCAAAATCAAAGGGTCAGACACAATAGTGGAGGGGAAGAATGAGGCAGTCAAGGAGGTGGGCAGGCTTACAGTCATGGCACAGTGGATGCAGTCAGTTATTTTATGTTAATGTGAAATACTTAGATTTAATAATATGGTGACTAAAAGTCATTTAGCTCCTAAATATTTAGTTTTAAGAGTCAGAGGCTTTTTTTAGTCTTGAACTTTGTTCTTTGGCACTATGTTTCCTTTCCACAAATCCTTCTTTACTCTTATAGCTTCTCCTTCACTAACTTCTACTTTTTTATCATGGCAACACATTAGTTGGACATGCAAGTAATAATTTCACTGCTGTGACAAATAGCTAATTTATTGGTGAACTGATGCCTGTCTATGATGTTTGACATATATCTGGGGTTCAGGCAATACAAAAACAGACTTTAGCAAAAAAAAAAATCAGAACTGGTCATACTTTTCTAGTTCGGGAACTCTAAACTGACCCTGTTTGTGAACTGATAGATCTTGATAGACCTGAAACCAAAATTTGTCTATTTACCTTATATAGTGAGCTAATTACTACACCTTGTAAATTGTTCTATTATAGCAAACCCTTCCTGCTTACAACTGCTTGACTTGGACCAGATCATTTTGTTGTATCAGTGAATCAGATATATCCTGGAGATTTAAATCACCTACTGTTTGACCTTAAGTTATAAGAGATTTTTACTCTTATACCAGGCGATGCATTACAAATTGAATTTACTTTAGAATAATATATTTTAAAAACTAAATTTCAAATCATTCAGGTAACCAACAGCATCAAACAACTTTAGTAACAGAGTGACACAAGTTCATTGAAGCTACTGTATGTGCAGCATACTGTGCCAGTGACTGACACCCAGTACGGTGAAATGGTAACAAGTAAGTATGTGCAATTCTAAGCACTTTACGCTTAGTAAATGCCTAATCTTACTTATTAAACATACTTATATGCTAAGTTACTTATTGATAATTCTAGTTATATACTGTATATATTGGAACCTTGTTAGCATACTTAAGATGATTGTAATTCTTGTTATATTTATTTTTGTGCAATTTTGTCTGTTGATGTACCCCTGCTATTTCCTTTTAGGCTTAATAAAGTTTCTGTCTGTCTGTCTGTCTGTCTGTCTGTCTATCTATTGTATAGTGACTTTTATCTATCTATCTTTTGTACAAGGCACTATATAGCGCCTGACCCGACACAGATTGGACACGGGAGACACGTGTAAAATAAAAGGATTCTTTATTCCTCTTCAGCTGGAGGGCACGTCTTCCCTGTACTCCCCCCAGCCACAACACAGTCCCAAACACCAGTATAGCACAAGCACAAACACTCTTCTCTTGCACCACCACTCCTCTCTTGCAACCTTGTCTTCCTCCACCAGACTCTGGCCGATGAGTGGTGGTTGCTGGCTCCCTTTTATAGGTCACCTGGAAGTGCTCCAGGTGTTTGATCACCAAGATTCGGCGGCACTTCCAGGTGTGATGAAGCTGTTGCCCACACGGGCTCAGGAGTCCCAAACACAGCACCCCCTGGCGGTACCTGTGGGACCCAACAGGGCTGCCCCCAACTCCAATTCCCAGGGAGCCCTGTGGGAAACTGAGGCACTACACCAGCCCAGGGGGGCGGCCATCTAGCATCCAGGGGGAGGTATTGCACTGTCCAGGGCTGTTCCCCCTGAATTCAGTGTGCAGGGGCGTCCCGGCTGGGCATGGACGCCAGGCGCCTGTCACACTATCTATCTATTGTATAGTGACTTTTATCTATCTATCTATCTATCTATCTATCTATCTATCTATCTATCTATCTATCTATCTATCTATCTACTGTATCTAGTGTCAGGAGATGTAATGAAAGCTGTAATTTCCAGATATCTTGGATGGTTGCTCTGGCCTGGCATTACTTGTAATTTATACAGTTTTGCTGGTATTCTGGGGCTTGAAAGATATGGAATATGATAATTCTGTGTTTCTTCTCAGTCGTGCAAAGTATCTACATTTCTTATTTTCTATTTGAGTGACAGTATTTATGATTTCTGGTGACAACTAGAACAAATTTAGGTAATGAGGGCACCTTGGGCCAATTTTTATGTCTGTTGGCATATTTAGTACTGTGCAAAAGTCTTAGGCTGACTAAGAAAATGATTTTAAAAAGCTGGTTATCAGGTCAGTAAGTGTTATTTACTCTTGAAAACAAATACGTAATACAAGAGTAAATATGAGGTGAGACAATAAACATAAAATAGATTTCTTGTATTTTAAGGAGTGTCAGATTTTGTGCACCTTTCTTTAAAAAGCAAACCTGAAGCAATTTGCTTTAGTACACTACTGTATCATTTTTATTAGTCCTGTGAAAGATATTTCAATGCTTCCAGCAGGATTTGTCATAGCTCTTTTTGTGAGTTTTACCTTTCCAAGTGATCCTACCCAGCTTCAATTATGTTGTGTTCAGGGCTCTGACATCTGATGTTATTAATGTTTCAAATGCAAACTTCTGTTCAATGTAGTTCTTAAATATTTTTGAAGTTTTCTTATGACTGTTATTTTTTTTTGACAGGTAAAGATTTGGCAATAAGTTGTTTTTTTCCAAAAGCATGATGAAGAAAAATCTGTTTATATTTCTTAGTAGTCATCATTCCATTGATACTGAGCAGATCCCCTGTACAGTTTACTGAATGTGCACCTCTGACCATAACAGAGCAGCCTCTGGGCTTCATGCTGGGTGGCAGACAAGCATCAGTGTACTTCTTGCTGACTCTTCTTCTCACATTCTTGTGTCATTGTGAACCACATATTTCACATTTGGACTGTTTGCTTCGTAAGACATTCTGTTACTGATGTCAATTCTTGCTTTATCAGCTTGTGTACACTGCAGTCTCCTTTATTTTTGTCTTTTGGCAAGAATCATTTCCGCAACACTCCCTACAAGACCATTTGTTTTAAGACTTTTTTCCCCAGATGAAGTATGTATTTTGCCAGATGCTGCACACGTATTTCAGTGGATTCACTTTTGTAAGTTAAGGTAATGATCTTTAAGTACTGTTCATTATATACAATTTATGTTTTCAGCTTGCCTAATTCCTGGCCTCGTTTCTTGAACAAAAACATCTTGAAAATCTGGTTTAATATGCTACTACTTGCTACCACCTTTTATCATCTTATTCAAATATTATTTATGACATTTTCTTCAACAAGCAATTAAACTTCATGTATGTTCTCTTTCCCACTCATATAGTTAATTCTGGCAACTTTTAGGTCTTGATCAGTAATCTTGTTTCTAGTTTAAATTTTTTTTTTGTTCTTTATTTCGCCTTATACAATTTCTTGTTTTCGGAATTTGTTAGTTTTCACATTCCCCTTGGGGTCAGAGTGCAGGGTCAGCCATTGCACAGTGCCTCTGGAGCAATTACAGGTTAAGGATCTTGCTGAAGGGCCCAGCAGAGTAGGATCTTTTTTGGCAGTGACGGGGATTCGAACCGGTAACCTTCTGGATACCAGCACAGATCCTTAGCCTCAGAGCCACACTCCCCCTCAAATTTAGAAAAGCCCTTACAGTACTGCTCATGTTGTTGTCCCAAAATTGAAGCCCAAGCCTCACAAATCTATGCCCAGGCGTAAGGCCTACTGTTCAAAATGCACTTTTTAACAGAACACTTCTTAGACTTTAGAAAATCAAAGTATTAATTAAGACAGACAGACAGAAACTTTTACAGAAATACTAAAGATTTATTGTAAAGAATAAGTAAATACAAAAATATTAAAAGGGGCAATTAAAGGTATGTCTGAAAGAAGTGATTCAGAGCAAGCATATCTAAAAGACCGGAAATCAGTAATTAAAACAACAAAGTGAAAAACGGTCAAAAATCCATGAATAGTCACAATAAACAGGTTTTTAAAATGGCACAATGCTGATCTGAAGGATATGACCTATTTCCTGAGCTTTTTAGCAGAGGGTGGCTCTCCATCTTTACCTTATGGTGGCCCCCCCCACCTGTAAATCAATTTTAAAATGACAGGGGTTATAAGTAATCACAAAAACATAACAAATAAAATAATATTAAAAATATATCAAATACCGTATTTACATGTGTACCATGCACATATTTTTTCCTGAAAATTAGCATTAGAAAATCAGGTGCGTGTCATACACGAGGAAATGTAATTCTGTAAAGTTTACTTCTTCTGTTTGGGCTCGCTCGTGCACTCGCACTCTCTCTCTCTCTCTCTCTCTTGCTCGTGCTCTCTCTCGCTCGCTCACTCGCGCTCTCTCATTCTCTCTCGCTCACGCACTCGCGCATTCTCTCTCTCGCTCACTCGTGCACTCTCTCTTGCTCGCACTCTCTCTCTCTCTAAACTCTTCCTATACAATCACAATGCACGTTGTACACGGGGCAAAATGATTTTCGCGATTTTCTTTGTAAAAATTAGGGTGCGCGTGGTACACAAGTAATAACAGTATGTAACAAAACCTAAACACTATAGAAATGTACATGAGCTGAGGATAAAACCCCCAAAAGAAATATAATTGTCATGACAGATATGAACCAACAAAAGCATAAGGTGACAAATACATGCAAGAAAAATACACACAATGACAAAGTTGCACAGCTAGTTGGTGCCCTGAGGTTAGTTTTCTTTGCTGGGAATGCAAATGAAATGAATATATAGCATACCAAAACATATCACATGAGATGAAACACTGTACACAACAGAAATGAACACAGACCACAAGCACATGTAAATGAAAGGGTACTTGTGTTGCGCAGTCCTTTGCAAAACCTGTCCAAATGTCAGTATTAATTCTGCTGAGCTGAGCATATTTTGATTTGGATGTATGAGTGGGCAGTATGGCTAAGCATCCATTTCAGGTTATAATAATAATAAAAATATGTATTTATTGTATATATACTTTTCAGACTGAAATGTGTTTTTTTTTTTTAATAAATAGCAGATCTATTAAAGGTGCACTAGTGGTCTGCTTCATCAAAATGCCTGTTAACGCTCAAATGGATTGTCAGCAGGTAGAGGTAGGCTCACCTGCTTACAAACAACACACAGATTACAAACAAGGCAATTCACAAAGACATTACTTTTAAGATATTATTGCACTGACATAAGATTAAATTTCCCTTCCTTTTGAGAAATAACGTGCCTTACATTTAGAAACAGCTACAACTTACTCTTTAAAAGCGACAGGAATGTTATCATAAATTGCAAAACCTAAAGTTAATTAACCACTAACCTACAAAAAATGTCATTTTTTAAGGGTCCACTAAATGAACTATGTATGCTTATGTTATTTAGTTTTGTCTCCAGCTTTAAAAATAATTTCTTGGGTGTTTCCAAAAATGTTTGATCTTTACTGTACTCCATTGAAAGCATACAATATTTAGTAAGCAGAAACCTTTAAGCTATTTACCTAATAAGCATTACAGTACACTATCTATCTGTTTATCTACAATATCTGTATTTCTTTCTCAGTGCTTTCCTCTCATTATAATGCAAGAACTCTATGATAGAGGACGGTGCATTGAGCGATGTTTCATGTTGTTTTTGTCAATATTTATGCAGTGTGTTGAAAGGAAATGTCTTTTCTCATGAAAAATAAACAGCGTGACAGTAAAATTCTGAACTGTTTTTGCTATGCATTCACATTTGCTTTGCCCTTTTTGCATTGACATTTTCATATAGAAATTGCTGGTTTAGTTTCCTTCCATTTCCTTCTATTATGATTTTGGACTGTATTCACATTTACTCTCAGTCACTACGAATAAATCTGTTTAGGTCCAGCAATCATAAGTGTTAGATAGATAGTACAAACTCTTCATTTCTCATCATACCATATAGTAATTTGAGAGTTAAAATTTACAAGAATAACAAAGTAGGTATTCTGCTCTCTTTTTACATTTTTCATAGAGCATTTAACTATAATTTTGCTATCTGAAATTACAGCTTGGAATCTCAATGATATATTACTATATCCACATTTTGCAGCACTGTGGTGTATCTGTAAGGGCTCTGCATCAATTCCTGTTTAATTCATGCCAAACTTGATTCTGCAGTGCCGTCTGGAAGTCATTTTTGAGCCATGGGCAAGAAGAGACTTACAGGTGATAAGTCTGTTTGATCTAAATTAGTTGATGCTGCTGCTGTTGTATTTACTACATGTTAGAACTAGTATAGATAAATTCTCATTGGTCACCTAAAATGGGGGAATACAGGTGGGTTGAGATGACAGACCATCAACAGGTAGGCATAGCCTGGGATGGAAGGGATAGATAGAATTTATGTCGCCTCTCTGCCCTCCAGAAGGAAAGCATGAGCTAGAATGGGGGCTGAATCTGCCTGAGCTGTCATTGGGAGAGGTACACCCCCACCGTGCAAGAGGCATGTCACGGAGCACTGGAATCAAATAAATGAGGCTTCTCTGTATCTCTCTCTCTCTCTGTCTCTCTGTGTCTCTGCCATTTTCCATTCTGAGAAGAGGCCTTTTCTGTTGCCCTATGCAGATGGCATGCTAGATCAAGGGTCATGCCAGACCACATGAAACAAGAGATTAATAACCATGATAAGACAAACAGCCTCCTGGTAATCTAAGCATATTGGAATCTTAACATGAATCAGGTTCTATTATTATTTTTCTACCACGTGTACTGTGTTTGCTGATATTTGGGCACAGTTGGACATCTTAGTTAATCTATGTATGGCTAAATGTGTAACTTTTTCTCCTATCTGTTGTAGTGCCCTGTCTCTTTGCCTGCTTATATAGATGTAAAAGAAAGTGAGTAGTATTTAACTGCAATAGCAGTCATCCTGACATTGAGTTAAGAGTATAGGATTTGTGGCATTTTGTTTAGGTCTAAATAATAAAGAGCATAAAGGGGTGATAGGGTCACCCTAGGACCCTACCACGACAATGCAATCACTATCTGCAATGGCAACAAGGCATTAGAAATTTATTTACAAGGACTGAATGTAAAGTATAATTTCTTGCTAACTGCTCAGGAAATATATTTAAAACTCGACTTTCAGCACTCTTCTTTGTGAATGTGTGCTACTGAAACATATGAAAATAAAGGTAATCTTTGACTGCTTTGAGGTATCCTGATCGACTGATTCTAAAGAGCTAGCAGTAAAGGACTAAAATTGTGCTTCTGATGAATTTGGACCTGAAGTGTACCAAAAAGTTGAACTTTATTATGATGTAAGCATACAAACATTTTGCTTCCCTAGTTTCCTAATTAATATCAGTGTTTCTTCATTCTTCCAGAAATTCTACAAAAAAGAGTCATTAAAAAATGTCAGACTTTGAGAAAACTTTGGCTACACATCGATCTGATGCTCTAAAAATTATTAAAGTAAAACAATTTCAGTCAACATTCACAAATGCAGAAGTACACCAAGTAACAAATGTCTCATTATATACAATAGCACTGCCTAGAAAGATCAAAACATTGCCTCTAGGATTTTAAAAGCAGACATTATTTGCTTAATGGAAATAATGATTAATTGCAAATGATAGCATGCAAGGCATCCAAATAAACAGCTACTCCCTAAAACACAAAGCAAAATATGAATCCTGCGATTGTGCTGAAAAGTTATTCTCTGTCATAAAACAAATAAATTACAATGGAGAGGCATTCTGCCATGATTTACAGAAAACAAAAACCAGAGGCAAGTGACAACATTTAAAAATTAAGAATATATAACGTCTAGAATTGTTTTCTGTTCTCTGTAGGTTAAAATCATACACAAATTCTATTTACAACTGAGCTACTACAATTAGTAAAATATTCAAGTTGGAAAACTAGTTAAAAGTATGGTAGATTTTAGAAAATATCATTCAAAATATATTTACACTTTATAAAAAAAACTGCATAAATATTGTACATTCTCTAACTTTCTTAGTCAAAGTTAGGGTCATGGGGGCTGCAGCTCTTAGTAGCATTGGGCACATGGCAGGAAGCAGTCCTGGTCTGGCAACACTAATTTACAAATTCATAACACACAACCTTGGGATGGATAGATAGATAGATAGATAGATAGATAGATAGATAGATAGATAGATTGATTGATTGATTAATTGTGTGTATAAGAGGCCAGTGGTAGATCATCCAGTGAGAAAGCTAGGGGACCATCCAGCCATGGCAAACATAGGAATAACAATTACATATGTTTTTAAAAATGCATCTAATATCTTACAGAATAAGGCACAGTATTGCTACAACATTCACTTGTTATTGTGTTTGGCATAGATTTATTAATTCTACTGTATGCAGTAGCAGGATGTTTGGTGGTCTTTGAGATTTGGAGAGGTTAGTATGGTCATGCAACCACCAAAACTTGAGAGAGATAAGCTGATGTTCAGGTAACATTATGCATGAACAAAGATCAGGTTCTTAAATTTAATCTTATTTGATTGTAATCCCGTTTTGGATATTAAAATTAAATGTTAATTAATTGTGTGATTGTCAAGAGAAGTACATCTTATTGTTATAACATCTGGATTTTATGTTGAGAATTAGGGGGTTTGTATCTTGGAAACACTGGGCTAGGTTACTTTACAGGGTTAAAGGAGAAAGAAAGAAAGAAACTTGTGATTATTTATATTTACAAATGATACAGTAAAGATTAAGAATAGCTATAGATAGGGTAAGTGATTATGGACATGGCTTTGACTTCTGTATTTTGTTAGTCAACTCCAAACAACTTAGGCAAGTATAGTTAGATGGAGAAACTACATGATTAAAACCAAATCCCATTATCCACACTGTTTACCAAAAAAGCCCCTTGCATACCCACACCTCGGAATATATTTACAGAATAGCCTTTTAAACTACCACAACAAACTCCCTAAGTTGTTTAATTCATTTTACAGATTCCTTGAGTGAATAATATTTCTTTATATGTCATTTAGCCCATGTAGTTTGTAGCGATGTGTGAGAAAAATTTTTAACATTGTTTTCTTGCAGGATGAGATGAAAATGTTTATTATATACAGTAATAGAATTCAATTGCATCTACTGCTGTACAGTCGAAACAATGTGAAAAACATCCATGGAAAAAAGAAAACAAAAATTCTCATATAACTCATGTCACATAATGCACATGTCTGTTATCCAGTCGAAACACATCATCATAATACTACGCTTTTAAATTGAAGACAGGACTATTGACCAGTGAATGAGAGGGAGAATCAGAGCCTCAGTAATTCATGTGTTTTGGACATTTTAATTATACTGTATGACTGGATAATGGACATGTAAATTATGTGACACGAGTAATGAGAGCATTTTTTCTTTATTCCATGGACATTTTCACATTGCCATTGTACAGCACTGGTCACAGATAAAAATATGAGATTAAAATATTTTCTCAGCCTTTACTACAAACTACATGGGGTAATTCATTTTTTGGGTTGAGCATTCCTTTAAGAAAAATAATCTTACACACATTCAGATTTAAAATCTTCTATGCAGAGTGAAATAATTACCAGTTTCTATCTGCTGTTTCCACCTGGTACCTGCAATAAAATAAAAAAATGTGGTTATACTTCTAAACAATGATCTGTGTTTTTTTTTTTTGCTTTTTTTGAGATGGCAGTAGCAGAGTTGCTAATTACTGCTCTGTTCAGAGTATGAGCTAGATAATGCAGTAACCTGAGCAATGATGTTAGCAGTGTTCTGTCATTAAATATTTGCTATGGTGAAATCTCTCAGAAACAATTAAATCCTGATGTTAAACAATATTGCCCCATCTTTGAATGCTTTGCTTCAGTTGTAGAATAAATGGGATTTTAAAGATGACTGGAAAACACTACTGGTAAAGTGGTTGTCTGCATTCACTATAGCTGAATTTTGGGATAGGCATAAAGATGAGAGTAGGACATTTATAAGACAAAGTTAAAGGGCTGGCGTGAATGTGTAAGTGTCAAACGTAGAAATCTTGGATTGAACATACTCTTGCTTTTACAGTTCAGCGAAGATATGGGAATTAAGTTTTCTGGAAAGGCAGCATAGCTAAATTTTGCTTCATTGTTGTTCTTCTTTATGAGAGATACTCATTTGTAAAATTCTGACATAAATATGGGATAAGAATGGGTGACAGCATTTCAAACTATATAAAACGAAAAATATTACAAATATGCAGCATGTGCAAAGACAATTTACCCTGTAATCCTATGAGACATGCAATTACTTTCCCTTGAGTCTTGTGCTGTTTTATAGATTGGGGGATTATGCTGTCACTCTGTATTTTCTTTATTTGTTTACTCATATATGTATCTTAAGGATGGCACAATAGCTAATGTTGCCACTTTCTAAATCCAGGAGACGGCTCAAATTTCATTCCATACTCTCTAGGACAGAGTATAGCATTTTCTTTGAGTGTTTTTTACAGTCCACTTTTAAAGACATCATGATTAGTATCGCTAAATTGTACAACGATGCAAGGTTCTACTGGGTAGGCAATTATGTTTGTCCAGTACCACCGTATCAATCAGATACTACTTATGTAATACATGTTAGCCTTCTACTGCTGGGTGTGTATTACTTTGCTGCATCACTCATTAAGCCTCCGTCTATGTATTCATACAAAGTGAGCTCTGTGCAAATTAATGCATCATACATGTACGTGGATTGAAGAGAACATCAGCACAGAAAAACTCATTTACGTTAAAACAACTTGTCTGTTGCCAAAAATGAGAACAGCTTACAACAGTCAGTAGTAATCCTATAAAAACAATAAATTCTGTAAGAAGCAGAAGTTTTTTCCAAACAGCACTACTTCAGGTCCATGTTCTCTTCCCTGGGTGATTCTGTTCACTTAGCGGGCTTACACATCTACAATATATGACCGCTTTATATATGCTATTTGTAAGGTCTTTGTGCTTCTTTGAGTTTTCTATGGGTTTCTTGAACTTCTCAAAAATCTGAAGGATGTTCTTTTAGGTTAACTATATCTTTATGACTGTGGGAGTGGGGTCTGCAACCCTGGGTTATTTTTGTGTTCAGTCCAGTACTGGATAAGCATATTACCATCATGTCTATGTGATTTTTTCTTGAGCTGGACAGTATGTTGTATGCATTTTATTTTTCTGGTGTTTCTTCATATCTATGTGTGTCTTGATCTGCACTTTCAGTTTTGCATCTTTTGTGTTGTGCCCTGTAGCTTCATGTACATGCTTAATTATAATATTATAGCACAAGGAGATGGATAATAATATGGTAGAGCTATTAATAGTTGAATCCATTAAGAGATGCCAGACATGGCCACCAGTGGCAGATTGCTAATATGTATAGTGAAATTGAAGCAGAGAGATACAAAAGTGTGGGAAGTTTCAGCAAGGAGGTAACCTAGAAAAAGAGAAGCATCTTTTCTTTGAATTTAGCACTGTAGTTCTACCTGTAAAGTGGGTGGTTAAATTAAAGAAAGCAATTATTATAAATACAGGCAACTATTTAACACCTACACAAGCCTCGGCATGGATCCACTTTCATGATTGTTAAAAGTATGTATATGAAATCTCTGCAGTATGAGTGACAGCCTACAAAGATTTTTCCAAAGTTTGATTTTTAAGTCAGTTTCTTCTATTTCTTTTGCTTTTGTACATATTACCAGTAAACAATTGACCTTCTCCAGGCTCAAGTTTGGCCAGCCACATCTCCAGAATCATTAATCAGTGTATAATACATTACATAAACCTTCTAAACTTTGCACAAGCATTAAATACAAGCAGGCAAATCTTCTCTCTCTCTCAGAGTCAGTTCCCTCTTACTTCTAGGTCATCAGACCATCATCTTTATACCCTAGAAGCCTTGGTCCTTGGACAAACCTTTTCCTTTTAAAGAGAAACAGGTTATCCTCAGGAGAGAAAATGTGGAGATATGTTAGATTTCTCATGTGAGTCTCCACCTGTATGTGTACCATCAGGGAGTGTGTGTAAAGACTGAATGTGACCTTCCTCTCTATACATACAATAAGAACTGAATGTTTATGTCTAGAGTGGTAAATGTACCCAAATCTCTCCCCCAAATATATTCAACATAGAAAGTTCACCAGAGTAAACTGAAATTGGTTAAGCATTTTTTTAGGGTGCTGGAAAAGTGTTTAAAACTCTTTTCTAAGTGCAACTGTAGATCAAAAAATAGAGCATTGAGAGAAATATCTCCTAAAATGTATTGTGGGTGTGTTTAAGAAGCAGAACTGTGTCCAATTTTCTAATGATGATACAAGCTAACCATTCACAAATATGAAATCTGAAGTAATATGCTAAAATAGATCTGTAAAATGAGCCAATTTAGCATAGCATATCAGGGGTTAGAAATTAGTGCAAGGTAAAACAAAGAACTGCTCTTTTACATTTGAATGTCAGTTTTTGCATTTGAATAAGACTTTTTAAAAATACGTTTGAATTATATTTGAATAGTGACATTCAATCTGACAGTTCTATTACACTGCCTCCCACTAGGGTTATCATTTATTAAAATTCAGTTGCTACAGTCAGGCCATTTTCCACAGGCACAAAAAAAAATACGTACAGTTAAGCAATTTGAAGATCTGAGCTCCGCTTTGGCCCACAGAGAGTAAAGCATCCATGCTTTTCTGCAACCTGTAACAAATCTATTTGAAATATGGAGTGGTTAGTTTTTTTCTGTGACAAAGAAAGAGCCATAAACTTAAGAGCCTAATTGTCCCTCTTCTGGCACTGTTGGATTCCGGTGTGAACTGTGGCCTGGTCACTTTCTTTGTAGTTTACATGGTCTCATAATTTTTGTGTGAGCCTTTTAAAGGTATTGTTATTTCCTTCCTCACACTGGAGATGTGCTTTTGTGTTAACTGGCAAATTCCTACTTGTCCAGTATGAGTGACCATGGATATGCACGCAACATTCAAGTTTGGGCTAAACTCTGAAAAATCCTCCAGCAGCCTATACATCCCATTGCAAAAGGTAGTTTATAAATTGAGTGGAAAAATGCATTGATCAACATAAAACCTGAAAAAGATATCACTTTCAATTTATATTCTCAAAACTTTTAAATATGGACTTAATGACTCCTCATTTATAAACTCATAAAAGCTGAAACTGCATCCAGAGAACCTGACTGGCCTAAAGATAAACTGATGAAGGGATTTTAAATGTGGTCTTTAAGAGGTGATAATAGCACACAGCTGGACAAGGTTCATCTTTTGACAACTCCGCACATTTAACTTTTGGAATTGACTTTAAATGTGAAATTATGTTGAAATAACAAGAAAACTGTTAGAGGAAATGTCCAGGGGAATTTAACATTTCTACTGGAATTAGACTCACATGCAAAAACAAAGGTGCTTACTGAGGTGAGATCACACTGAAGTAAAGGCTATAACTTCATTTGCTTTGGTATCTCAACAAATAGAAATGTATATGCATCTTATCTTACACTGCATAGTTTAAAAGAAACTATGCAGTGTAAGATAATGTTAATCATTAATGTAAAGTACAATTGATTAAAATGAATCCATACATTTTGTGAATGCTCTGTGAGTGCATGAAAGCTGACAACCCATGAATGTTCATCCTGCAGTGCAATGCATATATTGACGAGGAATAAGGGCCAGTTTATACTTCACGCTCGGAACGCATACATGCATGAATCATGGCTGCCGCGCACATCCTCAGAAATTAAAGCGATGCATGCGTAAGTTGCAGTACCAGCAAAAAGTTGGAGAGGCGCAGTGTGATCAAGTAGATAGATAGATAGATAGATAGATAGATAGATAGATAGATAGATAG